>JAUDYJ010000013.1:5052904-5207904 GCA_030761175.1 Masticophis lateralis
GAATGCATTTTATCTTCTCCCTCTTTTTTTTTTTTTTTTAAAAAAAATCTTGCTATTATTATCTAAAGGCGAAAATTCTCTTTTCCAGCTCTCTAAAAGACAAGGCAGCCCTTGTTTAAAGCAACCGGACAATTACAGTACTTTCTTTCTGCTGAACGTAGATTAGTCCTCGACTTATGGCCACAATTGAGCCCCACAATTTCTGCCGTTCAGTGAAAACGGTTGTTAAGGGAGTTTTGCTCCGTTTTACGCCACCGTTGTTAAGCAAATTGCACTGCAGTTGATAAAGTTAATAACCCAGTTGTTAAGGGAATCCAAACAGAGTTGGAAGGGATCTCAAGAGGCCTTCTAGTCCAACCCTCTACGCAGGCTGTGAAAAGGTTTAATTCTGCCCAGCGGAGCTGCACGCACATCCTCTTCCTTCTCTTCTATTTCTCCTTCTCTCTACCCTGTTCCCCCCAAATGAGACCTCCCCTGATAATAAGCCCAGTCTGGCTTTTGAGCTCATGGCAATAAGGCCAAGCGCTTATTTCAGGGTTTAAAAAAATATAAGGCAGGGCCTTATTTTTGGGGAAACACGATAACAAGAGGTGGAAGGGGCCTCGGAGATCTTCTAGTCCATCCCCTTGCTGAGGCCAGGAAACACTATTACTATTTTGGACAATGGTTGTCTAATCTGTTCTTCAAAAACTCCAGTGTTGGAGCATGCAAAACTTCGGGAGGCAAGTCGTTCCATGGAAATTGTGAATGCTTCAACGCCGGAAATTAGAAACCAGTTACAAATGATTGTTTATCGCTTCCGTTGTAACTTTGAACGGCGGCTAAACAAATGGTTGTAAGTCGAGAACTGCCAACCCTTGCCCACCTCCCTCAATCCTGTTTCTTCCTTGCTGCGAGAGGACTAAAAGGTTGATTTAAAAAGCTGCAGGAGATTCTAAAGACAGAAGCTTCAAACATTCCATTGTCTTAAAAAGATTTTCTGCACCCACTGCCAGTAAACCATTGGCTAAGGGTCAGATCTCGACCCAGCTTTCCAAGAGCTAAATTCTAATCCTCTGTTTTACGCCAAAATTGCCTGCAGGATTTCTGACATCAGGAGATTGCTGGGGAGAAATAAAAGAGAGAGAGAGAGAAAGAGAGAGAGAGAGAGAGAGGGAGGGAGGGAGGGAGAGAGGGGGGAAGGAGGGAGAGAGTGGAGGGAGAGAGAAGGGAGAGAGAAAGGGAGGGGAAAGATAGGGAGGGAGGGAGAGAGGGATGGAGGGAGAGAGGGAGGGAAGGAGAGAGAGGAGGGAGGGAGGAGAGAGAAAGGGAGGGGGAAAGATAGGGAGGGAGGGAGACGGATGGAGGGAGAGAGAGGGAAGGAGAGAGAGGGATGGAGGGAGAGAGAGAGGGAGAGAGTGAGTGAAGGAGAGAGAGGGGGAAGGAGAGAGAGAGAGAGGGAACGAAAGAGAGAGAGGGAGAAAGGGAGGGAGGGAGGAAGAGAGGGAGGGAGGGGGGAGAGAGAGGGAAGGAGGGAGAGAGAGAGAGGGAGGGAGAGAGAGAAGGGAGAGAGAAAGGGAGGGGGAGAGAGAGGGAAGGAGGGAGACAGGGAGAAGGAAGGAAGGAAGGAAGGAAGGAAGGAAGGAAGGAAGGAAGGAAGGAAGGAAGGAAGGAAGGAAGGGCTGGTGAGACTTTTAAGACTTTCTCCATTGAAAGAAATGTTTTTTTTTTTCAAAAAGTTTTTTTTAAAAGTTGGAACAAGCAACTGCATGCTCCAAAGTGTTAAAGCTACAGAATGAAATACCTACTTTTTGGGGGAGAAAGGCGATGCTGCTGCTTCCAAAGACAGGGAGAAAATTGTACATTTTACAGCTGAATTCTCGGCCCTCCGAATGGAGTTTCCTTGTCTTTGGTTGTGTCACGGCACTTAATCCACTTTCAGGGATTGTGGAACGAACCCTGCGGGAGGCCTAGCTGCTTTTACAGGTAGTCCTCGACTTACGACCATATTATGGGAGCCCATCATTCAGGTCGCTAAGCGAGATGCGTGTTCCGTGACTTTCACCCCATTTTTACGACTTTTCTTGCCCCGTTTCTTAAGGGAATTGCCACAGGGGTTAAAATTAGTAACTCGGTTGCTAAGTGAGTCTGGTTCCCCGTTCACTTTGCCCATCAGAAGGTCGCAAAAGGGAATGTTGCCACTGTCATAAATGTGAATCAGTTGTCAAGCATCCAAATGTAAATCGCCTGACCGTGTTGGAGTGGGTGGGGGGATGCTGCATCGGTCGCGAGCATGAAAAATGGCGGCAAGTCACTTTTTCTCCAGTGCTGTTGGAACTTGGAACGGTCGCTATTTGAACCGGCGTAAGTCGAGGACAACCTGCATTTGCAGGCTTTTGCAGGCAGGAGGGGGGAAAAAAAGGCTGTGGTTTCAAACCTAAATTCACACACACAGGACTAACCGCATCCCTGAGAGTCTGGCATGATGGGTACATACATTGCTGTGATGGTACAATTCTAAATTAAGAGGTGTGCAGTTTACAGCTATCTGGCCTCACTTGCTCTCTGCCCTTTCCACTGTAACAGCTCCAAAGCATTTCTGACCGTGCAAAACCAGTCTTCCTTAATGTCCTTAAAAGCAGCACAACAGAATTATACCCATTTTTCAGATGGGAAAAAAAAAAAAACAGAGGAGGGAGAGCAAAATTTGCAAAGGAACCAGTCTGAGTTTAATGGTTAAAACAGCACACTAGATAGACGCTGGCGACTTCTAGTTCTTTCTTAAGCACAAAAGCCAGCTGGGTGCCAATCACCAGGAGACGGTGAGTTCTAGTCCCCACGTTAAGCATCAGAGCTAGGATAACAGAGTTGGAAGGGACCTTGGAGGTCTTCTAGTCCAACCCCCTGCTTAAGCAGGAAACCCTACACCACTTCAGACAAACGGTTATCCAACATCTTCTTAAAAAACTTCCAGTGTTGGAGCATTCACAACTTCTGGTGGCAAGTTGTTCCCCTGGTTAATTGTTGTAATTGTCAGGAAATTTCTCCTTAGTTCTAAGTTGCTTCTCTCCTTGATTAATTTCCACCCGTTGTTTCTTGTCCTGCCTTCAGACGCTTTGGAGAATAGCTTGACTCCCACTTCTTTGGGGCAGCCCCTGAGATATTGGAACCCTGCTATCGATCACTGCTTGATTGGGAATTCTCTTTTTTCCTCCCCTGTTTATAGCTTTAACCTCCTGCGCTCAATCCTTGGCACTTTCCATCAGCCCCAGCCATACTGCCCAATGGAGGAAGCAAATATTTTGCCAGCTGTCAGAAAGGACCCAGATATTGGAAGACTGCTATCCTGTCTCCCCTGGTCCTTCTTTTCATTAAACTAGACATACCCAGTTTCTGCAACCGTTCTTCATATGTTTTACCTTCCAGTCCCCTAATCATCTTTGTTGCTCTTCTCTGCACTCTTTCTAGAGTCTCCACATCTTTTTCACATCGCTAGTTGGATGGCTTTGGCCCAGCAGTCACCCCAAAAGTTGTCCTGGACTTACATCACAAGGAGCGCAAAATTTCTCTTGCCAAGCACAGAAATGAGTTGTGTTTTGTTAAGTGAGTTTTGCCCCCTTTCTTACCACGGTCATTAAGTGAATCATTGCTGTTATTAAGTGAGTAACACAGTTGCTAATTGAATCTGATTTCCCCATTGCTTTTCAGAAGGTTGCAAAAGGAGATCAACGACCCCCGGGATGATGCCCCCGTCATAAAAATGAGGCAGTTTCCAAGCATCTGAAATGTACTACAGGGATGCTGGAATAGTCATAAGGGCAAAAAATGGTCATAAGTCATTTTTTTCAGTGCTATTCTAACTTCGAACAGTCACTAAATGAATGGTCATAAGTCCAGGACTAACTGTATGCAACCAGGATGTTTCAGCCAGGATTCCATCACTCACCTGGGCAAAACCAAAGACAGGTTAAATTAAAACTTAGTCAATCAATTAGACTTGTGCTCTTGAAAGACCAAATCGTCTCATGGGTTGGCCGATAAAAATCCATTTATGTGTGCAAGGAAAAAAATAAAAATAAAATAAGAACTGTGTCCTGAAACTAAGATGCCGTGGATATTGGAGAAAGTATCCAAAAATTAATTTTTAACAAGGACCGCGGAAAGTTGTTGGCTCCTGAGACGGGGAAGGAGAGGCCGAATCAATAGGAGGTGGGATTAATATGTAACCGAAGAATAAGGCAATTGACTTTGAGTTTCGTTGGCCCAGATCCAATCACCCCTAAGATAGACCGAAATCCAAGGAGCTCCTGTTGACGTCAGATCCAAAATTGAGAGGCCTCAAGTGGGAGAGAAACATTTCTCCTTTCCTGTCGTACAAATGGGGCCATTGCACGGATTTGACAGGGAGACCATGATTTACAACAGTTCATTTAGCGACCGTTCATTAAAGTTACAATGACACTGGAAAAAAATATGACTTAGGACCGTTTCTCCCACTTATGACTGTTGCATGGTCCCATGATCAAAATTCAAGAGGCTCGCATTTATATGACGATTCCATCATCCCGGGGTCATGCCATCTCCTTTTGCGACCTTCTGTTTGTATCGTAAGAAAAATCCGCACAGTTGCTATGAGAGGGAGACCTGAGAAGATGCCAAGTCACCTTTCCCCTTCAAAGACCTCAAAGGCAGAGAAGCAATGAAGGCGGAGTTCTCACCTAGGAGGAAATTTAGACGAATGCTTCATCAGTGGAAGTTTTTAAGGAGAGATTGGACAACCATTTATCTGGAATGGCATAGGGCAGGGATGGCTAATCTTTTTCGGACCGAGTGCCCAAGGTGTGCGTACACGCCCGAACTCCCAAAATGCAATGTGCACACGATGCACGCCCCATGCCCCCACGCACGCACACGTGGCCCCCGCAGGTGCCCTGCCCCTCACCCATGCGCAGATTTGAGAATTCGAAACCAGAATCCATGAGAATTCTGGTTTCGAATTCTCAACGGAGGCATAAAGAAATTGGCCGGGTGACCAAGGCTTCCTTAGGGCCCAGGTTCCAAATTTGGACCACTTTGAAGTCCGTAGGGACTTCAACTCCCAGAATTCCTCATCCAGTATGGCTGGGCTGGGCAATTCTGGGAAATGAAGTCCAAGCGTCCTGAAGTTGTCAAGACTGGGAATCCGTATTTTAGGAATAAGTCAGATCCATTTGCAGCAATACTTTTCATTTGCATTTTAGTTTTAATTTTACGGCTTAAAGGTGCCACCCCACAGAGGAGGGGAGAGGGAGGAGGAGGAAGATGGGGGGGGGGGGGGAAAGGAAAAAGAAAAGAAAGGAAGCCAGTTCAGGCCACCTTTTTTTGTGTGTTTTGTTTTGGAAAGTCCGATCTACAAACGGACCATTCCGATTCCGAATATTGGAACTGGGGCGTTTCGCTTCCAGAGCAAAGCCTGCCGATTCTTCATCGTGGCGCACGTTTCTTTCTTCTTATTTAGGACCGAACAAGCCCGGGATTGCTGACCCGCCACCCCCCACCCCACGCCCCGAAGACGGGGCTGGGGGGGAGGCGCTGCAAGGCTGGGGAACCCCCGCGGGGGGGGGGTGAAGAGGGAGGGGCTCCAGAAACAGACTTGCACGCCTGCAGTTGTCCAAACACCTTGCGCGCCCATCTGTCTCTCTACCTAAGGAAGGCTACGGGGAATTTAAAAAAAAAAAAAGGAGAAGAAGAAAGCAACGGAGAGAGGGGGAACCCAGAGGACATCTCTTCTTTCCTCCCCCTCAAACTCCACCCACCCACCCATCTTCCCAGCGCAAGGGTGGGACACTCAATCCTGACTGCCTTAAACCTTGGCTGCTTTCGCTCCGCAGAATAGCTGGGATGTCCTCCGCAACCCGGTGCGACCCACGCGGGGGCTGCAGAGCGCGCGTGGGAAAGCATACCTTCCTTCCCCACCCCCCAGGGAAAATAGTCTCCCGCTCCCCCCCACCCCCACCCGAGCCTGGCCGCCAAGTGCCACCGCCTCCTCGTAACCATGGCGTTTTCTCCTCCGCCCAGATAAGCAGCAGGTGGGCTCCTTAAGGGTGCCACGGCGGGTGGGGTGGGGGGTGGGGAACCTGCCCACCCACCCACCCCTCACAGCCACCACTCCCCCCTCTCCCAGCGAAGAGGTGCTTGCTTTCTTTCGCCGCCGGGGCTGCGGTGGAACGCGGGACCAGGGGAGGGAGAGAAGGAGAAAAGAGGAGGAGGAGAGAAATGGGTGGGTGGGTGGCGGAGAAAAGCCAAGCGAGGCCGGCGGTCTCCCTGCATCCTGACGCAGGGAACCCCCAAAGTAGTTGGGGGCACTTTGCAAGGCGCGCGCTTCCCACCCTGCCCTACCCTGCGCTCTTCGCTTTTGGGCGGCGGTGCCCGCGCCCCTTGGCGTGCCACCTTGGTGCAGCGCCCGGGGGCGTCTCTCTCTCTCTCTCTCTTCTCGCTTTCTTGATTTTTCTTCGATCTTCTTTGCCACAACCCGCGACGCCTTGGCGCGCCGGACTGCGTTTGCAGCAAAACCCCCACACGCCTCGTTCGCGCTGGGGCTGCCTGCTGTGGGAGCAGAGCAGGGTGGAGCGTTGCCCGGGGAGGGTGTGGAGGAAGGAAAGAAGGAAGGAGGTGCCTCGCTTGGGACAGAAGGAGGGCACCGCCCCCCCCCCCCACCCTATGGCGGCGCGCCTCTCCCCCAGGGATCTCTCCAGCGCATCCCTCTCCCATCTCCCCTCCCCGAAATCTCCCTTCCCCTCCCCGATGCCCTCCACCTGCCCCCGCGCGCCAAATTCCCCAGCGGACTCATTCCTTATTTGCGCGATTCCATCTCCCCCCCCCCCATAAACACACTCCCCCCCCCCCCAAAAAAACCCACTGCCAAGCCTTTGCAGCAGCAGCCCCGCTTTTTGGCGGCTTAAAACGAAAGGCGTTGGGGGGGAGGGAGAAAGGGAAAGGGAGTGAAAGTGAATCTGAGCCGCTTTCGCTTCCGAAGCCTCCGCGTTCGACCTCCCCCACCACCACCGGCCGAACCCTTTGATCTCAAGCCTCTTCGGTTCTGCAAAAAAATAATAATAAAGAAATAAAAATAAAACGCGGATGCCTAGCCGGCGGCCCGCTCCCCGCCTCCCCTTCCTCTCTTCCCGGGGAAGCGAGGCCGGCCGCGCTGAGGAGGAAGAGGAGGAGGAGGAGGAGGAGGAAGGCTCTCGGATCACCTGACGGTCCTTCCTGGAAAAATTCCCTCGCCTAGTCCGGGCGAAAAGGAAGGCTGCAGTGCGCCCTCTTGGGTTCTATTTTGTGCTTTCTCGCTTTCTTTCTTTCCTCCCTTCTTCCTCCCCTCCTTTTTTTTTTTTTTTTTTTTGGTGTGTGCGTGCGTGTGTGTGTTGTGTGTGTGTGTGTGTGTGGGGAGAACCAACGTTTCTTCCGCGGCTTCTCTTTTCCTCTTCGCTGCTGCGCTTTACCGCCTGCTGCTCCTGGGTGGGTGGGTGGGTGGGTATTTGGAAGGGGTGGGGAGAGAGGGAGAGAGGGAGGGGGTGGGTGGGTGGGTGGGGGAACCGGGGGAGAGGAGGGACTGGGAACTCTTCGCCTGTCTGGGAAAGGGCGAGCGGCTCGCAGACAGGTGATGGACGCCGGGCCGGCTCGCGCCTCCTCCTCCTCCTCCTCCTCTTCCTCCTCCTCTTCTCAGCTCGGCTTTTTTCACTTCGTCGCCATCCCGGCCAAGATGTAGACACTGACTGACCGCTTCGTTGCTTGTCCAAAAAAGCAGCTGCAGCGGCCAACAGCAACAGCAGCTCCAGAAGAAGCGGAGGAAGCGCTGGTGGCACCTTGGAGAAGGAAGGAAAGGAAAGGAAAGGAAAGGAAAGGAAAGGAAAGGAAAGGAAAGGAAAGAAGGAAAGGAGAAAAAGAGACTCCGGGGCGTCCGGCTTGCCGAAGCGCCTTCCTTCCCTTTTTCGCCGCCCCTCTCGTTTTTCTGGCTTCGGAAGCGGGGAAGAGCGCCAAAGGGACCACCGCCACTCACCCACCCCACCAGCTTCCCCCTCCAAGCCGGCTTCTCCCCTCTGCAAGGAGAGACCCCCACCCCCACCCCGGGGAGCCAACCGCCGGAGAGACCTTTTAGATGTCATAGGGGATTTAAGGAGGAGACCTCTGCCCGAAGCCCAAGCTCGAAGGACAACTGCCCCCCTTCCTCCTCCTCCGCCCAGCGCCGGTGGTGGCTCCCTCGCCCCCCCCTTGAGGGATGGTTGTTATTTTCCCAACCCAAGGAGGCGGGGGGGTGCGCCTCCTGCGCTGCACCGTTGAGTCGTGTGGACGACTACAGTGATGAGCCCGCAATGAGGATCAGCGCAGCATTCTGGGTTATAGGCTTTTGCTACCTCGTGTTGGCAGAGGTAGGTCACACCTGGGCAAGGAAGGAGGGAGGGAGGGAGAGAGGGAAAGGATAAGGGGAGGAAGGAAGGAAAAGGAGAAGATCCCCCCGCATCCCCCTTTTAAAATCTCCAACTGATTCCAAAACCTATTATTATTATTATTATTATTATTATTATTATTATTATTATTATTATTATTATTATTATTATTATTATTATTATTGCTGCATCTTTGGTCGTTCTTCCTTCTTTCCTTCTCTCTCCTCCTCTTCCTTCTCTCGACCTGTCTCTATCTTTCACCTGCAAATCTCCCCCCACTCCCACCACCGTGCATGGGTTTGACTTCACCTTGGACCCTCCGGGTGGAGAAGAAGAAGAGAGCCGGGCTGCCCTTCCCCAAATTATCCCAAGTGGTAGTGTGGGAAGGAAGGAAGGAAGGAAGGAAGGCAGCCCTTCCTCGCGCGGTTAAAACTGCCATTTCCCACCCGGTTCTCCAAAACAGCGTGGTTTCCCTTCCTCCTCTTCCTTGTCCTCCCCCCACTGCCCCACGGACTAAGTAGCTAGGTCGCCTCAATCCCACAGCCCGTCCGTTTCACCCTGCCTTGCGTCTCCTCTGGCGCGCGTGCAGACGTGCAAGGAAAGTGGGGAGGTTGAAAACGCGCCTTGCGAGGCGAGGCAGCCTTTGGCGTGTGTGTGGGTTTTTGGGTTTTTTTTGCGCGTGTGTGTGGTTTCTTTTTTTTCTTTTTCTCTTTTTGGCCAACGCTAAACCGGGCCTGGCTTGGAGAGGTAGGGTGGGAATTGGAAAAACGAGTGGGCTTCCATAAACCCAGTTTCCTGTTCCAGGGGGGAACTACCACGAAATGGCTAAAATAGGAGAAGGGAGCAACCACAGTATATAACGCTGCCCCTTCTGAGAGGCAACCGCGTGTTAACCCCCCCCCCCCTCTCCCCTCCGCTCTGAAAATTCACTTTATAAGGATATCCACAGGGACTGCGTGTGGAGGGAAAAACCCAACAGTATTTCCCGGCTTGACTCTGGCACGTTTGGCTTAGAATTTAGGACTTTTGCCTTTTGAAAGGGGCTTGTTTCCAACTACCCCCCCCCCCCCCAGGGACCGCATTCAGACGACTCGCTGAATCCAGGTGGGTTTTTTCCCCCCACAGTAAAGAGTTTTCTCCTACAGGAGTGGGGTGGGTGGGGGGCGAAGGAGAAAATCGCAGTTAGTTTTTCAGGAGCCGGAGGGGGAAGTGGGGAATGAGTAGGGTGGGGGCACTGCATGGGCTTGTGGCTCGGTGCGTTTTGAAGGTAGAATCTGGCTTAGTTTTAGGAAGCTGATTTGAGTGTGGGTGGCTGTGAACGTAGCCCTTTGGGATTGCTGTGTATAATTTCTGCTTTTTTTGGGCGGGGGGGCGGGGAGCCTGGGAGAATAGGAACGTAAAGACGGAGCCCAACGGTGGGATTTCCATCCCCCCTCCGCTTCCTCTTTGCCTCCCCCCCACTCCCCAAATTGGGGAATGATTTCTGGTAGCCATCGCGGAGCGTGGGAATTCAGTGGCCAGAAGGGAAGGGAGTATATTTTCAAGCGGCAGGCTGGATTTTCTGGCTCTTCAGAAGAGGTGCTGGGAAAAAAAATAAATAAAAACGAGGTGATTTGTGTGTGTGTGTGTCTGTGCGTCGGTGTGTATTGTGTGCTTGTTGATTTTCAACCTGTAGGATTCGGGCCCTTCTAGAACACGGGCCGCTCATCTCCCCCACTCAGGGAAATTTTGGGGGGAGAAAAGTGTGAAGCCAGAGCCAGGAATGTTTTGTTTTATTTATTTATTTATTTATTTATTTTGCAGGCTGAAACTTTTATTTTCTTGCAAGTTTCCTGCTATTGACCAAAAAAAAAAAGAAAGAAAGAAAGAAAGAAAGAAAGAAAGAAAGAAAAAAGAAAAAAGAAAAAGAAAAAAAAAGAAAGAAAGAAAGAAAAGAGTTGCTTTGGGTCAAAGCTCTCTCCTTAGGCTGGGCAATTAAAAACAGCTACCACAATAACAATGGGGCAAAGGAGAGAGAGAGAGAGAAAAAAAAGAAAAGAAAAGTTCTGGGTTGTTTTATCCCGTTCATGTAGAACGAGCTCCATGAAGTCCAGAGAATTAAAAAATAAAATAAAGAAAAGCTGGAAAAGAGAGTTGGTGCCACTTTTGGGGGGTGGGCGGAGTGAGTGAGAGGAGGAAATAACCTGTGGAATGGTGCTGAGAATATTTCAACTTGATTTCTAGTCTCTCTCTCTCTCTCTCTCTCTCTCTCTCTCTCTCTCTCTCTCTCTCTCTCTCTCTCTCTCTCTCTCTCTCTCTCCCTCCCTCCCTCCCTCTCTCTCTCTCTCTCTCTCTCTCTCTCTCTTTCATGCTGTCTCTCTCATACTTCTAGGAAGGCTGATTTCAGGTACTTAAATCCCCTGGAAGGCAAGCCATCTCTTAGTAAATGGGATGGTTTTGTAATTGTAATGGGATGGGGTGCCCAAACAGCCCCCCTGCAATATTATGGGATGGTCTTAAAGCACTGCCTGCTGCATTAAAAAACCCCTCACCTCCAGCATTTCTCAAAGATTTGAGCCATCGAAGGAATGCTAATCCCTCCTTCCAAGATACCTCCCCTACACACACACATACACTAAAGGGGGAAATAAATAATGAAAAGGAAGGATAGTGGGGGGAGGGAAAGGAGGAGGAAGTAATGTTAATGGTGGGTTGCAGGGTTATTGAGTACAGATTGTTGAAAAGGAGAATTTTTTTAAAAAAAACACAAAATAAACCTGCAGCCCTTCCTTTCTCCACACTGTTCCTGAGCACCTAGAGGTGGAAGCTGGAAGCAGATCCAAGATCCCACTTCAAGAGTGGATCAAGATCTGCTCCAGGTCTGCTCCAGAGGTGATTTGGAGAAAGGCTGACTGGAGATCTGGTGAGCTGAGTGGCTAGAGAACAAGATGTGGTCCAGATGTGATGAGGAGAAAGAACTCACTTCCAGATCTCAAGATTTGACTGACTTGGGACCTGCTCTGGAGGTGATTTGGAGAAAGGCTCAGAAGAGATCTGGTGATCTGACTGGCTAGAGATCAAGAACTGGTCTGGAGCTGATTTGGAGAAAGGCTCAGTAGAGATCCGGTGATCTGACTGGCTAGAGATCAAGATCTGATCTGGAGCTGATTTGGAGAAAGACTCAGTAGAGATCTGGTGATCTGATTGACTAGAGATCAAGATCTGGTTTGGAACTGTTTTGGAGAAAGAATCACCAGAGATTTGGTGATTTGATTGACTAGCGGTCAAGATCTGGTCCAGATATGGTTTGGGGGAAAATCTCACTAGAGATCTGACGGGACTAGGGAATCTGGGACTAGGGAATCTGGGACTAGGGAATCTGCTCAGGAAGGGATCTGGGGAACACTGACTAACAGGAGGGGCTTGCTCTCTTTCTCCTTCTCTTTTCAAAGGAAGCAGAGATCCCTCAAGAGTTGATCGAAAGGCTGGCCCACAGCGAGATTCACAGCATACGGGATTTGCAGCGTCTCCTGGAAATTGATTCCGTAGGTAAATTATTCCCTTGCATTTTTTTTCCTATCTCCCAACCAAGACGTGTGTGTGTGTGTGTGTGTGTGTGTGTGTGTGTGTGTGTGTGTGTGTTGGGGGTGGTTACCAAGGAGGGGGTGGACTCCTCTTGGCAAATGGCCTGCCAAGAGCCCTTTTTAGAAATGCAAAAATCCAGGCGTGTCAGTTGGGGAGGGCAGGAAGAGAGAGTCCATAATGGATTGGAGGGGGGGGGGGGGCTTCATTCTTCCTCCTTTGGGGAAGGTGGGGGAGAGAAAGAGGTTTAGAAGGAGGAGAGTCTGAGTTTGGCTCCCCCCCTCCCACTTTCCAAGCCACAAGAAAGTTCCCCCCCCCTCCCCTCAGGGCCTGTCCAGTTGTGTGTGATTTTCCTTCAGCTCTTGTTGAAAATCTATTTGCAAACACCACACAGCTGCCAAACGGAACTGAAATATTTCCTTGCTTCCTCCTTCCCTTCCTTCTTGCCCTTTTGAATGGTGGCAGATTTTTTAATTGGTGGAAAAATACAGCCTCTCTCTCTCTCTCCCTCCCTCCCTCCTTCCCTCCCTCCCTCCCTCCCTCCCTCCCTCCCCCCCTCTCCCTCTCTTTCCATTGCCTTGCACCTGTCCCCTTTGCTAGCAGATGAGAATTCGGGGATACAGTGCCACAGGCTGTGGAAGCTCCACTGTTCTGGGACAGCTGGGTTATGCATAGCCGATGGCTCTGGTTTGCAGTGACCCCACATGGGGAAACACTCCCCCCCCCACTCTTTTATGAATTGTGTTGCCTCATTGTTTTAGGGGCATGCATTACCTTTCCCCAAAAGTTCGTATTGTGTGACAGTTGGGCATTTGTCTCTACCATCATTCTCTTTCTGTGGTTTTAAAACATTGGATATACATTTGATTTCCTCCCTTTGAGTTCAGGGGTGCATTAGTCCAGCCAAGGGAAGGCTGTGAATGCTCCCATTTTACAGAGAGTGGACTGAGGTAGACTTTGCAGAGAAATTGAAAGGCTTTGACATGTCCTGGCATTTTCCTGATTAAAAAGAAAAGTCAAAGGGTTTTTCACTTTGCATTGGGACACACCTGGACTGGGTTGCTTTTCGGAGGGATTATTAACCCAGGGGTTTCAAAGCTTTTCCTTCAGAAGTTGTAAATGCTCCAACATTGGAGGTTTTTAAGAAGAGATTGGACAACCATTTGTCTGAAATTGTACATAGGGTTTTCATGCTGGGTGTATGAAAACAGCATGAATCATAACAGAAAACTCTGTTATTCTGTTATTCTCCCACTTCACTGGGACCTGTTTCTGAGTAAACATAATTGCACCGTTGGGTTGTTTGATGAATGCCAAGTGGAGGTGTGAAATGTGTCCAACAAACATTGCACTGAAATTGACTTGCCCTGTTGACATTGACTTGCCCTATTGAATTGACTTGCTCTATGGAAATTGACTTGCCTTGTTGAAATTGACTTGCCCTGTTGACATTGACTTGCTATTGAATTGACTTGCTCTATTGAAATTGACTTGCCCTGTTGACATTGACTTGCCCTGTTGACATTGACTTGCCCTATTGAATTGACTTGCTCTATGGAAATTGACTTGCCTTATTGGAATTGACTTGCCCTGTTGACATTGACTTGCCTTGTTGAAATTGAGTTGCTCTGTTGACATTGAATTGCCCTGTTGACATTGACTTTCTCTATTGACATTGAGTTGTCCTATTGAATTGGCTTGCTGTATTGAAATTGACTTGCCTTGTTGAAATTGACTTGCTGTATTGAAATGACTTGCCCTATTGACATTGACTTGTGTTTTTATGCTGTGAGAAATCTAATCTACAGCTCTGCAAAGTAGATGTGTCTTAAATTCGCTTGGGTCCTACAGTTTTGGGGAAATGAGGAAGTCATTTGTCACCGGCTCCCCAGAATAGGTGACTGTCCCCCCATGTCCCCCATGTTTTTAGTGGGTGCCTTCTCTCACCAACTCTGCTATGGAGACAGGCCCTTTAAAAAGCAGAAGATGACTTTTCTGGTTCGGTGGGTGTCAGAAACCCCTCCCCAAATTACTTCTCCAGCCACAAACATCACCAAGGTCTTGTCGTTTTTGAAAACCTTCTTCTGTGTGGGGCTATTCCAGACTCTGTTTAGGAATGAAGTCCCATCTAAACAAGACGGTGTCTTTTGTTTGTTGCAAAAACGAAAAGGGAAAATAAATAAATTCTTCCTTTCCAAAAAAACACCCTTCCCCCCCAGCCAGCTCCCAAACAATCAGCCGGCCCATCTTGCTATTGCTTTTCAATAGCCCAAGGTTATTTTCTGAATCATTAGACTGACGAATGCTTCAAAGGGCAAACAGGCAATTTGCTAACATTACCGTCGTGCAAACTGAACCATCCTGTTATTAAATGTGATCTCTGCAGATTTTTGCCAGAATTGACTCAAAGCGAGGACATGCAGCATTGGGGAAAGATGGCTTTGTTGATTTGTTGTTGTTATTATTATTGCTTTTGCAAAAGTAGGAAAGAAGTAACTGCAGTTTCCTTCCAACTCTTTTCTTTCATCCCCCTCCTTCCTTCCTTCCTTCCTTCCTTCCTTCCTTCCTTCCTTCCTTTTCTTTCTTTCTTTCCTTCCTTCCTTCCTCCTTCCTCCTTCCCTCCCTTTCTTTCCTTCCTCCTTCCCTTTCCTTTCCTTTCCTTGCTCCCACCCTTTTTCCTTCCACCTTCCACCTTCCACCTCTTTCTCTTTCTTTTCCTTTCCTTTCCTTTCCTTTCCTTTTTTCCTTTCCTTTTTTCCTTTCCTTTCCTTCTTTCCTTTCCTTTCCTTTCCTTTCCTTTCCTTTCCTTTCCTTTCCTTTCCTTTCCTTTCCTTTCCTTTCCTTTCTCCCTCCCTCCCTCCCTCCCTCCCTCCCTCCCTTCTTGTTTTTGTTTTAAAAAAACAACCGAAGGGAAGTTTCTACCCATCTCCTATCCCGAGCCAAGAATCTAGCAAGTTGTTGCATGTGCCGCTTAAAAGCCGAGCCATTCCATCGAAACAAAGACTGCACAGTTACTTTGCTTGTTGTTGTTATTATTATTATTAATACACACACACACACACACGCACACACACACACACACACACACACACACATTTTAAAAGAGAGGAAGAATTACAAGAAGGCTTTGAAAGTTTAAACTCTTGATTTCAGCAGGCTCTGCTTTTGGGGTGGGGGGCCTGCCCCAGGCTGAATGCATCGGGAGGTTTTGTGGTCTGCTGTTTTGTGTGTGTTTTTCCCCCTTTTCGTTTTGGTGGGATTGCACAAGGTGGTACCGCAAGCAGGCGAAGGCTTCCAGTTTCTTTCCCTTTTCTTTTATCGGGAGAGGGAGGGCAGCAGGATTGCTGACTCTGCACAGGGGGGGGAAGTCGACCCTAAGGAAAAAAAAACCCATTTTTTTTTCCACTTGTGGTCTCCGAACGCCAAACGTCCTTCGGCCTGTCGTTTTCCTGTCCCGGCTGAAGGAGGAACGCTTGTTATGGATCCACGCAGGCTGTTTTAATTCACCGGAAGGAAAATCTGATGGCATTTGTTAGATTGGTTAGTTTGAGAGTGGTCCCTTTGGAAGGCCGGTGGCCTTGGCAAGTCCTTCACAGGCCCTTTCGGTCCTAAAGAAAGTTATTCACTTAATCTTAGCAGACCTTGAAGAGCTCATCAAGGTCAGAGCTGGCTAAATCTTGGACGGGAGCTCCCCCCCCCCCCAGAAGCCCCTGGTTTTTTACTCCCAAAGAAACCAGTGGTAAATGACTTTTTTCTGCCAAGAAAAATTCAGGACTTTGCCCTTTGAGTAACTCAAAGGAGACCTTATATGAAGACTAAGCATGTTCCTTGGGGAAGCTTGCTTGATTTCATGCAGACGTTTGATTACCCAACCAGGTAACACCATCAGTGCTAGAAGGGAGCGAGGTATATGGAGTGGAGAAGGGGAGGAGGAGGAGGAGAAACGGGAGGAGAAAGGACTGTGGGTCCTTGGTACCCTCTGAGCTTCCTTGTTTTCTGGCAGATGTTTCGTTATCCAAACTAGGTAACAGTGGTGAAATCCACATCTTTTTTTACTACCGGTTCTGTGGACGTGGCATGGTGGGCCTGGCGTGGCTTGGTGGGAGTGGCTTGGGTGTGGCAGGGAATACTTCAAAATCTCCATTCCCTCCCCACTCCTGGGGGAAGGATACTGCAAAATCCCCATTTCCAGTCCACTGCAGGGGAAGGATACTGCAAAACCCCCATTCCCTCCCCACTCCTCCAGGAAGGATACTGCAAAATCCCCATTCCCAGTCCACTGCAGGGGAAGGATACTGCAAAACCCCCATTCCCTCCCCATTCCTGGGGGGAAGGATACTGCAAAATCCCCATTCCCACCCCACTCCTGGGGGAAGGATACTGCAAAATCCCCATTCCCTCCCCACTCCTGGGGGAAGGTTACTGCAAAACCCCCATTCCCACTCCGCTCTGAGGCCAGCCAGAGGTGGTATTTGCCAGTTCTTTGAACTACTCAAAATTTCCTCCACCGGTTCTCCAGAACCTGCTGGATTCTACCCCTGCTAGGTAGCATCATCAGTGCTAGTAAAGAGTGGAGTTTGTAGACAGGAGGAAGAGGAGGAGGAGGAATAATAGGTGGATTGTTGAGCCCTTGGGAGCTCTCTGAGTTTGCTTGTTTTCTCGCAAACATTTCATTACTCAAACGGCGTAACATCATCACCTAACATTGATGATGTTACCTACTGTGGGTAATGAAAAGTCTACAAGAGAACAAGCAAGCCCAGAAGAGCATGGAGGACCCCTCATGTCAACCCTGAGCAACAAAGATTCCCCTTTATTAGTAGTCACGGCGTGTTTGCTCTCCTTTCATAATGCTAGCGTGTTGGGGTTAGATTTATTTTGTTTTTCGTGTGTTTGCTTGCTTGCTTTTTCCACGCAGCTCACAGGCCTGTATGTAATGCTTTAGCCAGCCTTTTTCAAGGTGGACTCTATGCTGGTCAGTGGGGGTCTTCCTGGATGGCTAACCCAGGCTTCGTCTCCCCCAGGGATTGCCTTCCGGACAATTTTGGTTTCAACTTCTGCTAACTTTTGCAGAATGGACAAGAAAGAGAGCTACAATTCTTGCTGGAGGCTCGTTCTCCCAGGTGGATTTTGGGCGAGCACCATATGGCCCGACCTTCTCTTCACGTTGCCAGTAGAACGTGGATCCTGCTTGGCCATGGGGATTGGCTTTGCAATGGGGGTGTGGAGTCAGGATTGGCCAATCGTTAATTTGGTTTTTCTGCTCTTCTTCCTTCCAAAGTACTATTTTATATTCCTAGCATTTTATGAATATTTTATATTCCTAGTACGATTTGATAGCTTACTAGTAACCTTGACTATCACTAAGTATTGTATCTTTTTATTCCTGATGAATGTATTTTATTCTCCTTATGTACACTGAGAGCATATGCACCAAAGACAAATTCCTTTTGTGTCCAATCACACTTGGCCAATAAAGAATTCTCTACTCTACTCTACTCTACTCTACTCTACTCTACTCTACTCTACTCTACTCTACTCTACTCTACTCTACTGCACTCCATTCCACTCCACTCCACTCCTCTCCACTCCACTCTGCTCCGCACTCTACTCTCTACTCTACTCTACTCTACTCTACTCTACCCTACCCTACCCTACCCTACCCTACCCTACCCTACCCTACCCTACCCTACCCTACCCTACCCTATTCCTATTCCTATTCCTATTCCTATTCCTATTCCTATTCCTATTCCCATTCCATTCCATTCTATTCCATTCCATTCCATTCCATTCCATTCCATTCCATTCCATTTTATTCTATTCTGTTCTAAGGAAGACTTTGAGATATTGAATCCAGATGAGTATCAACAGATGTTTATCTACAGAGAGAGAATGATAGATTTAGGTTAGGACTTTAACAGGTGGCATTTCTGGTCTGAGAAGGACTGGACCAAGCTGTGCTGTTGGATAGGTTGAGTCAACAATTATGGAGCTCAGGATGATGTTGATGGAAAGTGCTCTGATTGATGTACAGTGTGGCTTCCAAGCCTATTGTCCTCATGGAGTAAAGACCACATGTTGTATGGAAGAACCGGTCATAATCTGAATATCCACTAAAAGTGACTTGGGATCATCTCACCACCTTATCCTTTCATGTAATTGGCCAAAGATGTTAGCTAAAGCTGGAATGATTGTTGTGCTTATTGGATGATGCTCCAATGTTGCCATACTTTGCACAGTGCATCATAGGGATGCTTGGGTGTGCCATAGGTCTAGGACCATGAGCACCACCAATGAGGATTTTGCTTGTTGAGTGCATCATTTGGATAATTAAATTGTGCCTCCCAATATCTGATGTGAGCACGTTTATGTCATTGGGCATGGGACATCTCTTGTCCTTCCTGTAGACACCCGTGGCTTTTATGGTCCTTCAAGTGAAGCTCCATCCAGTCAAGATCTGTGGTTTTCCACATTGTTCTCTGCAATACGTTGTTTGGAAGCCGTTGGTATGGACTTCAGCAAGAACAAAATTGTCAATAAGAAGAGCTATATATGTAGCTCAAAGTTGAGCCTAGGAACCCTTGGTGTTCTCTGAGCTTGCTGGCTTGCCTGCAGATGTCTCATGACCCAACTAGATAATTGGACCAATTCCACCAGACTTGGTGAATTCCTGGAGTTAAAGGCCACAAGTCTTAAAGCTGCCAAGTTTGAAGACCTCTGCCTTAGACTGTCTACTGTCGACCTCACCGCCTTCCTAAGAGGTCTGTAAGGGGCATGCATAAGATCACCGGCATGCTCACCATCCCTGTCCTAATGTCCCCTTTTTATTCGTACCCATTTCATGTATTCATAATCATGTTTATACTTACATCTGATATCTAATACATGCTTGATGAAATAAATAAAAAAGTCTAACCCCCTCCAGAGGTTTGGCTGACATCCGATCCCAACTATCTTGGCTGTCTGGTGGTTAACCAGACGCACCCAGGAGGCCCACCACCAACAGAGCTGATATCTTTGGGGCTAACACATCACTCATCCTCACTGAAAAGCATCCCTGTGCAGGTTGGGGTTGATGTTGGCAAGGGCCGAGTGTTGTGTTTTTTTTCCTGACTGGAGGGTTTCATCCACCACGTCAAATTCTTTGCCTCTCTCACCCTGGAGAGGCAGTGAGTGATGACCTCATCTGTATTGACTAGCTTTCTTCATGGGTTTTTTTTTTGTTTTTTTGAAATGGAGCTAAATAGATGGCTAAGACGGTCCTGGGCAATGGATACATTATACTGTCTGGCAGAGTTTGAACGTTGGATGTCAGAAAGCTCTGAAGTGTCTATTGATAGACACGTGCTTGTAATTTATTGGCCGGGTTCCTGCGACAGTCTAGGCCAGAAACTCCAAAGCACAGGACAGGTAATTTTTGACTTACAACGGTTCGTTCAGCAATCTTTTCCTTTCTTTCTTTCTTTCTTTCTTTCTTTCTTTCTTTCTTTCTTTCTTTCTTTCTTTCTTTCTTTCTTTCTTTCTTTCTTTCTTCCTTCCTTCCTTCCTTCCTTCCTTCTTCCTTTCCTTTCCTTTTTTCCTTCCTTTCTTCCTTCCTTTTTCTTTTCCTTCCTTGCTCCCTTCCTTCCTTCCTTTCCTTTCCTTTCCTTTCCTTTCCTTTCCTTTCCTTTCCTTTCCTTTCCTTTCTTTTCCTTTCTTCCTTCCTTTCTTTCCTTTCTTCCTTCCTTTCTTTCCTTCCTTCCTTCCTTCCTTTTTCTTTTCCTTCCTTGCTCCCTTCCTTCCTTCCTTCCTTCCTCCTTCCTTCCTTCCTTCCTTCCTTCCTTCCTCTTTTTCTTTTCCTTGCTTGCTTCCTTCCTCTCCCTCCCTTCCTTTTTCTTTTCCTTCCTTGCTCCCTTGCTCCCCTTCCTTCCTTCCTTCCTTCCTTCTCTTTTGTTGTGGATCCAGGATGCTCTTGAGGGCGGAACTTCACTGTTTTCAGATCTTCACCCGAAATCCTTTAAGCTGTTGATCTATCCCCATTCCTCCTTTGAAGGTCCAGCTTTGTACTTCCAATAGATGTGGCTCGTTTTTGGGGTCTTCCATCTCTGTTCATTGCTACATCCTTACGTTAAGATCTTCTATTTTCCTTCCACCTGTCCTCCAGAAACTCAAGAGATCATGAGGGACAGGTGATTTTTCTCTCTCTAATTTATTCCACAAAAATCCTTTGATTAAGGTTGGGTTGAGACGTTATGGCCAACCCAAAGGCATCTATCAGTCTTTGTGCTCATGAGGGGCTTCCCAGGATCCAGTGTTAAGCCCCTAACCATTGTGTCATACCAAGCTTCCAGCATGTTGATACCATCCTGTTTATCCTTCATCTGCAGTGTTAAATAATATCATTGCCTCTTCTGTGTTGGTCAGTGTTTTTTCTCTCTCTCTCCCTTGAAAGCCTCATTGTATGGGTGGCCATCAATTGGCCATTGTGAGAAAGAAGTTGATGGTCCCAGCTAACAAAGATGCTCATAATGTTCTTTGAAGCTTAGATTCAATAGCGTATACAAAGCTTGGGAAGGCTACCATTCTGTAGAAGCTGCTCTACTTCCATCTTCCTTTTCCGCTGTTTGCTATTGGCTAGCCTCTGTTTAAGGGGGATGCGGTGGCTCAGCAGCTAAGATGCTGAACTTGTTGATAAGAGAGGTTGGCAGTTCAGCGGTTCGAATCCCTAGTGCCGCATAACGGGGTGAGCTCCCGTGACTTGTCCCAGCTTCTGCCAAACTAGCAGTTCGAAAGCAGGTAAAAAATGCAAGTAGAAAAATAGGGACCACCTTTGGTGGGAAGGGAACAATGTTCCATGCGCCTTTGTCGCTGAGTCATGCCGGCCACATGGCCACGGAGACGTCTTCGGACAGCGTTGGCTCTTTGGCTTTGAAACGGAGATGAGCACTGCCCCCTAGAGTCGGGAACGACTAGCACATATGTGCGAGGGAAACCTTACCTTTACCTTTTTAGCCTCTGTTTCCCTCCTTCTGTGACATCCTGATAGTCAAGCCAATGGTTCCCAGAAGGCCATCTTTGCTGAAACTTCGGTTAGATTGGCATCACATGTGAAATCCAGCTAACAACACGGTTGTGTCTTTGTGTCCATTACTTTGTGGGAATCAGCCATTGTCTTCACATCCTGTGTGAACCCGGTCATCCTTTCAAGACGTTGTTTGCTTGGCTTGAGCAGGATAGATGAGGCGAACATAGGGATTGTGGTTCTTCAACCCAGATTTTTGGGGTTGTATGAACCCAGCAGGAGCTGACGGAGTAGTTCTATCACTAAAAGAGACCACAAGGAAATGGATAAAAGGGTCAAACTATTTCAGAACTCTGGACCATTTAATTACCCTCATCCCACCCTCAAATAGACCTGGAACCCTGGATTCTGGTATGCGATTAAACTGTTTCAATTCCTACCCTCAAAATGATGCTATAGAGCACTGCACATCAGAATAACTAGACACAAGAACAGTTTTTTCCCAAATGCCGTTAGTCTGCTAAAAAAATAATTCCCTCAACACTGTCAAACTATTCAATAAGTCCGCACTATTATTAATATTCTCATCATTCCTATCACCCATCTCCTTCCACTTATGACTGTATGACTGTAATTTTGTTGCTTGTATCCTTACGATTTATATTGATATTGTTTCCTGATTGCTTATTTGTACCCTATGACTATCATTAAGTGTTGTACCTTATGATTCTTGACGAACGTTATCTTTTCTTTTATTTACACTGAGAGCATATGCACCAAAGACAAATTCCTTGTGTGTCCAATCACACTTGGCCAATAAAAAATGATATTCTATTCTATTTTTAATAAATGAGAGAATTCGGGCGAAAGGGAGAAATTTCCCCCTTCAGCAAACAAGATCTTTCACTTGTGTTTGGTTTGTAGCTGTCAACTGTCCAGAATTTCATCCTTTCAGCTATGGCCAGAACGGAAGTTGTAAATGTATCCTTAACAACTCTGCTTGCTGTTCACAGTTGTTTCCTACTGCAGCTTAAAACAACAATCATGCCATCCATTCTTGAGATGGGGTTCCTTTTTTCATGCTTGAGTGTGTCCTTTTTAACCTCATGAAGAAACTCCCTTCCTTCAGAAATGGAAAGATGCTGATCATTGCTTCATTTTACCCAGCATCCTTTAGATTAGCGGTTACTAACTGGTGGTCCATGGACCACTGGTGGTCTGTGAGGGGGTAGAAATTCCGACTTGGGGTCTGCTTCAGCCTCCTGGTGTGGGGCTTTGGGTGAAGGCTGGAGAGAAGCACCGCTAGTGGCGAAGAGCCGGAGGGCCTTGTTCCAGTGGGACAGCCTCATGGTCTGGAACTGGCTGACCATCTCAGCCCACTGAGCCTCCAGGCGCCGGTACCTGGCCTTGCACTCCTGCAGATCTTCTCTCTGCTTGCAAAGCCCGTGGTGTCTATTTTGGAATGTTTTAAAATCCCTCCTCTCACCTCATCTCTAGTCCTAGAATTTTTCTGATCGTGTCCTATCCAAGTTTGAACTAGATCAGTGTTATTAGAATGAACCAATGTTTTGTCAAGATGCTTCAGCAGTCAAGAGTCCATTGTTATCGCATCTCCTCAAATTTTGCCTCTCTAGAGAGATGGATGCAGGAATTGTGCTGTAGTGCGTGGGAATGACCTTAAAAGACTGGGCATAGAGATGCTGTCAAGAGAGTGGTCAGATAAGAGAGGGTCCAGCCTGCAGATGCCTAATGGGAAGAGGAAAAGACTCAGAAGAGACCCTCCTTAGTTTTTCAGACTGTAAAGGAGGTGGTGGGAGAAATCTCCTTTTAAACCTCTAAGAGTCTGTACTTTACTATAGCTTTACTATATGTAATAGTTTTACTATAGTTTTACTATAGCTTTACTATATAGCTTTACTATAGCTTTGCTATAAATGTAGCTTTACTATAAACTACAATGAATTTATATAGTTGTATTTCTTGTCTGATCTACTTGGTAAGACTGACAATTTCGTATTTGCTGTTCCTATTATTTAAGCCCAAACTCCTTGATGCTACACAAACAGACTTCCTCTTGGTGATTTTAATTGTTTTCATCCTTTGGAGTTCATGGGTTTTGCAGAGATTTGAACCCAGCATTGGGGGAAAGAAGGATAGGAGTCGATGAATGACTCTTTAAAGCCAGTCCAAGAAATGAGAGGCGATGTGAGCAGATTGGTGTTTGGCGGAGTCTCGGTGAAGGATGTGTGAGAAAGTTGGATAGGTTTCTTGGTTTTAGGTTTGACTGAATTCCTCGAAGGTAGAAAAAGTCAGTTGAATTTCTTAACTCGAAAACTTATACTGATATATAATGCTTCCTAACATTATTTTGGAAATGGTTACTGGAGGAATGAAGCTTGCTCATGGTTCTGATGGACTTGAGAAGGTTCAAACCTCAACAAGAGTGAATCCAATCTTTCCCTTGGATTGAAAAGTTTCTCTAGCCTTGGATTGCTCCCCAAACTTGGCTTGATTTCAAGCAAAATTGATTTTTTTTCTGAGTCCGCAATGAAATCTGGATTTTGCAATTAACAACAACAGTGGATGAAAAGTTAGCTAAATAGGACAGTTGGAAGGGCATCCTTCAAAGGGTTCTTAAGGATCAGTTGCCATCAAAGAAGAATCTGTAGGGAAACATCTGTTGAGTTCAACAACAGTGACCTCAAATTCGGCCAGGAATGAGCAGCAGAGATCCATGAGTCACTAGGGTATCAAACAGGAGTGTAGATCCCACCCATCAGTGAGCTCATGCTTTGAAGGAAAAAATTATATATAATCTAAGGAAGAAAGCACTTTTTTAAAAGGAAAACACAGCCCCTGTGGCAAAGTTGATCAATGACCACCATCTCCAGAAGACAACTTGTGGGAGGGTGTATACAGTGGTTGGGGGGAGAAAAAGACACATCTAACAGTTTATACAAGGCAGTGGAGTGTCATGAGTGATAATACCGCACTCTTACCATGGAATATACAGTGGATTTGAGATCGTGGCCTCTGGGAGAAAGAGTTCAACCAAGGATAGATGAATGGTGCTTCTAGAGCAATGTTTCTCGACCTTGGCAACATTTTGAGATGTGTGGGACTTCAACTCCCAGAATTCCCCAGTCAGCATGTGGGTTTCAACTGTTGGCTGGGAAATTCTAGGAGTTGAAGTCCACAAATCATACTGTTGCTAAGATTGAGTTGAGTTGCCAAGGCTGAGTCAAGGTTGAGAAACACAGTTCTAGAGAGTTTAGATATCAGCCACCATAAGTTGCTCCTTTCTATGTGGTCCTAAGGGTGATAGTCCTTTTTCCCTGCATATAATGTAAGGAGATATGGATGGATGGATAGATGTTCCTAGATCCTATTGGGCTCCTGAAAATCTTCAGTAATACCATCAAAGATTTCCAGAAGTGGTTGCCAATGTGAAATTATTTTATGGAGCAGGAGAGGAATGATTAAATAATTCCTTTTTCATGACTCTAAACTGTTCAAAGCCTACAGGCCTTGAATCCCACAGAAATGTCATTAAAATGCCTAAATAAATACAATCCTATTAATTTTACGTAGCTGTAATTTAATATAAATGCATGTGAAATCTTGGCTACTGTTTGTCCTTTGGAGGAAGTGTATGAAAATTTAAAGGTGGAACATGAAGAGTAATGTGTTCTGATTTTAAAGAGAGTAATAAAAGAGGTGTCAAAGCCATGGAAGAGTGGTTGACAGTCATCGGCATGCACATCGCAGCTAGATCGAAAGGTTGGCAGTTCAGCGGTTCGAATGCCATGTAGTGCCATGTAATGGGGTGAGCTCCTGTGACTTGTCCCAGCTTCTGCCAACCTAGCAGTTCGAAAGCATGTAAAAAATGCAAGTAGAAAAATAGGGACCACCTTTGGTGGGAAGGTAACAGTGTTCCGTGCGCCTTTGGCATTTAGTCATGCCGGCCATATGACCATGGAGACGTCTTTGGACAGCACTGGCTCTTCGGCTTTGAAACGGAGATGAGCACTGCCCCCTAGAGTCAGGAACGACTAGCACATATGTGTGAGGGGAACCTTGACCTTTAGACCTCTGGAACAAGCTCTGATCAACAAGATGAACATCATGGCATCGTTATGCTTAATGATGCCATGAAGTCAATTGCTCCTCCTAATGATCCCTCATGGAAAGCTACAGACTTCAGCGAAGGGTTTAAAAAATATTCTCAAAATCAATGAGGATTACAATGCAAATGCCTGCCAACAGGTAAACCATCTTCTGGAGAAAAAGCTGAAGTGCCATCAAGCTTCTTCCATGTTTCCATTGGAAGACGGAAGATAGGAAAAGATTGAGAAAAGTTGGACCTTGCTCGCTAGGAAGGAGAGACAAAGACAAGGAGGAGAAAAGGAATTTGGCAGGCTCTTGTGTACTGGGCAAACAAAAGTCTATTGAACAGCTGAAGGATGGGTCATCTACAGCTGTGGGAATTGTGTAGCCATTTCATTGTGTTTGGGTATGTTTTAAAACTGTATTTGTTGCGCCCTGGGAAGAAGAAGCTGAGGGAAAACACACAGGGGGGAAACTCACAATGTCGTGTAATAGCTTTTGAAAAACGGGCGAGCAAATCAAACTGTGGCTTCTTTTCTGAGTTAAAAACCCGGCGTTTACCTAATTTTAAGATTCACTGCATTCAATTTTGGCTACCATGATGTAAAAAAGATGTGGAGACTCTAGAAAGAGCGCAGAGAAGAGCAGGAAAGAGGATCAGGGGACTGGAGGCTAAAACATATGAAGAACGATTGCTGGAACTGGGTATGTCTAGTTTGATGAAAAGAAGGACTAGGGGAGACATGAGAGCAGTCTTCCAATATCTCAGGGGTTGCCCCAAAGAAGAGGGAGTCAAGCTATTCTCCAAAGCACCTGAGGGCAGGAAAAGAAGCAATGGATGGAAACTCATCAAGGAGAGAAGCAACTTAGAACTAAGGAGAAATTTCCTGACAGTTAGAACAATGAATCAGTGGAACAACTTGCCTCCAGAAGTTGTGAATGCTCCAACATTGGATGTTTTAAAGAAGATATTGGATGACCATTTGTCTGAAGTGATGTAGGGCTTCCTGCCTAAGCAGAGGGTTGGACTAGAAGACCTCCAAGGTCCCTTCCAACTCTGTTATTCTATTCTATTCTATTCTATTCTATTCTATTCTATTCTATTCTATTCTATTCTATTCTATTCTATTCTATTCTATTCTATTCTATTCTATTCTCTCACTCTACACTCTATTCTATTCTATTCTATTCTATTCTATTCTATTCTATTCTATTCTATTCTATTCTATTCTATTCTATTCTATTCTATTCATTATTACTTCAGAGCCCTACAATTCGGTTTAAGCAGAAAGCACCTAGCTCTGGTACCTTTACAGCAACTCCTAATGCCATGGGACTTGAGCGCTGCTTGAATTGTGACGAGCAATACTTGAATTCGCACTCCAAGGATCAGGGACCACCCCTACCCACCCCGTTCAAGCCTGACTTACAAACATTCTCTTCTGTTGATATTTATTATTTGTTCCTCAAACTTTTGCTCTGGGTTTCGCTTTGCTAAATGTGGCCAAACGTCCCTCCACCCTTCTGCATGACCGAGCACTTTGTAAAATGATCTGTCTCTCCAGCAGAAGATCACTTCTCTGGATCTTCTCCATTAGATCGAAGGTGCAGACCATTTGCAAAGTTTCTTTGGGAGAATATCAGAATAGATTAGACTAGACTAGATTGGAATTCAGAATAGAATTCAGAATAGAATTTAGAATAGGATAGAATAGAATAGAATAGAGGACTGAAGAGTAGAGTAGAGTAGAGTAGAATAAGAGTACAGTAGAATAGACTAGAATAGAGGAATGTAGAGTAGAGTAGAGTAGAGTAGAGTAGAATAGAATAGAATAGAATAGAATAGAATAGAATAGAATAGAATAGAATAGAATAGAAATTGAACCAATAAATAGAATAGAATAGAATAGAATAGAATAGAATAGAATAGAATAGAATAGAATAGAATAGAGGAATGAAGAGTAGAGTAGAGTAGAATAAGAGTAGAATAGAATAGGAGTAGAGTAGAATGGAGAATAGAATAGAACAGAATAGAATAGAACAGAATTAAAAGAGAAGAGAAGAGGATAAGATAGGATAGGGTAGAGTAGAGTAGAGTAGAAAATAGCATAGAATGGAATGGAATGGAGGGGAGGGGAGGGGAGGGGAGAGGAGAGGAGAGGAGAAGAGAAAAGAGAAAAGAGAAAAGAGAAAAGAGAAAAGAGAAAAGGGAAGGGAAGGGAAGGGAAGAGAAGAGAAGAGAAGAGCAGAGCAGAGAAGAGAAGAGAAGAGAAGAGAAGAGAAGAGAAGAGAAGAGAAGAGAAGAGAAGAGAAGAGAAGAGAAGAGAATATGGAAGGGACCTTGGAGGTCTTCTAGTCCAACTCCCTGCTTAGACAGGAAACCCTACAACCACTTCAGACAAATGGTTGTCCAATCTTTTTAGCTATTTAATGTTATTAGTGGCGCTACAAGATAATAAGAAAGAGAAACCTCCACAAATCATTTTAGCTGTGTTGCAAGGACACCGGGGAACAAATTGGCTGAGACAATTCAGTGCTTTGTTGAAAATATTGATCGCTCCATAGTGAATAAAAGATTTAAGAGATCGTCTCATTAGCTCGTTCCTGGGAGATTCATAGATATTTCGATTCTTACGCTTTTCTAGGACCGTTAACAGGGGAAGGCATTTCTTCAAGATTATCTGTCTTTTTACTGGATGAATCAATGCAACAGATTGTGGTCTAAATAAATATTTGTGTATAATAAAAACACTACAGTGAAATTTCTTTCTCTCGTAATATTTTGATGGTGGCTGATTAAAGCATCCACAGATGGTTGGAAAGGAAGGCCCGTTGAGTGGTGGTCTCCATCTCAGGCCTCTAGAACCAAAAATGTTTTGTTTTTTTTTAAAAAAATGATGAAGTTGCAATTCGGTAGCAGATTGAATTGTTCCCACTAGTTGTTTGATTCCAAGCTGCAGGTGAAAAATTAGGAACTAATGCATGTACCAATGATCAGACCAGAGTTGCTTAGATAGTAAGATTTAGAAGGCCAGATCCTGAAGATGAAACTCAAATCCTTTTAATAAAACAATATACAGTAACAATTATGTGCCCTTCCTTCCTTCCTTCCTTCCTTCCTTCCTTCCTTCCTTCCTTCCTTCCTTCCTTCCTTCCTTCCTTCCCTCCCCCTCCCCCTTCCCCTTTCCCCTTTCCCTTCCTTTTCCTTCCCTTCCTCCTTTTCCTTCCTTCCTTCCTTCCTTCCTTCCTTCCTTCCTTCCTTCCTTCCTTCCTTCCTTCCTTCCTTCCATCCTTTCCTCCCTCCCTCCCCCCTCCCCCTTTCCCTTCCTTTTCCTTCCCTCCCTCCTTTTCTTTCCTTCTTTCCCTGCCTCCCTTCCTTGGCTGCCTACTTTCCCCCCCAGTCTTGCAGTCTTTTGTAAATCACAATGATAAGTATCATAATATTAGACTTTTGGAACTCATTTATTTCAGCGGCTGTTTAAGCTTGTGCTAAACAATAGCAGCATTTTATGGTTCTCAGCATCCTGCTTGGAGCATCCAAATGGCTTCAGATAGCTGGAAGGGCTGACAAATCAACCGAAGATGGGTTTTCGTGTCAAATTCTTGCACAGACAATCCTGAAGAGAGTAGCCTGACCTGTCCTTCAGTTTTACAGACTTGGCTTCAGAGAGATAATTTATATATATATATATATATATATGGTCGTAATCCATGAGTGCATAAAATCTTTGGGAGACTAATCATATCCACACATCCACAATTTTAGCCAGGCTTATTTAGAAGCCTAAAACTATAATCAAAGAATGATTGTCATTACAGTGGAATTTGGTCTGACTTCATTGTATATGCCAGATGCCTTCAAACATCTCCATAGCAAAACGGCCATAGGTCAAGGCCATAACAGTTACAATTACTGGTGTTATTTCTCTCCAGTATGACACTCTGACTCAAAAAGTGGGGAGAACTGGGTATTTTCTGCTAAGGTCCAGCTTATTCCTGGCCCCAAATCTTAAGCCACGTTTCTGCAATGTTAGTTTATTTCATTCATGCTGGTTGGGGAATTCTGGGAGGTGAAGTCCGCACATCTTCAAGTGGCCGAGGTTGAGAAACGCTGGTGGATTTGATTTGGGTTTAATGCATTTGGGTTTACTCAAGAAACTGGCTTTAAAAAAGGAAATATCATGAGTTCAAGCTGATCTGTAGATGTTCTTAAGCCAGAGTGGCGCAGTGGTGAGAATGCAGTACTGCAGGCGACTTCTGCTGACTGCCGGCTGCCTGCAATTTGGCAATTCGAATCTCACCAGGCTCAAGGTTTGACTCAGCCTTCCTTCCTTCCGAGGTGGGTAAAATGAGGATCCAGATTGTTGGGGGCAAGAGGCTGACTCTGTAAACCGCTTAGAGTGAGCTGTAAAAGCACTATGAAGCAGTATATAAGTCTGCTATTGCTTGTGGAGGGAGGAAGGAAGGAAGGAAGGAAGGAAGGAAGGAAGGAAGGAAGGAAGGAAGCTGTGGTGACACAATGGTTAGAATGTGGAATTTCAAGCTGACTCTGCCCACTGCCAGGAGTTCGATCCTGACCGGCTCAAGATTGACTCAGCTTTCTATCCTTCCGAGGTGGGTAAAATGAGGACCCAGATTGTTGGGGGGCAAGAGTCTGACTCTGCAAACCACTTAAAGAGGGCTGTAAAGCACCGCGAAGTGGTGTATTAATCTAAGTGCTATATATTTTTTCATAAAATAATTTTTATTGAGTATTTTACATTTTAAAACCAAGCACACCATAGCAAAAGAAATCAATCTAGAGCTATTGCTCTCATATGACCAAAATTAAAGGCTGGCTGAGCCACAGTCATAATTGAGAAGTGATCATCAAAGTGCCTTTTTTAAAAAAAGCTGGAATCGTGCCGATGCAAAGAAGTACTGACCTAAGATCCATGAGGGCAAAGTTCTACCATGGATTGCACAATGTTATCAGTAACCTCCGGTCAAATATTTCGTGAAGTTGTTGTATAGCTAAGGAGTGACTTTACACTTCTACGTTGGGTGCCTTATATGTTGACAGTAGCAGGAGGGATGGTGGCTGCAGAAGAATAGAATAGAATAACAGAATGACAAAGATAGAAGGGACCTCGGAGGTCTTCTAGTCCAACCCCTTTCTTAAGCATTTGCTGCCGTAGCATCACAGGGCATCTCGGGAAATGTTCCAAAGTTCATATAGCTTGATAGGTGTGGTACCACGGTGACCTCTGGATGAAATGATAAAATTGTTTGCTGCTCCCGGAGGTTGTTTTGATCTGCTCTGTAAAGGCTTGAAGCAGACAGTCCATTTTTGGCTCGAGGCCCTCTGGAAAGTCCAAAGTTCACGGCTGATACTATAAAATAACTGAACCAGGCGAGTTGCTGTAATTGGTGAGATAACACGTGTGTAAAAAGGTGACTTTTCCTTCTGACCCAGAATGGGGGGCATTCATTAAACGGACTCGTGACCTCTTCTTGAGGTTCCAGAAGGAACAGATCCAGTCTTGGTCAAGCTTGGGTGGGACATTATGAAAAGCCCAAGAAACTTTTTGTGATAGTTCACAGTGAGAAGAAAGAAAAATGGGCTAAAACACATGAAGAACGGTTGCAGGAATTGGGTATGTCTAGTTTAATGAAAAGAAGGACTAGGAGTGACATGATAGCAGTCTATCAATAACTCAGGGGTTTCCACAAAGAAGAGGGAGTCAAGCTATTCTCCAAAGCACCTGAGGGCAGGACAAGAAGCAATGGGTGGAAACTAATCAAGGAGAGAAGCTATTTGGAATTAAGGAGAAACTCTTAACAGTGAGGACAATTAATCAGTAGAACAATTTGCCTCCAGAAGTTATGGATTCTCCATCACTCGAGGCTTTTAAGAAGAGATTGGACAACCATTTGCCTGAAACAGTATAGGGTCTCCTGCTTAAACAAGGTGTTTGTCAGAATATTCATGGCTGGGAAGACATGATAACAAGGTCAGTCAGCCAATGAATAGGCATAGCAACTAAGTCAGCCACTTGGGAGCTGAGACAGACTAGAACCAGGGCGTGTCTTAGTCTGCAGCTTCTGATTCTGTGCAGCGAAAGAGAAACTGAAACCAAGCAGTCTGCGCATGCTTGTCTGCTCTGCTGAAATGAAACATGGAATCTGTTGTTCGTAATTGTAAATTTACTTCATGTATTATTGTGTATATAAAGAAGTTAATGAATCCTGCTGCATCAGTTTATCTGTGTGTGCTTCTGGATTTGATTTTTGCAAGAAACTCTGACAGTGTTGGACTAAAAGACCTCCAAAATCCCTTCCAACTCTGTTGTTTTGTTATCTCAGACAACTTTAGGGGTCTAATTTAGCAATATCATTATTTAGCTGTATAGTTTACATCGATGGCTAAGATCTATGCTTGAATATTTTGCACATATTCATCAATGCCTTTTTTTTTTTAAATGAAGAATCAGTTCAAAGGAAGTTGAATAATTTGTTCAAAGAGCTTTATTTTTCTTCTTGTTTTGTCTTACTCTGTCTATGTCTTGGTCTCGGCCCCAACCATTTTGGGGTTGCTTCCTTTTTCGAGGATTATCTGTACTTGGCAAAATCTCTAGAGGACAAAGTGAGCCCTACATTGCGGTGTGATTTGGGAAGGCCACAGCTATGTCCCCTTGTTGAGAGCTTGGATGGAAAGTTGTGGGGTTTTTTTTTGAGGTTCATTGGGAGTTGATGCTAGATTTTAATACCCTAGGACAGTAACCTTTTCAGCACCGAGTGCTGAAAAGATTGCGTGGAAATGTTGCATGTGCACGCACTTGTCAGGGCCCCACTCCAGAAAAGCCGAACTTCTGGGTTCTCGTGTGCATGTTCTCCAGGGGTGAAATTCAAACTTTTCCCCTACCGGTTCTGTGGGCGTGGCTTGGTGGGCATGGCAGGGGCAGGATATTGCAAAATCTCCATTCCCACCCCACTCTGGGGCCAGCCAGAGGTGGTATTTGCCGGTTCTCCGAACTACTCAAAATTTCCACTACTGGTTCTCCAGAACCTGTTAGAATCACCCCTGATGCGCTCCCAACAATCAGTTGGCTGGTGTGCATGCCCAGGCTGGTTTTTGGCATTGCTGCTTGTGTGAAGGGATCACGCTCCGGGAAAGCTGAACCTCTGCGTTCTGGCGCACATGAACACCTGACAAACAGCTGGCTGGTGCACATGTGCACACTGCTTTTTGGTACTGCTGCATGTACAAAGGATAGCTGATCTTCACGCATGCATGCGAGCCAGAAACCCGGAAGAGAAACAGGCAAGGCCACGCATGCCGGGTGACATGGCTTCATGTGCCACTTTGAGCACGCATGCCATAGGTTCATCATCCCAGCCCTAGGAAGAATGTCCCAAGTTCTAAGAACTGCTCAGGTGAGAAAAGGGGGACATTTCTGTACTGATGTGATTGAATGGCGATGCAACCAAAGTGAAATTAGAGAGCATAATCCAGAGATAGAAGATAGTATTTGGGAATAGAGGTTGGCATTTTTTTTTTCCTCGATGAAAAGTTTTCATTGACAATCATGCTTTTGTCAACCAGGCAAGGTAGTCCACACAACCAGATTACTAGCTTTATCCGTTAGCATCAGGTTGACGTAGGAGAAGTAGCGGCAGAACCTGGAGGCAAGAGTCAAAAGAGGGATCTGCCTAGTATCCCTATGTAGCCACAAACAAATCCAACTCATTTTGAATCCTGTGGATCCTTATCTAACTCGTAGCAGGGGCTAACCATTAGTTGATGCCTCATGCTTACATTAACAAAACCTTACAAATCTGAAAGTCTTTTTCCACTCCTTTCCTTTTATTTATTTATTTTTTGGCAACTGGAGAGGGTCTTTTCTGAAATGTCTCCCACGCCCTCTCTCTCCTTCCTTTGACCGAGATATCGTTTACATGCCAGTTGTCCAATGTGTGGCTCACCCTCCTGTCTTCGAAGATCATTCTTACATACCATTACACGCTAGAATTAATTTGGATTCTTGGGGAAAAAAGAAGCCCAAGTGTTCTATTTGTAGGACCTTAAATGTCTGTTGCAAGCTAAGAAGCATAGTCGCTGCTGCTGATGACAATTTGTAGTCAGAGGATGACAATAAATAAGACTTCATTGTCATCCTCAGACTGCAGACTATATCCAACACGTTGCCTGCAGTTGGGTGTGTGTGATACAATATGATATGGATTCCTGCGCCAGACAAGAGTTAAATTAGACCCCCTATTATTCTGTGCTTTTAGGATTCTAGAGAGCCAGTTTGGTCTTAAGGCACCATGCTAGAAAGTGGGGGAATGGGAGTTCTAGTCCTGCCTTAGGCATGAAAGACAGCTGGGTGACTTTGGGCCTATTGCCAGGAGACTGTGAGTTCTAGTCCCCCCCTTAGGTATGAAAGTCAGCTGGGTGACTTTGGGTCTATCGCCAGGAGACTGTGAGTTCTAGTCCCACCTTGGGCATGAAAGCCAACTGGGTGAGCTTGACCAATCACCAAGCGATTGTGAGTTCTAGTCCCTCCTCAGTCAAGGCTGGATGATCTTGGACCAATCACCAGGAGACAGTGAGTTCTAGTCCCGCCCTAGGCATGAAAATTAGCTGGATGTCTTTGGGCCAATTACCAGGAGACTCTGAGTTCTAGTCCCGCCCTAGGCATGAAAATTAGCTGGATGTCTTTGGGCCAATTACCAGGAGACTCTGAGTTCTAGTGCCGCCTTAGGCATGAAAGCCAGCTGGGTGACCTTGACCAATCACCAAGCAATTGTGAGTTCTACTCCCACCTTAGCCAAGGCTGGATGATCTTGGACCAATCACCAGGAGACAGTGAGTTCTAGTCCCACGTTAGGCATGAAAGCCGGCTGGGTGATTTTGGGCCAGCCACTCTCTCAGCCCAACCCACCTCACTGGGTTGTTGTTGCGGGGGAAAATAAGAGGGATTTCTTTGAATTCCTCCAATGTTCAAGGCAATGGGGCCTTTATAATTCTGCCTTGCTTTGACAATGTCTGGCCAATGTAAAACCAGAGGGAGGCTCCGCCTGCCGACTCTGACATCATCAGCAAGCTTCTGCACATGTGCAGAAGTGCGCGCGCGTGGGGCCCCATTGCAAACCGGTAGTAAAAGTAAGTAGAACCCACCCCTGTATGAGATTATCGTACCCATCAGCCTGGGCACCGGAGAGTGATCAGTTTGCCTTGCAAACATTCACCGTCATGAACTTGCTTTGGAGAATCGTTAAGTTCTGTTTTAGAATTCAAATGTCAGAGGAAAGAGAAAAGCTTGTCACCTGTAATATATTAAGGAGCCTTGGTGGTGCAGTGGGCTAAAGTGCTGTTAAGTAGCACTTAGCTGCCAGCTGCCTGCAATTACTGCAAGTTCGAATCTCACCAGGCTCAAGGTTGACTCAGCCTTCCATCCTTCGGAGATAGGTAAAATGAGGACCCGGATTGTGGGGGCAATAAGCTGACTTTGTATAAAAAAGAACACCGCTTGGGGGGGGGGCAAAAGCCCTACTAAGCAGGTATACACAAAAGTATGAAGGCTATTGCTTAACCCATAGTAAGCCGCCCTGAGTCTCTGGAGAAGGGTGGCATATAAATCGAACCAATAAATAAATAAATAAAATAAATAAATATTGCTATGAAGATTTCCATGGTGACACTTTGGTCAAGGATGGGATCCCAGCGGGACAAATGCACAAGGGAGAAAGTAGGGCTGACGAAGGTCTCCAAAAATCAGAGGGGAAACGTTTTAAAGGAGGAAGGAAATAAGATGTGTATAGATGGGGCAATTGCAGGAATGATTGGCAAGGATAGAAAATTATGGTGACACGGTGAATGGGGTTGAGATGGACCAGTTTTGGCTATGTCTCCTTCTCTTATTTTGTGTTTTAGTTCCCTTGGCTCGGTGCTGTTCTGTTCTTTGCATAATGTTGTTTTGATTGATTATATGCCAACGAGCCAGGGTTGATCCACATCGATCAACCTTCCCTGAAATTATTTGCTCCCAATGGTGGCCCCATCAACACAGTAATTCATCCACCTTGTTGCTAATTATCCTCTCCTTCCTTCCTTCCTTCCTTTCCAAAATCAGTCTGTCTTCCTTCCTTCCTACCTTTTCAAAATCAGTCTTCCTTCCTTCCTTCCTTCCTTCCTTCCTTCCTTCCTTCCTTCCTTCCTTCCTTCCTTCCTTCCTTCCTTTCCAAAATCAGTCTGTCTTCCTTCCTTCCTACCTTTTCAAAATCAGTCTTCCTTCCTTCCTTCCTTCCTTCCTTCCTTCCTTCCTTCCTTCCTTCCTTCCTTCCTTCCTTCCTTCCTTCCTTCCTTTTCAAAATCAGCCTTCCTCCCTCCCTCCCTCCCTCTACATACTCGTGCAGTTTTCTTGACAACAATATAGAATTCCTTTGTTGCTGTTTTCTTTCAAGGTCAGCTTGACTCTATCTTATCTGTGGAGCCCTGGTGGCACAAGTGTGAGGAAGTAGTATTGCAGGCTAACTCTGCCCACTGCCAGGCGTTCGATCCTCATCAGCTGAAAGTTGACTCAGCCAAGATCATTAAAATGAGGACCCAGATTGTTGGGAGCAAGATGTTGACACTGTAAACTGCTTAGAGAGGGCTGTAAAGCACTGTAATATAAGTCTGCTATAGCTTAGGAAAGCAGGCAGGCAGGCAGGCATAGTGGTGCACTTGTTACAATGCTGTGTTGCAAGCTATCTCTGACCACTGCCAGCAGTTCGATTCTAACTGGTTCAAGGTTGACTCAGCCTTCCATCCTTCTGAGGTGGGTAAAATGAGGACCCAGACTGTTGGGAGCAAGAGGCTGACTATGTAAACTGCTTAGAGAGGGCAGTCAAGCACTATGGAGTGGTATATAAGTCTTAAGTTCTATTGCTATCATCCCTCTGAACATTCCCAGGAAAAAAAAATTGCTTATAATAATTTCTATCTCCTGTTTTAGAAAAGTCATTTTGCAATTGAAAGCCCAACTGGTTCCTCTTCCATCTCTTTCTTCCCCATTCCCTACTTTACCCCATGAAATCTTGCTTTCTACTGATGCGCTACCAAAATTGGCATGGTGGTTTTGTTCCTTGGCCAAAATGGCTTCTGTTTTTCTCTCGTATTTCCAGAGGGCTTGAGGATTTCTCTTGGATACCTCTTGATGGTGTTATTGAGTCTAATCTTCTAGAGATGCTAAATCATATTACTTCGGAGGTTCTCAGTTTTTGCAACTCTCTGGAGCCTGTCTAGCTGCTTGAACCGTTTCTTTTGGACAGCTCCAAAAAATCTTCTTGATCTGTTCTTGATGTATTAACAGAACAGAATAACAGAGTTGGAAGGGACCTTGGAGGTCTTCTAGTCCAACCCCCTGCTTGAGCAGAAAACCCTACAACACTTCAGACAAATGGTTATCCAACCTCTTCTTAAAAACTTCCAGTGTTGAAGCTTTCACAACTTCTGGAGGCAAGTTGTTCCACTGATGAATTGTTCTCACTGTCAGGAAATGTCTCCTTAGTTCTAGGTTGCTTCTCTCCTTGAGTAGTTTCCTCCCATTGCTTCTTGTCCTGCCCTCAGGTGCTTTGGAGAACAGCTTGACTTCCTCTTCTTTGTGGCAGCCCCTGAGATACTGGAAGTCTGCTATCATGTCTCCCCTAGTCCTTCTTTTCATTAAACTAGACATACCCAATTCTTGCAAACTATTCCTTGACTTACAACTATAATTGGGACCAGAATTTCCATTCCTAAACAAGACTGTCATTAAGTGGCTTGCCACCGATGTTTTTCAACATAGTTGTTAAACGAATCATTGCAGTTGTTCAGCAAATCTGGATTGCCTCATTGACGATGCTTGTCGGAAGCCATCTGAGAAGGTTGCAAATGGTGATCCCATCACCCTGATGGAACACTGTTGTAAAATACATGCCAATTTTTGATCATGTGACCATGGGGGAATCCTGCAACAGTTGTAAGTGCGAGGAGTTAAGTGTAAGTCATTTTTTTTAGGGCCTAATTTTGAATTTTAAATGAATGGCTTTAAGTTCAGGATTACGTTCAACTGGGCTACAGGTCACAAAAACCACATTGATAAAGTGAAAGATATGGTCACAGCAGTGGTGGGTTCCTCCCGGTTCAGCCCGGTTCTCCCCAGCTGGTAGCGGTGATGATATGATGTCACTGAACCGTTCTGTCCCACCGCGCCCCTCTACCCCCTGCATTATTCTTACCTTTTAATTGGCCCCACCCCAATCTATTGCTGCGTCCTGATGGCTAGAGGGAAAAAAAACCTGTTTAAACTCTTGCCATGGGGCATCAAAGTGCCGCCCTACAGCTGATCAGTGTTAAAAGAAAACAAATGAGTAGACCAGTGCCTGCAAAAATAAATGGGTAGACCAGTGCCTGCAAAAATACATGAGTAGATCAGTGTCTGCAAAAATAAATGGGTAGACCAGTGCCTGCAAAAATACATGAGTAGATCAATGCCTGCAAGAATAAATGGGTAGACCAGTGCCTGTAAAAATACACGAGTAGATCAGTGCCTGCAAAAATACATGAGTAGATCAGTGCCTGCAAGAATAAATGGGTAGACCAGTGCCTGTAAAAATACACGAGTAGATCAGTGCCTGCAAAAATACATGAGTAGATCAGTGCCTGCAAGAATAAATGGGTAGGCCAGTGCCTGTAAAAATACATGAATAGATCAGTGCCTGCAAAAATACATGAGTAGATCAGTGCCTGCAAAAATACATGAGTAGATCAGTGCTTGCAAAAATAAATGGGTAGACCAGTGCCTGCAAAAATACATGAGTAGATCAGTGCCTGCAAAAATAAATGGGTAGACCAGTGCCTGCAAAAATACATGAGTAGATCAGTGCCTGCAAAAATAAATGGGTAGACCAGTGCCTGAAAAAATACATGAGTAGATCAGTGCCTGCAAGAATAAATGGGTAGACCGGTACAGCTCTGCAAGCAGTTAAAAGCCTGGTAGACCAGTACCTTTGCTAAATCCTAAATAATTGTCACATGACCATCAAGCCACCTCCCACAGAACCGGTAGTAAAAAAATTTAGAACCCACCCCTGGGTCACACTTCAACCTGTCTGTCCAGATGGACCTCTTTGGAATCGCCTTACAATTTGGAAATCAAGCCCAAATCATATCAGAGAAACGGCAACTTTGTTTGTCCTTCTCTGATATGATATGTGTGCCTAGTTTTCTACCTTGTTCTCGTGATTCTTTGATTGACAACGTGGTTGTTTCAGGTGCCGTTCTTTGAAAGCTCACCGTTCTCTGGAAAAATGTTTGTTCTGCAACCGAGAGGCAGCCAAGGCAACTCCAACAGGTTGTGGCGTGTTCTGATTTTGTTCCCAGCTTTTGAAAGAAAAAAAAAAAAAAAGAAAGAAAGGAAAATTATGAATAGAGGCTGCATTGTCATGGTGCTGATGGAAAGGTGCAATCATCGTGTATATTTTTTAAGTCTTTCCAGAAGATAGCAGGTATTAAATGGCAGTAATTAAACATCGTAAGTCTAGGCCCTCAGGCTGTGGATCTCCACATTTTTTGAGGGGAGATTTTACTGGCTTTGAGAAAACCACTTTCTTATTTATTTCTCCCACTGCTCGTGGTACATTTCTTCCAACACCACGTACGTGACTCTTGCCATTTTAGTTTCACCATCCAATTCAGGCTGAGAGATTGTAACGAAGAAAAACGGAGATGAGAGATTGAAAAAAAAAAAAACCCCAAAACCCAACCAACCAGGAAGAGCATTATCATTGAGAATCTCCGTAGACATTTAAATTGGGAGTTTTATCGCCTCAGAAATAGCATTTAGACTGACTTGGGATGGTGGTGGGAGGCCAGAAAAAGCTACGATGTTTAGCTTAAAGAACAGCCAATGAAGACCCAAGTTTGCAAGCTAGATCAAAGGCAGAGGACTTATTTTTTTGCCGTGGAGACTAAGAACTAAACCAATGGGTCCATATTTTAAGGAAAAAAAAGGACAATTTGGCCTGGGTTTTTGGTAGAACTTCCTGGCGATACAAGATGATGATGATGATGATGATGATGATGATGATGATAATAATAATAATAATAATAATAATAATAATAATAATAATAATAGTAATAATAATAATAATAATAGTAATAATGCAGAATTTAAAGAAAAACATTAAATAGGTGGAAAATCAAAGCTCTGCATGAACAGCACTTGAAAAACTTTGAAGGAAAATGTAATGACAATTTGACATGGGCCTGGCTTAAGATGGGAATCATCAAGAAAGAAACGGAAGGTTTAATACTCACTGCTCAAGAACAAGCACTACAAACTAATGCCATGAAAGCAAAGATACAAAAATCCACCGACAATGCACCATGGCAACCAAAACTGCACCGACAGTTTTGGTTGCCACGATGTAAAAAAGATGTTGAAACTCTAGGAGGAGTGCAGAGAAGAGCAACAAAGATGATTAGGGGACTGGAGGCTAAAACATAGGAAGAACGGTTGCAGGAACTGGGTACGTCTAGTTTAAAGGAAAGAAGGACTAGGGGAGACATGATAGCAGTCTTCCAATATCTCAGGGGCTGCCCCAAAGAAGAGAGACCTCCAAGAAGACCTCCAAGGTTGCTTCCAACTCTTATTCTGACTTCATGCAAGTTTTTTTTGCACCAGGAGAGAATCAGCTGTAGATTCACCAAAGCTCATAATATCACTTGTGTCCTGGGGTTACACATCAACTGTGGTCTATCTGACACCACAAAAGAACTGGTGGTTTGGCTCCAGGTTATGAAGAGCTTGTGGCTAGTTGCTTGGCTGAAACTCTTTGCTTCACCCCGCCACCTGATTCCTTCTTCTACCACCCTAGAAGTTCAACTCTTGAGGTTCAGCCAAACGACCAGATCAATGCAAATGAAAACAATCCTACGTTTGGCTTAACCTGCTTTTGAGGAATTCAGAGTAGACGTTGTGGTAACGTGACGGGGTGTGCAATCAGCCTCACCTGCCTCATAAAGTCTTCTGAAAAGAACATGAAAGGCAGAAACTGTGCCAATTATTATCATACAATAAAAGTTAACAACTTGTGGTTGGCTTCTGCAATAGTCACGTCCCTCTAAGCAGACAAGATGTCCAGAGTTATTTGAGGACAGGTTTCCTTCTTTCACGTCTCATGGATATTCTCTTTTAAAGCCCATAATTGGCCCAGACTAAGGAAATGGGACACGGTGGCTCAGTGGCTAAGACACTGAACTTGTCGATCAAAAGGTCGACAGTTCAGCAGTTCGAATCCCGAGTGCTGCGTAACGGGGTGAGCTCCCGTGACTTGTCCCAGCTTCTGCCAACCTAGCAGTTCGAAAGCAGGTAAAAATGGAAGTAGAAAAATAGGGACCACCTTTGGTGGGAAGGGAACAGCATTCCATGCGCCTTTGGTGTTGAGTCTTGCCAGCCACATGACCACAGAGATGCCTCCGGACAGCGCTGATTCTTTGGCTTTGAAACGGAGATGAGCACTGCCCCCTAGAGTCGGGAACAACTAGCACATGTGTGTGAAGGGAGCACCTTTACCTTTTTAAGGAAACGACCAGGTTTAGAGAGCGTAAAGGTTCCATGTTCATCCTGATCCATTCCCACTAACACCACTTCTTTCCAGCACTGACCATGTTCTCTAGTTGGGCAATGAATCGTCTGTAAGAAAACAACTAAGCTCAAAGAGCACCATGGACTCTGTGATGAACATGTAACTGGTAAAGTTACATTTGTTGAGAAATTCTGGATCGGACAAAAAAAAAAGGCTCTTTGCAATTCTTTCTTTTAGCATTATCCTTTGAGGGTGGAGGGTTTTGAATGTGAGCTGTCCAAGGTTTAACCTCCAATGGAAGAAAACCTGAACCTGTGATGTTCTTTCTCCTATAGCACATCTCTGATTTCCATTAGCCAGTTGGGTGATTTTGAGCCAATTACCAGGAGACTGGGAGTTCTAGTCCCCCCTTAGGTATGAAGGCCAACTGGGTGACTGTTGGCCAATCACCAGGAGATGGTGAGTTCTAGTCCCTCTTTAGGCATGAAAGCTGACTGGGTGACTGTTGGTCAATCTCCAGGAGATGGTGAGTTGTAGTTCTGCCTTAGATATGAAAGCTGACTGGGTGGCTGTTGGCCAATCACCAGGAATTGGTGAGTTGTAGTTCCGCCTTTGATATGAAAGCCAGCTGGATTTCACCAGGAGATGGTGAGTTGTAGTTCTGCCTTAGGCATGAAAGCTGACTGGGTGAACTTTGGGCTAATTAACAGGAGAAAGTGAGTTCTAGTCCCACTCTGGACATGAAAGCTGGTTGCATGATTTTGGGCCAGTCGCTCTCTCTCAGCCCCACTTGCTATAGAAATCAAAATAAGCAAAAAAACATTCATTCAAAATGAGGACGATTCCCCCATATGGTACAGACAGAAATTCTGCCTCTTTAGTAAATCCAAAATCCTCTTCCAATTGTGTGTGCGCGTGTGAGTTGTGAGCGAGTGACGGAGATCAGGATCCTAATCTAATTTAAATATAGTCTGCACCAAAGCCAAAAGGGATAACAAAAATCTGACATCGCCGATAAAATACATAAAATACGATAAAAAGTGCTGAAGTGGTTTCATTACTATGCCACCAAATTCATCTGTACGGAGATGTGAGCGCAAATACTTTTGTCGAAAATTCCTGTCGAAACAAGTCTGATTGTTACTTGACTCCCAAACATTTTCAGACTAGTTTCTCTTGGGAGGTAGCTTCAAAGTCCTCCCTTGCAGATACTACTTGTGTGCAAGATAAATCTGTAAGCCACGATTTGCACAACAAGACCCCACCTCTTAAATAGTCTTCAAAATGCATTGCCAAATGTTTTAACATCAGGGGAATGTTGTAGACTGTTGAATTGAAGAGTATAACTGTATGAACTCAACTGCATCAGCTCCAAAACTTTTCCATAGCTTTGGTGAAGCTGGGTTGGGGTATCTTCTGATACAAGGAGAAGATCTTGTGTTCTTAGCAGGTTGGAAGAACTTCATATGAACAAGAGGGGCAAAGTTGGTGATCAGTAGAATAGAATAGAATTCTTTATTGGCCAAGGGTGATTGGACACGCAAGGAATTTGTCTTTGGTGCATATGCTCTCACTTTATATAAAAAGAAAAGATACATTTATCAAGAATCATAAGGTACTTTAAAACCTGATCTGTTCCTATTGGGTATCTTACCAGAGAAATTTAGTAAAGAAAATACATATTTGATTATACGTGTTATAACTGCAGCCGGGATAGTATTTGTGCAAAGATGGAAAGCAAAAAAAAAATCCTTACGGAGGGGGAAGTAATTTAAAAAATATTGGATTGTGCAGAAATGAATAGATTGACTTTGACAATTAAAGAAAGAGAGGAATAGGAATACTTTAAGATATGGGGGCAATTTTATCATTGGTTAGAGAAGAGAAGATAGAGAAGATTGCTCCTGGAAGCACGAAGCCGAGAACACCAGCCTGAAGATGACGAATGAGACTTCGTCGAAACGTTGCCAAGACAATTCCAATTTTACGCGGGAGAAGACCCGAATAACCAAAGATATAGATAGATAGATAGATAGATAGATAGATAGATAGATAGATAGATAGATAGATAGATATGGTAATGTTGCAATGAAATGAGTGAAGAAGAAAGAGGAGAAAGAAGATAGATAAATGTACTACTAGAAAAGCAAGAAATGTGGGAGAAATGTTATAATAAACGAAATGATACTATTAAGATATGATAAATAGTGGAAGAGGAGGAGGAAGACACAAAAGATGCACTCAGATATACACTGAATGATTGATTATGCATTGTATGCTTGCTTGTCTATAAAATAAAAAAAAACTTAAAAAAAAGAATCAGAAGGTACAACACTTAATGATAGACATAGGGTACAAATAAGCAATTGAATTATATTAGGAAACAATTAATATAAATCGTAAGGATACAGCAATAAGTTACAGACATACAGTTATAAGTGGGAGGAGATGGGTGATGGGAATGATGAGAAGATTAATAGTGATAGTAGTGCAGACTTTGTGAATAGTTTGACAGTGTTGAGGGAATTATTTTTTTAGCAGAGTGACGGCGTTCGGGGAAAAACTGTCCTTGTGTCTAGTTGTTCCCTATAGCGTCATTTTGAGGGCAGGAGTTGAAACAGTTTATGTCCAGGATGCGAGGTTAGGGTTAGGGTTAAAGGAAGATTTGTTCAGCACCTGGTTGAAATTGTGCATGGTCCTCAGGTCTCTAGATCAGGCCTTCTTGTTGGAGACACTGAATCAAACAGGTGGGAATTGGGTATGAAAGAGAGGACAATTCATGATGTGCGACTGAACATTTTTTTCCCCCAGTAGGGAGATGAGATGGTGGGTGGGACACCGTGTTGGGCTGGGCTCAGTGGTGAAATCCAATTTTTTTTTACTACCGGTTCTGTTGGCGTGGCTTGGTGGGCATGGTGTGGCTTGGTGGGCATGGCAGGGGAAGGATACTGCAAAATCTCCATTCCCACCCCACTCCAGGAGAAAGATACTGCAAAATCCCCATTCCCTCTACACTCCTGGGGGAAGGATATTGCAAAATTCCCATTCTTACCCCACTCTGGAGCCAACCAGAGGTGATATTTTCTGGTTCGCCGAACTACTCAAAATTTCCGTTACTGTTTCTCCAGAATCTGTCAGAACCTGCTAGATTTCACCCCTGGCTGGGCTGGGCTGAAGCCCAGCCTTGGTGGGACCCATGCTAAAAATAGGTGGAGTTGTCTATTCTTCTGCCTACCGTTCTCCCCACTTCTCATATTCTCAATGACCTTTTCCTCCTCTCCCCATTTTCCTCTTTTGGAAAGATTGCAGGAAGAGGTAAAGTCATGTCCACAAAGGGTCTCAAAAGGTCTGTCATTTTGGAAGCTCACCGAGAATGTCTTCAAATGTAGCCGAGCCTACAGAAGGACCATCTTAGTTTTGTTTGAAAAAATGTTGGTGCCTTTAGTGTTGCTACGAAACGTCTGGCATTATAAACAATAATACGAGATTTTTGAATGGCCCATTTGAATAATTTATGGAATAATTATTACTAAAAAAAAAAGAAAAGAATTTCAAAATCACCATTCATGGTCCTGGAAGAAAGAACCAGGAAGTCAAAATGTTGATTCCCCCTGGGGAAAAAGAAATTGGCTAAAGAATAGAATGGTGGTTAAATGTCACTTTTTTTTTTGGAATACCCCAAGAAAGTAATCCTTCCTCTGAAATCCTGAAAATTTGACGTCTGTTTTTGTGTGTGTATTATAGGTTATGATGATGCAGCAGAAACTAACCTGATCTCCCGCCCCATCCACTCAGCCAAGCTGTTGCAAGAAAACCATCCTAGAACTATTCGCAGAAAAAGAAGCGTTGGTAAGAATTTTATTCATTTTTTTAAATGCACCAAGGTGTGTGGGGAATAATCTTTGGAAGGGCTTGGTGGCTGGTGTAGAATTTAATTTAAAAAAAAAAAAGCGTGAGAGAGGAAAGATATTTTGCAAAACAAATAGAAAAGAGAAATGCACCCTATTGTTTTTATTTTTATTTTTCTTCAGTAGCTCGGTCACTTTCCAAGGGTTATAATATGCTGAAAAAATGCCTGACATTCAATTTTCATGTTCCTGCACGCTCCGGGTGAAATCCGAGCGAGGGAATGTGGTGCTGGTAGTTCTTTTATAGTTCACGGATTTGCAACTAACTGGGGTTCTTGTTATTTCTGAATGAAATAACAAGACTTCCCCTCTTGTGAGAGAGATTGCTTGCTGACCCTTTGTGTGATTCGTGGCTCACTTTCCCTTCTGTTGGGAAAAGGCAGATTTTCTGCTTCTCTGGGTTCTCTGTCGGATCTCAGTTCTCTCCCAGGACAGACTGTGATTCCATAATTCATTTTATTCCTTGGGGAGTCTACCTGTTGTACGTCTGCCTGGATTTCGCGCTTGCCTTCTTTTCAAGTGGGATGTTGAGATTGGGTTGAGGACATAGGTAGTTTGTCAACTTACAGCAGAATTTCTGTTGCCAAAGAAGGCAGTTGGCTAAGTGTGTCACATCCCATAATACAACATTATGAGGAGGAAGAGGATAGGTAAAGGTAAAGGTTCCCCTCGCACATATGTGCTAGTCATTCCCGACTCTAGGAGGTGGTGCTCATCTCTGTTTCAAAGCCGAAGAGCCAGCACTGTCTAAAGAAGTCTCTGTGATCATGTGGCCAGCATGACTCAACACCAAAGGCTCATGGAACGCTGTGATCTTCCCACCAAAGGTGGTCCCTATTTTTCTACTTGCATTTTTTACATGCTAGGTTGGTAGAAGCGGGGACAAGCAACGGGAGCTCATCCTGTTACACGGCACTAGGGATTCGAACTGCTGAACTGTCGACAAGCTGTTGATCCACTGAGCCATAGATCTAGTTTAATGAGAAGGAGGACTAGGGGTGATGCAATAGCATTGTACCGATATTTGAAGGGTTGCCACAAAGAGTAGGCCAACCTATTCCCCAAAGGACTTGAAGGCAGGACAAGAAGCAACAGATGGAAACTCATCAAGGAGAGAAGCAACCTAGAACTAAGGAGAGATTTCCTGATAGTGAGAACAATTCATCAGTGGAACAACTTGCCTCTAGAAGTTGTAAATGCTCCAACACTGGAAGTTTTTAAGAAGAGGTTGGACAGCCATTCATCTGAAGTGGTGTAGGGTTTCCTGGCTAAGCAGGGGGTTGGACTAGAAGACCTCCAAGGTCCCTTCTAACTCTGTTAATCTGTTAGATGATTAGGAAGAGGAAGAGGAGGAAAAGGAATAGCCTTTACATACCTTCTTTCTTCTGTAAAACTCCAGGGCATCTATTTGATTGTCCCCTAGATGTATCTTCAAAAGAATCCTGTGGGATGAATTGGGCTGAGGAACAGCATCTTTGGGGATCAAGTGGAAACTTGAATTTGGTTCTTTCCAGGCCAAGACCAACATCTTCCATGAGCCTTTCCAATTTTAGGAACTGGTTTAGCCACCTATTTATGTCAAATACATTCACTGCCAAAATATACAGGGATCACTATGATGAGGAATCCATCTCAAGGAATGACTGGCCACCAGAGTGGAAAAAATAGTAGTAACAGAGAAGTAACAGAATAGTAAAGTCAAATATAGTTGGCTGCAATAAGAAGGGAAATTACTATAAATATATATATTTCCAGACCTTTCGCTGCTTGCTCATACAAGTTGGGATATTGTTCCCACCCAACTTTGGGAAGCAGCTTAAAACTATGAAGGGATGGAAAAGGACAGAAGTTTCCTGAATTGAATGTAAGAGAAGAACAGGAGAGCTGGAGGGTGGAGTGAAAGGAGTCATCAGCCTAGCATCCTTGCATTGCCACAAATGATCCCATTCCAACCCCTCCTGAATTCAGTTGACTTTTATCTGCTGCCAATTTAGCGTTGAACTGTAGTTGATGAGATTCTTGTCTATAGGCACGAGCAATAAATATTGTGAGGTGCAATATTGATATAGGATCTTTGATTCTTTGCACCTGATTTAAATTGATAAAATAGGAACACGGGCACCCAATATCAAATAGCTATCTGATTCCTTTGAATTTTCCCTGCCTGTCTTCAAGAACTCTGGTCAGGTTTTGGCAAATGAACCCAGAAGTGTCCAAGTGCTCTGTTACGAGTCATAGCGGCACTGTGGTTAGAATGCAGTACTGAAGGCTACTTCTGCTGACTGCTGGCTGCCAGCAGTTTGGCAGTTCAATTCCCACCGGCTCAAAGTTGACTCAGCCTTCTATCCAAGGGTGAAATGCTCCCAGATTGGACTGAACCAGCTGATCTGGTAGCGATTTTTCTCTGTGGTTTGGCGATCCAGTAGCAATCACTGTCCAGGTGTCATTACTTCCTGGTTTTAACCAGGAAGTAATGTTTTTTTAGCGTGCACTTCCAAACCGGTAAGGAAAGTAATTAGATTTCACCCCTGCTCCCATCCTTCTGAAGTCGCTAAAATGAGGATCCAGATTGTTGGGGGGCAAGAGGCTGACTCTGTAAACCGCTTTGAGAGGACTGTAAAAGCACTGTGAAGTGGTATATAACAGTGGTGGGATTCAAAAATTTTTTACTACCGGTTCTGTGGGTGTAGCTTAGTGGGCGTGGCATGGCTTGGTTGTTGTGGCAGGGGAAGGATACCCATTCGCTTCCGATCAGCTGGGACTCGGGAGGCAGAGAATATGGGGCGGGGCCAATCAGAGGTGGTATTTGCCGGTTCTCTGAACTACTCAAAATTTCCACTATCGGTTCTCCGGAACTGGTCAGAACCTGCTGAATACCACCTCTGCAGTGGTTCGCACTGGTTCGCAAGAGCCGGTAGTAAAACCAGCGGGAAGTTCTGCCCACTGCCCCGGATGCCATCATAGGCGATCTGCGCATGCACAGAAGCTTCTGCACATGTGCAGAAGCTTGCTGCGTGCATGATCCCATTGCGAACCAGTAGTAAAGGTAAGTAGGACTCACCCCTGTACCTCTGGTACATAAATCTAAGTGCTATTGCTATTCTTGAGTCCCAACTCCACATCACGCTTCTTGTTTCACCTTTCTACAGAGGAAGCCATTCCTGCAGTCTGCAAGACGCGGACGGTGATCTACGAGATCCCTCGGAGTCAAATTGATCCGACTTCTGCCAACTTTCTGATATGGCCTCCCTGCGTGGAAGTGAAGCGGTGCACCGGATGCTGCAACACCAGCAGTGTAAAGTGCCAACCCTCGCGGATACACCACAGAAATGTCAAGGTGAGGGGAAGCAGAATGCTGTCTTAGCGGGGTTGGGTATCTCACGTCTGTCCTTGCTCTCCTTTGAAATAATATCCAGAGTAGCAATCGTTCACATTTGCTGTTGGGAAACTCCCAGCTAGGTAAGAAGGAGGAGTCAAGAAGGGAACTAGCCTTGAATCCTTGCACAGCTGCAAGAGTCATAAACCTGAACATCCCCTCCAAATTCCATGAAACCTTATATTCTTGTTCCCAGAGAAGGCAAGTGTCATGGGCGGCGGGCAAGACAATTAACTAACTAACTAACTAACTAACTAACTAACTAACTAACTAACTAATTAACTAACTAACTAACTAACTAAACTGGTCCCCCAAAAATCCATGGGGCAAATTAGAAAAAAAATGTCACTCCATCGAATCCCAGTGAAACAGCAGGTTTTTAATTCACAAATGCAATTTTTCCATCTAACGTGCTTGTTGTTGTTAGTCGTGTCCGACACATCGTGACCCCATGGACAATGTTCCTCCAGGCCTTCCTGTCCTCTTACCATCCTCTGGAGCCAAATTTAAGCTCATACCGACTGCTTCAGTGACTCCATCCAGCCACCCCGTTCTCTGTATTCGTAGGCTTTATGTGTATTTCTCTTTAGCCAGGTTCTTCCTACGTAAATCAAGATTTTTATGCAGCCCTAGTTCAGTGAAATCACAATCCACTAGTTTCTAGGCTTTTTTTTCTGGCAGCCATCAAACCCTCTGCTGCCCATTGGGAGACTAAGATAGATCTATTTCGGGCTTATAAGTCCTCATCAGTTAGCCACACCCTCATCCCATGTATCCTCCCTGTAAAGGTACAGTATTTGTCTTCTTTCTTTTTCGTAGGCTTTACGTGTATTTCTCTTTAGCCAGGTTCTTCCTACGTAAACCAAGATTTTTATGCAGCCCTAGTTCAGTGAAATCACAATCCACTAGTTTCTAGGCTTTTTTTTCTGGCAGCCATCAAACCCTCTGCTGCCCATTGGGAGACTAAGATAGATCTATTTCGGGCTTATAAGCCCTCATCATTTCAGTGATTTCACTGAACTAGGGCTGCATAAAAATCTTGGTTTACCTAGGAAAACCTGGCTAAAGAGAAATACATATATACATACATACATACATACATACATACATACATACATACATACATACTTATTCATGTATGTATAAATAAATAAATTGGCAATTGGGAGACACTTTTACCTGGGGCATGGGGCGTACTGCCATCTTTGGGGAGTTACCCCCTAGCCCTGATTTCTGGGTGCCACGGCTTCATAATCCACGTGCTTTCCCCTTTTCTGCGCTAACCCTTTCCAATCTGTGAATGCAAGCAGAAGGCCAGACAGGAAACACCTTAAACATACAACCTGGGAGCGAGATAAGGTAGCTATTGTGTGCTCAAATGGCCAATCCTGACTTCCTTGAGGTCAACCGCATTTCAAATTCTTTTCAAAAAATCTTTCCCTTCCTTTCTTGGCAGTTTCTTTTCGTAGGGAACCAGCCGCCACTGTGATTTTTTCCCAGGGTGGAATTCAAATATAAGTGTTTGGATGGCAGACTGAAGGGGGTTAAATGCCTTCTGATGGTCGTTTCTGGGAATCAGTGAAGAATTAGGTTGTGCAGATTAATTGTGCCTGCGTTTGTGTGTGTGTGTGTTATGTATTTAAGGTGGTGTTTTGCACCTCCTGGAATTAAGTTATAACCCTGGATGCGTAGGAAGGTTAAACAGCAGGAGGACACCGGATTAAATCCTCCTTACAGACTCCCACAGCCTTGCTGTGAAATGATAACATGACTCAGGGAGATCTTGAATGTTTTTTTAAAAAAATAAAATCCCTGCTTAGCCAGCTTTCCTTCATTAAATATTATCTTGGCTAAATTGGGCTTTGGATTGGGGAAACATTGGAGTGGGGTGAGAATCGAGGTAAACAATCCGGATATGGGTTTTAGAAAATTGATGGCATTGTTCCAAGTGAGGCTAAACCTTCTTGGAGAAAAGGATTTTGATTTGTGATCGGGGGGGAATGCTACAACGGTCGTAAGTGCAAGGACTAGGTGTAAGTCACTTCTCTCGGTGCTGTTGTAACTTTGAACCATCGCAAAATGAATGGTTGTAAGTCGAAAATTACTGTGTGTACAGTCTAAAACATTCCTGGCAGGCAGGAGTGAAATCCAGCAGGTTCTGACAGGTTCCGGAGAACTGGTAGTGGAAATTTTGAGCGGTTCAGAGAACCGGCAAATACCATTTCTGGCTGGCCCCAGAGTGGGATGGGAATGGGGATTTTGCAGTATCCTTCCCCTGGAGTGGGGTCGGAATGGAGATATTGCAAAATCCTTCCCCTGGAATGGGGGTGGGGGTGGGATGGGGATTTTACAGTATCCCTCCCCTGGAGTGGGGTGGAAATGGGGATTTTGCAGTATTCTTCCCCTGCCACGCCTACCAAGCCACACCCACCAAGCCACCCCTCACGGAACCGGTAGTAAAAAAAAAATGATTTCACCACTGCTGGGAGGTTATAGTAGTGCTTTTCATAAAGTTTCTTGATAGATTACACAGGTGGTTCTCGACTTATGACCTCATTTGAGCCTTAAATTTCTGTTGCTAAGCAAGCCCCATTTTACACCTTTTCTTGCTATCGCTCTGAATACAATAGAATAGAATAGAATAGAATAGAATAGAATAGAATAGAATAGAATAGAATAGAATAGAATAGAATTCTTTATTGGCCAAGCGTGATTGGACACACAAGGAATTTGTCTTTGGTGCAGATGCTCTCAGTGTCCATAAAACAGCGTGGCAGGAGGGTGTGGCACTTTAAAATCCCCATTCCCTCCCCACTCCAGGGGAAGGTTACTGCAAAATCTCCATTCCATCCCGATCAGCTGGGACTTGGGAGGCAGAGAATAAATGGGGGGGGGGCAGTCAGAATTTTTACTACCGGTTCTCCCAACTACTCAAAATTTCTGCTACCGGTTTTCCGAAACTGGTCAGAACCAGTGGTGGGATTCAACCAGTTCTCACCACTTCGGGAGAACCGGTTGTTAACTTTTTGAGCAGTTTGGCAAACTGGTTGTTGGTAGAAATCATTAGGGCAGAGAACTGGTTGTTAAATTACTTGTATATCCCATCAGAACCTGCCGAAACCCACCTCTGATCCAATGGAATTTAGATGTTTTTCCTCCTCCCCTCTCACCTCTTTGAACAGCAGACTTCTCTGGCGCTGTAGCAATGGTAGGGCATTTTTGGAGAGCCTTTGCTGTACGGTTACAAATAGCTTTTTAGAAAATAGCTTGGGGGTTGACTGCATGTTTTGCAGGCAAAAGATTCCACGGTCCATCCTGAGGTCTTCAGATGGGGCTGGGAGATGTGTCTGAAACCCTTGAGAATGTCTACTATTTATGGTTGATCACGCTGGACCAGATAAACCTAAATTTTGCTTGCTATAAAACATCTTCTCCAGAAGCTTCAAAAATTTTAGCAACGGGTTCTCTGCCCAGTTGCTGGGTGGGCGTGGCCATGGTGGGTGTGGCCTAGTCGGCCTCGTGCACCACAGCAAGGGCTGTTTTCACTCTCTCCTGGCCTCCGGAGGTCCTCTAAAAGCCAGAAATGGGCCCTTTTCCGGCCTTCTGGAATTTTTGGGAGGCCTGTTTTTCACCCTCCTTGAGCCTCCGCGTGGGCACTTCACTTACCTGGCATCCAAAATGCGCTGCATGTAGTCTCCTGGGGGGTGGGGGTGGGGCAGGATGGGCAATGCCAGCCAGTAGTGGGATTTGGGGGTTCGCCGAACCACGTAGAATCTTCGCTAGTGGAGGCGAACCCGTAGAAGCCCACTCCTGATCTTCTCCTGTTCTTCGCTTGTCTGTCTCTTGTCTGGTTGTCTGTGGATCCCTGATTTTTGTTCATAATAAGAGGGGAAATGGGATTTTCTAAGAAAAGACTCCTTGGATGTCCTTCTCGGTGCTATGTTTTTGGAAGCAAACTTTTGAGAATCAATCCCAGTTTACTCTTAAGTCATGCCTGAAAAAAAATAACAATAGCCTGCTGCAAAGGTCTTGAGAAAAATCCTCCCTTGGCTTAATGTTAATTAAAAAACGAGGAGTTAAATGAGAGTGGTGTGTTCTTTGTCAGAGTTGTGACCTTTCTGTCACACCACTGGCTTCCAAAAGAAAATCCATGTTTCTTTCTTGGATGACTTAAACGCTCTCTCTCTCTCTCTCTCTCCTCTCTCTCTCTCTCTCTCTCTCTCTCTCTCTCTCTCTCTCTCTCTCTCTCTCTCTCTCTCTCTCTCTCTCTCTCTCGTCTTTGATATAATTAATTGTTTCACATGCTCTTTGGAATTTCACTGTTTGGGGTGGGATGGGGGGATGAATGGGGCCTGTGTCCCATAATCCTGAAGATTCTCTTTTGGGGTCATGCAGAAAGTGATCAAGATTTCTGTTTCGCTTCTTCCCAGAAGAGAGTGAAAAGCTGGCCTTGTTCTATTTCCCATCGTGTCAAGTTTACGTTAAAACCCTTCTACTTATTTAATTTTATATCCGGAAGCAGAGGGCCTTCTGTTTCGTAGTTTGGTTTTTTATTGACAAGATGGGGGAGACAATTGGTCATTCCTCAGTGGACTTCCAGTGAGTTAGGAAGCCTTTACGTTGAGAAGAAAAGCTGCTAGGCCAAAGGAAGAGAAGGAAAACAAACGTCTATAATACCTTTAGTCCATCAGATGATGGAGGAGGAGGAGGGAAGGGGAAGGAGAAGGAGAAAGAGAAGGAGGAGAAGAGGAGGAGGGAGGAGGAGGGAGGAGGAGAAGGAAGGAGAAGATGGGGAAGAAGAAGAAGGAGAAGAAGAAGGAGAAGGAGAAGAAGAAGAAGAGGAAGGAGGAGGGAGGAGGGAGGAGGAGGAGGGAGGAGAAGAAGAAGGAGAGGAAGAAGAGGAGGAAGGAGGGAAGAGAAGGAGGGAGGAGGAGAAGACGGAGGAGGAGGAGAGGAAGAGGAAGAAGGAGGGGAAGAGGAAGAAGGAGGGGAGGAGGAAGAAAGAGGGAGGAAGAGGAGGAAGGGAAAGAGGAAGAACATTCTTTTTTTCCTTCTTCTTTTTCTCTCTGGGACCAGGAGAGTGACGAGTAGGGGAAGGTTGAGAAATACAGATTTGGGCAAGACTGGGAATGGGCTAATGTGTGAAAAACCAATCGAGAGTGAAAAATACGATTCATGCAATTCTCCCCAACATGGACTTACGATAACGCAGAGCCTCTTGTCTAAATCAATGCAGCCTTTTTTTTTAATGAGTTGGACCAGTTGAATTCTTTTATTCACCTAAGATTTTAACTCATCAGAGAGTGATTCCATGTGGAAACCAGAAGGAATTTTGTAACAGTGAGAATGATTAATCAATGGAATAGCTTGTCTCCTGGAATTGTCGTTGGAGGTTTTCAAGAAAAGATTGGACACCCTACAACTGTGTTGGCTTTTTTGGCAGCTGCTGCAACATGGCTGGCTCATATTTAAATGGTTGTCCACTAGGACTCCAAGATCCCTCTCACAGTTACTGCTATTGAGCAAGGTACCACCTATACTGTACCTCTGCATTTTGCTTTTCCCGCCTAAATGCAGAACCTAAATGCAGAACCATCTGGTGTCCCTAGAAAGGTGAAGAGAACTTAAGAAGAATTCTTAAGATGAATCACTTCATCTAGCATTTATTCAGAAGTTCCGGATGAAGGCAGGGGAGAGGCTCAAAGCATAAGCAACAAAACCGAAGAAAAACAGTTCCTAAAAATAACACCAAAAAGCCACAACCACAAATTGCCCACTTAAAATCTTAGGAGAATAAAAGCATTTCCATTCGACTGGTCCAAGTCATCCAAAAAAAGAAAAGAAAAAAAAGCTGCATTGATTTAGACAAGAGTCGGCTCTGCGTATCGTAAGTCCATGTTGGGGAAAATTGCATGAATCGCATTTTTCACTCTCGATTGGTTTTTCACACATTAGTCCATTCCCAGTCTTGGCCAAATCTGTATTTCTCAACTTTCCCTTACTTGTCATTCTCCTGGTCCCAGAGAGTAAAAGAAGGGGAAAAAGAATGTTCTTCCTCTTTCCCTTCTTCTTCCTCTTCTTCCTCTTCCTCCCTCTTCTTCTTCCTCCTCCTCCTCCTCCTCTTCTTCCATCTCCATCTTCTCCTTCCTTCTCCTCCTCCCTCCTTCTTCCTTCTCCTCCTCCTCTTCTTCTCCTTCTCCATCTTTTCCTTCCTCCTCCTCCTCCCTCCTCCTCCCTTCTCCTCTTCTCCTTTCCTCCTCCTTCCTTCTTCCTTCTCCTCTTCTCCTTTCCTCCTCCTTCCTTCTTCCTTCTTCCTCCTCCTCCTCCTCTTCCTCCTCCATCTAATGTAGGTCCAGGTCTTAGTAGCTAAATTAACAACTACTCTCTATTTATCCAATTGTCTTTGTGTAACAAAATCCCTCTACAACTTCCCCATCCAGCATATGATTCAAAGTGCTGTCTTTGGTCCTGCTTTTTTGAGAGGAGAGACGAAGGCTGTAAATCCCTCTGCTTTTCCAAACATCTCCATCAGTTAATTCCTTTCTCCCCAAAATGTAATCCAGCCATCCTTTCTCGAGATGCATTAGGCAAACAAGCCAGGCTGCTCAGCTGTTCCCTTTTGTGCCTCTCTGGCTTTGTGTTGTCTATTTAAACCCCAACAGAATGTCGAAACTTTGGCCCTCTGACCCCTGCCAACCTTTTGGAATGGCCGAGTTCATTTGACTGTCATTCCCATCGTGCTGTGGTTAATCCGCTCTAGTCTTCCAGCAAGAAAATATCTTTGTAAAGAAGGGCAGGCCAGTTCTAAAAGGTCCTTCCTTAGTAAGTAGGGGGAGATCTGGTTTCTTGAGAAGAAGGCAACGTTTCAAAGGCCCTCCAGTTATGCGAACTCTCAGGAATGGTTACACAACCAAGGTAAAGATTAAGGAAACCATAAGACTCAGAATTGTCTTATGACAATTCCAAAGAATTGAGGTGTTGTGACCTAGGCTTCCTGAGTCATTAAAACACACGAGTAATCCCAAAAACCTCTTTTATTGCAACAGCTGTGAATTACATTCATTCACAGCTGAGTCCCAATTAGTTGCAAAAAGTCTTTCAGGATAATCACCAACCTTTATCTCCCTTGACACGCTGCCAAAGACCTACTTGGCAAAGGCACACAGAGTCCAGAATCAAACAGAGATACTGATTGGGAACAGAATGAACAACGTTGCTTTCCTGCAAATGGTCCACGTGCCTGTGCTCCTCTTTTAAGCCTTATGGGGAGGGGCCAATCATCTCCAGGCCTTACTTCTGAGTCGTCCCTTTTGTTTTAACTGTGCGTGCCTTCTGGCAGCTCTGCACATGCGCACACTAGGAACAGGCTCCTCCTGTTCCTCTGCCTCTCTGCTGTCCAACTCTGGAGGTTCCAGAGTCTGTGTATCACTCCCAGATGGTCCTGGCCTCATCTCTGCCTCCAACGCAGAGCCCTCATCCGGGCCTTCCCCAGACTCCAGGACTGGCCCATGGTCCTCCCCAGCTTCCTCACTATCCAATTCTGCTGCCAGCTCTGCAGGCTACTGGCAGACCACAACATGAGGCCTTTGAACTCTGGTGCTGGAGAAGACTCCTGCGAGTCCCTTGGACTGCAAGATGATCCAACCGGTCAGTCCTAGAGGAGATCAACCCTGACTGCTCTTTAGAAGGCCAGATCCTGAAGAGGAAACTCAACTACTTTGGCCACCTGATGAGAAGGAAGGACTCCCTGGAGAAGAGCCCAATGCTGGGAAAGATTGAGGTCAAAAGAAGAAGGGGACGGCAGAGAACGAGGTGGCTGAATGGAGTCACCAAAGCAGCCGGTGTGAGCTTAAATGGACTCCAGAGGATGGTAGAGGAAAGGAAGGCCTGGAGGAACGTTGTCCATGGGGTCTCGATGGATCAGACACGACTTTGCAATTATTAACAACAACAGCAACAAAACTCAGCAGCCCCAGAAGAAAAATTAGGACCAAGAAAGGATAATATTCGTAGCTCAGGGTTGAAATCAGGAATCCTTGGTGCTCTCTGAGATTGGGTGCTTTCTTACAAACGTTTCATGACCCAACTGGGTAACATCATCAGTCCTAGAAGGAAGAAGGTCTTGCTTCCTATTTATATGCTCCCTGTCAAAACAAGGCACTAGTGTGTAAAAAAAAAAAGAGCAAATACCTCCCCTCTCTTATAGCACTGATCATGTTACCTAGCTGGGTAATGAAACATCTGCAAGAAAACAGGCAAGCTCAGAGCAGCAAGGACCCTTCAAAAATTAGGAATCCTCTACAACATAAATGCAAGGACAACTGTTATGTAGAACAGACAAACAGAAGACTCATCCGTGAACACCAGTTAGCAGTCAGAAGACAGGATCAAAGGCGATATACACCGCCCTGAGTCCTTCGGGAGTAGGGCGGTATATAAATCCAATAAAATCTAAATCTAAAATCTAAAGTACCTTACTTTCACGACACGTTGGACAGATTTCACTATAGTTTCAACCGGAAAACTCTGAGCATCCTAGACGGTGGTGAAATGTAAAATTTGTGGTTCTGTGGCGTGGTTTGGTGGTGGTGGGGTAATGTGACTGGGTGGGCGTGGCCAACTTTTTTTTTTTTACTTTTAAAAACATTTTTTTCTACAACCTCTTCGGCTGAAGAGATTGTAGAAAGAAATGCTTTTAAAAGCCTCTGACAATCCCAGCTGAGCCGCACGATCATCAGAGGCTTTTTAAAAAAACTTTTAAAAGCATTTTTTCGGCTGAAGAGGTTGTAGAAAAAAAATGCTTTTAAAAGCCTCTGACGATCCCAGCTGAGCTGCACAATCATCAGAGGCTTTTTTTTTTAACTTTTAAAAGCATTTTTTCGGCCGAAGAGGTTGTAGAAAAAAAATGCTTTTAAAAGTCTCTGACGATCCCAGCTGAGCCATGTGATCATCAGAGGCTTTTTAAAAAAAACTTTTAAAAGCATTTTTTCGGCCGAAGAGGTTGTAGAAAAAAATGCTCTTTAAAGTTAAAAAAAAAAAGCCTCTGATGATCGTGTGGCTCAGCTGGGCATGGGGGTGAGGGTGGGGGCACTGTCACCATTACCGGATCGGGCGATCCAGTCCGAACTGGGAGCATTTCACCTCTGAGCCTAGATGAAACCAAGTCCAAAATCGCTAGAGAATTCCTGGGGGTGGGGGTGGGGGGCCAGTATTCCACAATTTTGGCCACTACTGTAAATATGTATAACATACTCTTTGCTGCTTGCTTTCTGGACCGTCGTTAAAGCATGTTTTCCTATAATATATTTATATGTTTGACTTATGTTATAGTCAATGGCTTTACATGAGAGTTGATCAATTTTGGGAGAGAAAAAAAAAATTGTGGGCATCACAACCTCATTGGATTGCGATTTATTTCGAGTGTTGCAACCTTCCGTGCAGATGGACTGCATCGCTGAACATGCGATGATAGACTGAGCGTGTTACATTTTGCATCAGACTCTCATGTCTGGTGTGAAAGTGTTTTATTATCTCTGGAGTTCTGTCTGGATCTTTGTTGGCCGAGGTCTTGTTCTGTGTTTTGTTGTAAATGAGACAACTTAGTCATCCTTTTGATGTTGGATGACTCAGAGTGGCACTAGATTCCTTTCCTTCTCTATTTTCATGTTGTCAGGCTCTGACAGAGAAAATAGGTAAATGGGCATCAAAGCTTGACTGACAGGTCAGTCACTCTAACCAAATCGGTCTACCCAAAATGGCCAGTTTGGAAAGGGATGCAAATAGCAATAGGACTTATATCCCGCTCCACAGTCCTTTACAGCCCCCTCTGAGAGGCTTACAGAATCAGCATATTTGCCCTCCACAATCTGGGTCCTCATTTTACTGACCTCGGAAGGATGGAAGGCTGCGTCAATCTTCAGCCGGTCAGGATCGAACTCCTAGCAGTGGGCAGAGATAACCTGCAATTCTGCTTTGTAACAACTGCACCACTATGCCTTCCTTCCTTCCTTCCTTCCTTCCTTCCTTCCTTCCTTCCTTCCTTCCTTCCTTCCTTCCTTCCTTCCTTCCTTCCTTCCTTCCTTCCTTCCTTCCTTCCCAAGCAATAGCAGACTTATATACCGCTTTACATTGTCTGTACAGCCCGCTCTGAGACGTTTACAGAATCAGCATATTTGCCCTCCACAATCTGGGTCCTCATTTTACTGACCGCAGAAGGATGGAAGGCTGCGTCAACCTTCAGCTGGTCAGGATTGAACTCCTGGCAGTGGGCAGAGTTAGCCTGCAATAACTGCATTCTGTGCAACCACTGTGCCACCACAGCTCTTTGTGTCTCCCGGGGATCAAAAGGGCAAGCACTTCTGCCCTTAGAGAAGCTGGTTACTCAACAGTTGCAAAACATCTGGATGAACTTCCAGTTTGAGTTCTAGGGAAGCGGCTTCTCTTTCAGATGGCTAAGAGTTGGTGACTTTTAATTACTTCTCCAATCTGTCTTTTGAGGCAACAGGATTTGTTAATCATCTCAAGCTTCTGTCTGCAAGGCCAATTATGAGAAAAATGTTGCCTCAACAGAGTGGGAGTCATCCTGGGGTATTTGCGCAACTCTATAAGGATTTATAAACATGGGAAGGAGTAGAATGGTATGTAGGAATGGCCTTGAGGAAGAGCCACAGGCTAGACAATAATTGGATAAGAGGCAGCTGAGACCACCGAAGGAATCGGGGCATGGTAGAAGGAACCCTCACTAGTTTCTTGGACTGCAAAGGTGAGGGGGTGGGGGAAAGAGATTTCATATTTGCTTTCTTTCAGATTCAGTGGGTGTGGCTTGGTGGGCATGACTTGGTAGACATGGCAGGGGAAGGATATTGTAAAATCTCCATTCCCTCCCCAGTCCAGGGGAAGGATACTGTAAAATCTCCATTCCCTCCCCAGTCCAAGGGAACGTTACTGCAAAATCCCCATTTCCTCCCGATCAGCTGGGACTCGGGAGGCAGAGAACAGATGGGGATGGGGCCAGTCAGAGGTGCTATTTACCGGTTCTCCAGAACTGCCCAGAACCTGCAAAATACCACCTCTGGTCCTCATTTTACCCACCTTGGAAGGCTGAGTCCACCTTGAAATTGATGTAAGCTTTTCAAAATAGTCTGGGCAAGGAGCACACCCAGGAATACAAACTCTGTCTTTATCGTAAGGTTACATGAACAGAATCTTGCAATACACCAATTTGGTAGACTAAGCAGGAATGGTACGTGGGAATCAACCTTAGGAGACAGGAGAAAGAGCCATAGATAAAACAATGGTCAGATAAGGGACAGCTTAGCCCAGGGAAGGTATTAGGATGTGGTAAACATCTCAAAAGGAATCCTCCCTAGTTTATTGGACTGTAAAGGAGGGGGAAGGGGAGAAGATGGATTTTCAAACTTGCAAGAATCTGTTCTTACAACCTTACAATAAAATTAGAGTTGATACTTACGGAGGAGCTTCCTGCCTGGAGGACTACCTCGCAAGGCTGATAAAGAGTCTCTGTGTGTGTGTTTCAATGAATCCACAACCTAACCAGGTCAGCAAAGAAATAAGACTGCTTTCCTCTTTGGTTTTCAGTTTTTGATTTATACCTGTTAAGAGTCTAACCTTAATGTGTAGAGTGGTTGGCTGAATGTAGCTTAGGGTATACAGTATTTTGCAATATCAAATGTGACTTTGGATCGATTCAAGGCATGTTGGGTGCCTAGGAAACCGGATTTAGAAGGAATCTTCTTATTGGCATAAGGAGAAAATGAATCTTACAGTTTTCCTCAAAAAAAAATAATAATAATGAAAGATTGCAAATGTATGACGTGCAAATGTGACAGTTAACATGTTATGAATTCTCTTGCTTTTCAAAATACATCCACCCAATACTGGTAAACCATCTGTCACACAAGTCCACATTTCAGGATAATAAATGTTGGTCTCTTTGCCATTTTTTTTTTAGAAAAAAACCACCTTTTTTTCAAGCATATTCAAGGGTATCTTGCCTGCCAAAATACTCCAGCTGCAAAGAGCACTTTAAAAACAATTTCACTTGAACCAAGGAAGTTGTGAGAAGCTACGAAGTCAACCCTGAGCAACCATTGGCTAAATGCCACCCACTTCATCAATGCCCGCCAAGTTATCTTGGACAATATCCGGCTGATGAATGATCCCTTCCTTTTCCAGAACATTATGCCAACAAGCTCTTTGTAAGAAGGGTGAGGGAAAGTTTGGGGGTAAAACGGAGGCTTTACAAGATCCCAAGTCCAAGTTAGAAAAATTCCACTTAAAACCCAAGAAGCTTTTTTTTTTTTTATTGGTGGTGACAACAACAGGGGTGTGAAGCCATGGCTCTCTTTCCCTTTGCTTTGACTCTTAAATCTCACTCTCAAAAAAAGTTGTTTTGGGGAGCAGTTTCCTCATAGCAGATTATTTTATCACTGATTTGGAAAGGAAAAGTGTTATGGAGTTCAACAGTTTCACACCAGATAATGAGGGTTAATTATTTTGTTTGCTTCCTGGTGAGTTTAGGGAATACGCCCTGCAAATCGTGAACAATACACACACAAAACCACGAAGTTCTTCTCCAGATCAGTGCTCCAAATCTTGTTCTTGGCTACTGTTTGGCTGAACAAGTTCCTGAATACTATTATTATTTTTTTGTCAACCCGTAGGTGGCCAAAGTGGAATATGTTAGAAGAAAACCCAAATTAAAGGAAGTTCTGGTGAAGTTAGAAGAGCATATGGAATGCACTTGTACAATGTCAAATTCCAATCCAGATTTTCGAGAAGAAGAAACAGGTAGGTTGGAGTAGATTAAGAGACTGAAATTGATGGAGTTGGATGTGTTTTCTTGTTCCCCAGGGCTCTTGAGCACTAAACCCCTGGAAATGAGAAACATGTGATAATCACAGCGATGGAAGAGATTTCATATTGCTTAAATGTATATATTATGAATTTCAGCATGGAAGATACGTCTTTTTCAAGACTAATAAGTCTTGTGCTCAATTCTGGGCCTTTTGAGAAGGATTTAGACGAGCTAAAATGGACACCAAAAAGATGGATAGGGATGGGGAAATTAAACTTTTCAAGGAAAGATGAAAGAATTGGGGCGCAGGAATGTAGAATTTGGGTTTGGTGTTCTCTTAGTGATGACCCATAGATTTGAGGGATGGGGAGGAGCTGGTATTTAATTATTTTTTAATATATTGATTGATATTAATATCAATCAAGTGGAGGGTGGCTTGGTGTTCGCCTTCTCTTTTTCCTGAACTTTCTTTTTGTTGTTCTGTTATGATTACTAGTATTATTTCTCATGTGCCTTATAAATTTTATAATGTTTTGGGCAGATTAGTTTCTGATGAAGTATTAAAATTGACTCCCAATCTTTTTGTTTCGAGAGCCGTCAAACCCAACTGAGATATATCAGATAAAATAACTTTAAATCCGTTTATTTGCATGTCAGGAGGATTAAAATTAACCCCTGGGATTATCTGATATTAACTGCAGATAACAAGGGGGTGCATATTTCATCCCACATTTAGGATTGCACACCATGAATCTTAGCATGGCGGATATATCTTCTCTAAAGCTTGTAAGTCTTGTGGTCAATTCTGGGTCCTTTGAGAAGGATTTAGACAAAATTTAGACGGACACAGAAAAGACAGATAGGGGATGGGGAAATTAAACTTTTCAAGGAAAGATAAAGGAAATGGCACAAGAAGGTAGAGTTTCGATTTGATGTCCTCTCAGTGGTGTCCCATAGATGAAGACCATGCTTATTTGCCATGGTCCTCAAAGGGGAACATGGAATGCTGGCTCTAAGAATCGCCCAAATTTTGTCTGGATCAGTGGTGAAATCCAATTTTTTTTTTACTACTGGTTCTGTGGGCGTGGCTTGGTGGGCATGGCAGGGGAAGGATACTGCAAAATCCCCATTCCCACCCCACTCCAGGGGAAGGATACTGCAAAACCCTCATTCCCACCCCACTTCAGGGGAAGGATACTGCAAAACCCCCACACCTAGGAGCCTAGCGGGTGCAGCAGCTTAAGCAGCAGCTTAAGTGGTGCATAAGTGACACCAGCTGCCTGCAATTACCGCAAGTTCGAATCTCACCAGGCTCAAGGTTGACTCAGCCTTCCATCCTTTCAAAGGTAGGTAAAATGAGGACCCGGATTGTGGGGGCAATAAGCTGACTTTGTTTAAAAAAGTATGAAGGCTATTGCTTAACGCATTGTAAGCCGCCCTGAGTCTCCGGAGAAGGGTGGCATATAAATTAAATTAAAAAAAAAAAATTCCCTCCCTACTCCTGGGGGAAGGATACTGCAAAACCCCCATTCCCTCCCCACTCCAAGGGAAGGATATTGCAAAATCCCCATTCCCACCCCATTCTGGGACCAGCCAGAAGTGGTATTTTCCAGTTCTCAGAACTACTTAAAATTTGCACTACCGGAAACCTGAACCTGCTGGATTTGACCCCTGATCTGGATGTTAGAAAAATCCTTCTAATAGCAAGAACAGGCCAACAGTGAACCATGTAGAGAGGTGATATCCTGTCCTTCATCGGATACATTAATTTGAATTTCTACACGAAGCAAGTTGCTAAGGTCCTCATTAGACCCTTTTAAACTTGGTGGTTCTGATCCGCGTGTTATTCTGTAAAAACCTTCAATTCGTTGCAGTGGTTCTTCTCTGAGAACAATTTCTTTTATTCCTTTGCTTCCATAAATCCCTTTGTGGCTTATTTGTTCAATATACCAATGCTGCCATTATGTCAACAGGCAGACGTAGGAAAAAAGGTAAAAAACGACGGAAATTGTTAAAACCCTCCTTAAAATGGAGCCCATGACCAGGTACGAGCCATATGGAAACTGCCTTTAAGATCATAACCAATAGAAAAAAAATAAAATAAAAATTTGGACTATTATTCTTCCCATATTTGATCATTATTTTAAGATTTTGGGCATTGGCTGTTGCCGGGAGTGATCCAGCAATCAAATGTGATTGGCTAAACTCAGTCTTTTCTCTTTAAAGCTACCTCTGCAAATGCTTCATTCTGAAGTTGCTATCCTTGGTGCTTTAAAAATGATTGATTTGGAGGCTAATCAATGCGGATTCGTAATTATTGTTGATTTCAAAGGTATCAGGTTGTTCTCGAGAACTCTATGGATGGATGTCCATTTTTCTTTTGCTGGATCTGTTTTATTTTATTTTTTGCAGTGGTTAGTTTGCTGGCCTGTGGCTGGCTAGAGGTTTTTAAGTAATTCTTTTAACCAAAAGAAAGCTAGGTAGGAAACTGACATGCCACAGAATAAAGCCACAGTCTTGGGAAGATGTAATCATTTATAAAAATGGGCCCCACTTCCATCCCTAATTTGAAAAAATAAAGATCGCTAATGAATGTTACTGTCAGGGTTCCGACAGGGTTACTCAGTGAGGGCCCATTTCCCTAAAATATGGGGATAATTCTTAATGGGAGTTGTTGAATGTCTCTTAGAACAGGGGTCCCCAACCTTTCGGACCTCAGGGACCACTTAATTCATAATTTTAAATCCCATTGACCACTAATATGTTCTGCCTAAAGACTGGCTGGGTGGGCGTGGCAAGGCGGTCATGTGACTGGGTAGGCATGACCAACTCAATGGCCAACTCAATGTCAATCACATCAAGGGGCGCCTTGCTGGCCTCTACTCACCCTTTTCCTGCCAGTCACTCCTCGCCTCCCTGCCCGGGCTCCTTAGGGCCCCAACAGGGAGCTAAGCAGCCACCATAAGAAAACAGCTGGCTCAGTTCAAATTGGATCTGACCGAGAAGGAGGCTCAGTAGAAATACCTCACTAAGGACTAGGAGCATAGGCTTTCCAAGCAGAGGGAAGACCTGCAGGAGTGCAAGGTCAGGTACCGGCGCCTGGAGGCTCAGCAGGCTGAGACGGTCAGCCAGTTCCAGGACATGAGGCAGTCCCTTGTCCCACTGGAATAAGGCCTTCCAGTTCTTCACCACCAGTGGTGCTTTCCTCCAGCCTTCGCCCAAAGCCCCACACCAGGAGGCTGAAGCAGACCCCAAGTCAGAATTTCTGCCCTCCTCTGACCCACACAAAAAGACCCCGAAGGAGGAGACTTCTGCAGCAACACAAATGTTCACTGCATGTATCCATCCCAGGGGCCGTAGTTTGAGGACCCCTGATTTAGTGCAATATAAAAAATGCAAATAATTTTTCTGCAGATCACCAAAATTTTCTCCCGGACCACCAGTGGTCCATGGACTACCAGTTGGTGACCACTGTCTTAGAAGACTCAATGGGGTAACCTTCTGATTTGGGAATATTTTTACCCTCAAGACAGGAGGTTCATGAGATGCCCTCAACATTTCAAATCCATGCATCCCTCTTCTCCCCCTCTCTCTGCCTCATCATCTGGCCCTCCAACCTTAGGATGGTCTTCAGATTTTAATTCTCAAGTCAGGTGAATGAAGTTGCCAGCTTTGGAGCATGGAAAAGGGACAGACAGACAGACCCAGAATGGATGGATAGAAATCCCATTTTTCTAGAGATTTGGGAAGGTTTTTAAACTTGAGGTCCAGATGATGAGGTAGAGAGAAGGGGGTAGAGATAAATCTTTAGCCTGATTTATGATCTCCAGCAAATAATGATTAGATTCAACAATTCTTTAATTACGGACGTCTTTTTTCTTTCTTCTTTTACAGATGTCAGGTGAAAATAAGCTAGAAAAGATTTCTTTCCGGGACTCGAATGTGCAGGATCTGTTACATTCCTGAACCTACGCTGTATGGTGCTTTCTGGATAAATACTTCACTCATCTTCCTATCCGGGGGGGAAAAACTGGTTGAGAGAGAGAGAGAGAGAGAGAAAGAGAGAGAGAGAGAGAGAAAGAGAGAGAGAGAGAGAAGAGGGGGGGGGGAGGGAGAGATAAACACACAACCACACACACAGACACCCACAGACATCCACACACACTTCACCAGAACACACAAGGGACAAATGTATAGTTGTTTAAATATGACACCGCAGGAAGTATTGTAGCCGTCTGCAAAATAATACGACGTTTCCCTATCCATGACATCGAGAAACGGTGACGTGAATGGAACGAGAAGAGGACGAACAACAAGTGGACAGCAGACTTCCTAAAAAAAAACTGTCAATGGTGCTTTTATTTTATTCCCCTCTTGTCCGTTTTATTTTTTCTCGAGAAATGTGCCTGAGGCCAAGATGCTGACGGACGGATTCAAGATGGAGTTTGGAGGCACACACACACACACACACACAAACAAACAATGGCAACAACGATGACAACCATCAAGAACAGGAATGTATCAAATGCCAGGGCAGAATCTAGAGTGGGTTTTTTAAATTTTATTTTTAATTTTCTTTCTTTCTTTTTTTTTTTTTTTTTGGCTTGGTGATTTAAAAGCCTATTAAAAAAAAATCCATCGGGGCTCCTTAAGTGTTTATTTTATTTTGGGTTGTTTTTTGGTTTTTTTTTACACCATCAAGTTATTGAGCTCTTCTTTTTATTCTTTTGCCTAGCATTTTATTATCTCTCTTTTTATTTTTATTATTATTATTATTTTTTTGGACTACATTTACCAATAATCCGATATAAGAGAGACTGGTGTAGCAGCAATGAAATGGGATCATGTGAGACTATGGCATTTTTATTTCTCCTAGTGGGGTGGGGCGGGGCGCAGACTAATGAAATGTATTAAAATAAAAATGGTATACCTATGCATAATTTTCTAAATGTTTCTTGGTTTGTCTACCCTTTTTTCCTGTCTCCCCGGCCTCTTCCTTTTTCACAAATATATTATTTAAAGCAGGTGTTTGGGGTTTCCCACCCACCCCCCACTTCCCTCTTCAAAGAGTTGCCGAAGAATTAGCAACATGGTGGAGAGGCTTCATTGGGTAGTCTCATGGCCGCCATCTTTTCTTGGAGAGTATAGTCATGGAAGATGGACAAACAATTCAGTTAGAACAATTAATCAGTGGAACAGCTTGTCCCTTGAAGTGGGGGCTCCAACACCAGAGTTGTTGTTGTTGTTGTTTTTTAAAGAAGAGATTGAAATGGTATAGGGATTGGAGTAGAAGACCTCCAAGGTCTCTTATTCTGTTATATCCTGTTAACTGGAAGGGATTGGCTGTACTGTTGATCATGTTAACTTAAATTTCATGGCTTGAGAACGGAGCCCAATCGGGAGGAAGATTATTGGACGAATAATGCTAACTCTTACCTAATTCTAGAGAACGCCAAGGTGTGTCTTCAAATGAACCCTTAATTCTCAACGGGGTGCAGAGGTTCCATCAATTCCTTGTTTTTTCTTGAAGATACAGAGTTGGAGAATAATTTTTAAGAATGTTGACAATGTTGGCTTACGCGAGCTTTAGGTTATATGCAAGTCAAACCAAACCAAACCTTAAAAAAAAAAATGTATTTGAATCGTCCACAAATACTATTGTGGAAAACCAGCTCATTTTGCCGATTTCGTCTGTTTCAGTGGTGTGAGATGTACTAAATTCTTCTTGTTACTCATACTGTATTGATATCGCTGTGGCCTGGAACAACCTTGCTGGAAAACATAAAATTCTTTATTTTTGGTATTAAAGAGAAAAAAAATGCTTTATGTGTATTCAAAAATAATAAGTGTTTTCTTTTTTTGGGGAGGAGGGTTAAAGGTGATGTTTGTATTTTTTTAAATCTAAAAATAATGGTTTTCTATACCCAAGAAATCCTGTTTTGTTTTCTTAAGCCAGAACATTAAAAAAAAAAAGTGAATGAGATTGGGATATGTATTTTATGGACGTATTTTTCTAGCAGTGATAGCTTATTTCATTTAAAGTATATTTATTTTCGTTAGGAGAAGGAGAAAAGATTTAAGTATGGTGTCCTATATTTCCAAAGGAGAAATGGGTTGGTTGTACGTGAGAATGTCTGACCTAATGGTAGTGGATCTTCCTTGGCCTGCTTTCCCCCACCACTGGTAGAGATGCTTCCATCGAGGACAGAAATGGGATGAAGTCTTAGTTCAGTTCAATGGGCCTTGGGTTCCTTTCTCGTTGATTTTGGCTCAGATCACTCAAGGTCAACTTTCCTCTGAAAATATAGGACTAAATAATATGAGTTTATGATAGCCCAGCTTGCCAGCTTCTTTTTAATTGGCTGGATGACCTCCCTTGACTTGGGTTATTGTGTCTGGCACTGTAGAGAAGAAACCTCTATAGAGGTTCTTTTGTTAGATCTTTTCAGCTGAAATAGCTTCAGAGTTTGATGAGGTTGGGCGAAAGGATTGCTGATGAATGTTGCAGCGATGGAGAGGGAGGTTTTTTTGACCAGGAATTCATGATAGAACAAGACCTTTCTCTTGGTAGCTACCTCATGGTTGTGCAGATGACAGAAAAAGTCCATAGTCCATGAGAGCATGTTTCTAGGAGTTAACCATAGGGGACTTTGGACATTCCAGGACCCAGGAATAATAAAAGATGTTTAATTGCAGACTTCCTGTGGAATAGGACTTATTGTCAGCATTCCAGAAAACCCCCACAACTCCAAGTAAAAACTCTGAAGCAAGCATTTTTCAAAGTTCTATTTATTAGAATAGGTAAACTGGCACATCTGGGAAAACCAGGTCCGGGTTTTCCCTCAGTAAATCAAAACCCCCCAAACCATCCCCTCACTCCTCAGTTGATCCCATGCTCCAATCACCATCCGTCCCATCCTTCTCCAGATGCAGGATCGCCCTGACCTTGACTGACAGGAAGAATGCTATTATGTCTAAAGACAACCCCTCTACTAAATCCCCCCTCCTACTTTCCCCCCTACCTTTGAGAAGGTGGCAGCATGGAAGCTTCTGGCCTAATATGGCTTCCAAAACTGACACTTACATTGTACAGTAAATGTTGATATCCTTTCTCATAACCATCGGAATTCTAGGCTTAATTTCCCTATCTCTTTTTTCGTACTGGAGAAGGCCGAGAAATAAGCAGAACCAGTATGGGATGGTGCTTCTCGGAGTTTGACTTGATTTTGGGAATCTGGAACAAAGTCCCCAGCCATCCATGAAGCTTAGAGTCTGGTTTATGACCCATCTTTCTTTCTCTCTCAATCCAGTCTACTTCATGGGGATAAAATGAAAGGAGATGATGACCTTTTAGACAAGAGGTCTTCAGATTTGGCAGCTTTAAGACTTGTGGACTTCAACTCCCAGAATTCTCCTGGGAGTTGAAGTCCACAAGTCTTAAAGCTGCCAAGTTTGAAGACCACTGCTTTAGACTCTTCTTGAGGAAAGTCAATGAATAAAAGCTGAATTAAGCCTGGAGAGTTGAGATTTGAGATGCCTAGAATAGTCAGAGACCCATAGAAAACTCAGATCTTCCCATTATTGCAAAGGGGGCCATGGAGAACTCAGATAGGTAATTATACATTGGAGTTGTGTTTTTCTCTTCCCCTCCTGCTCTTGCGTAACTTTGTTATCATTGCGTTGGTTGTCCGAAATCTTACCAAAACAGTTCCAAAGAAATGGTCACCACTATGTCCCATCACCTATGTCTGAATGGAGGGACCTGTACTGCAGATAATGTTTCTGTTTCCAGTTTGTGCATTCAGATGTGGATGTGTTTTTATGTGTCCAGTGTTAAACAAACTCCCTGTCCCTCCATGGACGGCAATATGACTGATGTTACCTTGATTTTATTCTTGATCAACGTTGGATTTGGTTGCTGGTTTTAGTTATTTTTTTCCTCTCTCGATGTTAAAATTGATCAAACAAACTCACGTTTATTAAAGTAATTTGAATGAAAAGGAGGTTTTCCTTTTGACCATTGCTTAAGACTTCAAAGTCCCATTCATTCAAAATCTGGACCTGTTGAGAGAGGAAAATACCTTACTAAAAATATGTGTGGGTGTTTTCCTATGAGTGTAACTCTCGGTGTTCTGTATGTGCTATGTGAACAAGGCAAAACTGTATAAAATGAATTTATATATTTATGGTTGAAATGGTGCTGTTGCTTTGAACTTGATTTCATTGCCCTTGAAACATAACAAAACAGAATCTTAACATGCCACACATTCATTCATTTAAAAAAAAAATACAGGAGGCCAAAGATTTAGAAAGATATCAATTTCTCCCTCGTGAAACTTGAAATCAGATTGAGATTGCCTGTAATTTTATAGTAGTAAAGTCCATTGATTCTGGGGGAGGGGAGGGGGAGAAAGGAAGGAAGGAAGGGGAAAAAGAAGGGAAGGGGAAAAAGAAGGAAGGAAGGAGACAAGGAAGGGGAGAAGGAAGGCACGAAGGAAGAGAAGAGGGAAGAAACGAAGGAAGGAAGGGGAAAAAAGGAAGGAAAAGGAGAAGGAAGGAGACAAGGAAGGAAGGGAAGAAGGAAGGAAGGGAAGAAGGAAGGGAGGAAGGAAAGAACAGAGGAAGGAAGGAATATAGGAAGGGAGGGAGGGAGGAAGGGAGAAAAGAAAGGATCCTGTGATCTCCCGTTAGAAAGGATCACTGTGAACATCAGTGGCTCATTCAGAACTGTCTTAATTGTGAAAAACTAACCAATGGGAAAATCTAGGTAGATTCCTATAATATCTTTTCACTGCCCCTTCAGATCAATTCCAAATCTGGCTGGGCAATTCTGGGACTTGAAGTCCACACATCTTAAATGTCAGTGGAGAACCTCAAATCCTCCAGGTCATGGTTGTCCCAACATTTGGGCCTGGACTCACTTGTTTTTTTTTTTTTCCTTTGAAAACCAAATTCTGAAGAAACTTCTTGGATGAGAAGCGAAATGTTTCCAAAGAGAAACAACAAGGAAGTCCAGTTGCCTTTTGGGAAAAGTGCCTTGGCGGGACATACATCTTAAAGCTATCAAGGTTGAAAAGCTCTGGTTCTACGTAAGGCAACAGCCATACCGACATCTTTGGCTGTTCCTTCCCTCCCCCAAGCAAAACCAGGGTTAGCTTTTTAGCTGAAGAAGAACCCAACTCAAAACACTGAACAAAACGAAACCAATACCCTCTTTAACTCAAGAGGACTTTCACTGATAAAAATAAACTTAAGTCTTTTGTTATCGGTCCTTTCACTCAATTAGTTGGGAGACCAGTTTTGCATATTGCTTTGTTTGGTTTCCCGGGCTGGAACGAAAGTCTATACTTGTACATCTGGCATGGCTTGTGTGAAATAAGAATTCAGTTCCCAGGAGCCCGGCTGGGCCAGGCCCGGAGGTCTCATATTACGATGCATTCTACAAATTTTGGCCAGCTCTGTGCTTCTTGATAATTTCACGCAATGCTCAGGGGATTGAGGGGGTTTGTGCGTTCGGCGATAGAGAGGTTCTCACAGTGAGGATTGCTGCCTGAGATCCTTTACTCCTTCTCTTGCCCCCCTCCCCCTAAATCCCCACCCCCCCAAAAAATTTGAGTTGGGCAGCATTTGACCTGCCGCCGGCTTTCTCATTGCGATGCTGCCAAGAAGGAAGGACATGCTCAAAAATATGTTTCTTGGGTTTTTTAAAACTGGAATTTGTGGACGCCCCAGAAATATGCAACTTGTCCATGCTTATGGACACCTAAGGCAAAGCCTGAGCATCTCTGTGTCCAGATGTCATCAGACGTGGGGGTACCCATCATCCTAGTCCATTATTGATGACTGTTGATGGGACATCTGGACAGCTTGCAGTGTTACCTTGGTGAAGTCTTAAAAACACCTTGGTGAAGGTGTCCTTAGTTTTTTTTTTAAATTTTATTTTTAATTAGATTTATACGCCGCCCTTCTCCGGAGACTCAGGGCGGCTTACTATGCGTTAAGCAATAGCCTTCATACTTTTGTATATTTTTATACAAAGTCAGCTTATTGTCCCCACAACCTGGGTCCTCAGTTTACCTACCTTAAAAAGGATGGAAGGCTGAGTCAACCTTGAGCCTTGAACTTGCAATAATTGCAGACAGCTGGATGTTAATAACCGGCTATCTAGCCTGTTGAGCTATTTGAGGCTCTAGTTATATTTCTTCTTCTGTCAAACATGGAAAAATCCAGACTTAAGCTCTCAAATTGGTCTTGGGAATTTGGTACGAAATCCTCACCCAACCATGAAGCTCACAGTCTGGCTAGGACCTCATCTTTCTTTCTGTCTCAATCCAGTCTACCTATTGGGAATAAAATTAACTCTGAACCACTAGAAGTCAAAATAGCGGTAATAAAAGTCAAAGAAAAGATGGTGGACCTATTCTCCAAAGCGCCAGAAGTCAGGAGAAGAAGTAAGGGATGGAAACTAATCAAGGAGAGAAGCAACCTAGAACTAAGGAAAAATTTCCTGATGTTGAGAACAATCAGTGGATCGAGTTGCCCCCAAAAGTTGTGGATACTCCAACACTGGAAGTTTTAAGAAGACATCGGGCAACCGTTTGTGGTCTGTGAGCAGGGGGTCGAACTAGGAGACCTCCAAGATCTCTTACAATTCTCTTATTCTGAATTCAAGATGAGCTGGACTTCTGGGTGTCAAGGGATTCGAGACTGATGACTTGTTTGACTCCTCCCTCGGGCTCAGCCTAGTCATTTCCTATTTTTTCCTTGGACAGGACTATCTCACTTTCAGGGTGGATTTAATACGTATCAAGATGGCATCTACAGCTGTAAACGTAACAATCCACAACTTACAATTTACAATGTTTAGCAACCCTTCAAGGTTACGATGGTACCGAAAAAGGTGACTTACGCCCGGTTCTCAAATTTACAACGATTGCATCCTCCCTAGGGTCCCATGATGAAAATCCAGGCACTTCCAACCAAATGGTTGCAGTGTCACACACCTAGTGGAAGGAACCTTGTTAGCTGGAATTTCGACGATCAAAACAGACGTATTTCCATGTTACAGCTGCATTATTTTGCCATGATATCCCGCAATGCTCATTTACTTCTTCCCTGGCTTTAAATATAAAACAGCAATACACTCACGGTTTAGCTGCTGCCTAATTCATATATTGCTGCATTTTATGCAACAATGTGCAAATATTAATATTAATGTTAATAATAATAATAATAATGATGATAATAATAATGATAATAATAATCCTGATGTATCGGCGGATTATGCGAGCAGATCCCACCTTACTGGGATCTGCTCGCATAATCTGCTGAATACATCACGCAGTCCTAAATGCTTGGGAAGTGTTCGACTAGTGATTTGAGATACGAAATCCAGAATGGTCATCTTGTTTGCTGTGTATACTGTCATATTTAATAATAGAATTATAATCTTTAGGACTTCCAATAATTGATACCTCACATTCTCAGCTGAGTTATTTTGTTCCAGTTCCCTCACCCAGGGCAGTTTTTAGAAAGTTGAATGAACTTTCCAAATGATTAAGCTGGCTGCCAGTAAAAGAAATTACATTCTTTTGCAAATATGGACAGCGTGAGATGGAATGGGAGGGGGAGGGAGGGAATAGACATGCTTTATCAGAACTTGCAGCTGTCTTCAGGTAATTAGAATTTCATGGTCTCGACGTTGCATATGTTCCATCAGGATTCTACGGTTTTCTTCTCTGGTGTCTGTGAAAACAGGCTTTGTACACAAGTCTCTGTGTTTTAACATGTCTCTCCATATATGGATGGGTCTGTCTGTCTGTCTGTCTGTCTATATCTCTTACATCATCATTATCTATCCCTTACATCATTAACTATCTTCCTCCTCCTCCTCCTCCTCCTCCTCCTCCTCCTCCTCCTCCTCCTCCTCCTCCTCCTCCTCCTCCTCCTCCTTTATTCTATCTATCTATCTATCTATCTATCTATCTATCTATCTATCTATCTATCTATCTATCTATCTATCTATCTATATCTATGAAAATTTATATGGCTGCCCACTTTACTCTCAGTGACTTTGGGTGGCTGTGGCTTACAAGGATAAAAACACAATATAAAAACAATACAACATCGTTTAACCATGCCTTGATCGATCTATCTATCTATCTATCTATCTATCTATCTATCTATCTATCTATCTATCTATCTATCATCTATCTATCTATCTATCTATCTATCTATCTATCATCTATCATCTATGAAAATTTATATGGCTGCCCAATTTACTCTCAGTGACTTTGGGTGGCTGTGGCTTACAAGGATAAAAACACAATATAAAAACAATACAACATCGTTTAACCATGCCTTGATTAGCAATGGAAACTTTCATCCCAGCTGTAGTGAGAAGTCAAAGGACTGCCTGCATGGCATTTTTTTTTTCACCCACAAAGCAAATCTAACTTTCAAGTTTATGGTCAAGATTTGGCTTCCTTGTTCTATCTCTGAAATAGCTTCTTGCAGGCATCTGTTTTATCCCCCTCCCATCTGTTTTATCTTTGCAACTCAAATGCTTGTTTGAATAAATGGAGGTGGTTTCCATGACTGTCAAACACCCATATTTTTTTGGGGAGGGGGGGTGTACTGCGGTTAACAGCAGGACTTGCAGCGTGTCTAAAGGAAAATATTGCAAACGTTCTGAGGCGAGAAATATTTGGGGGTAGAGCCAGGATATATATAAGTGTTTTTTCTATCGAAGCACCTGGTCTACCCCAATATGGGAGGGAGCATACTGCTTCCCTCAGGAGCCCTCAGGCAGTCGTGACAAACTATTTTGTATCAAATTTATAGTCACTGATAAAGAAATAAAGGGAGACTAGTATAGATCTATTTCAAGCTATTTAGCTCTCATCAGCTAGCCATACGCTTACTAGCCCAAGTTCGAATCCGAGTAAAGGTATGGCTAGCTGATGAGAGCTAAATAGCTTGAAATAGATCTATACTAGTTTCCCTTTATTTCTTTATCGGAGAATATATATATATATATATTGCTCCTAGAAGCATGAAGCCGAAAAACACCAGCCTGAAGATGACAAATGAGACTTCGTCGAAACGTCGCCAAGACACTTCCAATTTTACACGGGAGAAGACCCGAATAACCAAAGATAGATAGATAGATAGATAGATAGATAGATAGATAGATAGATAGATAGTCATAGTATGTATATACATAGTATACCCATGAAACAAAATTCACGTAACACCCAGATATTGCAGCATGCAGAGGGAAAACACCCTCCTCAAAAATAGAGCATAAAAATCTGAAGACTTCAATTTCTTTACAGAGGCTGTAAGGCTTCCCCCTTTTTCTTCAAATCCCCAAGTAAAATTTCCACTCCTGGAGTTGCCCCACACATAAAGGTTTTCCCACGCCTGCGATTAATTTTGGACAAAGATAAGTAGCCTATTATTAGAATCCTAGCTCTAATCGAAAGGGTGGAGTTAAATTTGGACGGCGGCTGTGTTCACAGAAAGTTCCATCCGTGGTTGTAGAAAAACAGTAGTTTTCATGGAGACAACCCAACTAACTCGGATTAAGCGATTCGTAAACTGGAACCTTTACAAGACCTTAACATGATGGGACGGAGACATGAGGCTGGAAGCTGCTGAAGATATCATTTACCTATTAGAAATACATCATTCAAAGTCATTGTGGGCCTCTTAGTTCTATTCTTCGCCCCCTCTTGGCAATAGAGGAACACCATTGGATGACCCAACAAAAGCTCTTCCGTACTCAGGACACTGTTGTTGTTGTTAGTTGCAAAGTCGTGTCCGACCCATCACGATCCCATGGACAACGTTCCTCCAGGCCTTCCTGTCCTCTACCATCCTCTGGAGTCCATTTAAGCTCACGCCGACTGCTTCAGGGACTCCATCCAGCCACCTCCTTCTCTGCCGTCCCCTTCTTCTTTTGCCCTCAATCTTTCCCAGCATTCGGCTCTTCTCCAGGGAGTCCTTCCTTCTCATTAGGTGGCCAAAGGATTTGAGTTTCATCTTCAGGATCTGGCCTTCCAAAGAGCAGCCCGGGTTGATCTCCTCTAGGACTGACCGGTTAGGTCAGTGTTTTCAGCATTGGCCATGTTTAGGGATATGGACTTCAACTACCAGAATCCTTATCAATGGCCATGGTGGCCATGGAATTTGGGGAGTTGAAGTCCACAAAACTTGGTCAAGCTTGGGGAAACCTTGCTCTATGCTCAAAGGGAGCTCCATTATTGATTGAACACCCCATGCTACATCAGTGATGTTAACTCTCAACTAACCTATCTCCAAATTTTTCTTCCCAATAAAAGGTTTTGGGGAACAAAAATGAAATCAGCAGAGACTTGGCTAATCTCTGCTGACCCAAGGGCTCCAACCCATCATGGGATTCTCCTGTCTTGACAATAAAATATCCATTGACTTCTTTCACATTTTCCCCAAACTTGAGAGTAGGACAAGACTTAATGGACAAAAGCAAGGGTGGGCTTCAAAAATTTTAGCAATGGGTTCTCTCCCTGGTTGCTTGATGGGTTTGGCCATGGTGGGTGTGGCCTAATTGGCCTCCTGCACCATGGCGGTGAGGGGAGGGAGTGTTTTTGCCCTCCCCGGCTCCAGAGGCTTTCCTTGAGCCTCCGGAAGGCTCAAAAATAGCCTCCCCAGTCTCTGGAGGCCCTCTGGAGGCCAGAAATGTGGGCCCGTTTTTCACCCTCCTCAAGACTTTGTGTCTCTGCATCCAAGACAGGCTGCTTGGGGACTCCTGCGAGGGGCAGGGCAGGGTGGGTGGGGCCAGCCAGGAGTGGGATTTGAGGGTTCTCCAAACTGCACAGAATCTTAATTAGAGGTTCTCCCGAACCCCTGTGAACCCCCAGCACTGGACAGAAGCTTATCAGAGAGAGATCTGACCTAGAATGAAGGAGAAATAATAATAAGAACAGAGTTGGAAGGAACCTGGGAGGTCTTCTAATCCAACAGGCTATCCTATACCGCTTCAGACAAACAGTTATATAATCTCTCTTCTTAAAAAACTTCCAGTGTTGGAGCACCCACAACTGGCAAGCCATTCCACTGATGAATTGTTCAAATTGTCAGGAAATATCTTCATAGTTCTAAGTTGCTTCTCTCCTTGATTAGCTTCCATTTCCTGACCGGAAGAACATTTCATCACTGGAACGGCTTACCTCCAGATGTTGTGGGTGCTTCATCACTGGAGGTTTTCCAAAAAAATGGACTGGGCAACCATTTGTCTGAAGTAGCAGGAGGTTGAGCAGAAGGTTGGGCTAGAAGACTTCCAAAGGAGGGGTAAAATCCAGCAGGTTCTGACAGGTTCTTGGAGAACCGGTCGCGGAAATTTTGAGTAGTTCAGAGAACCAGCAAATACCACCTCTGGCTGGCCCCAGAGTGGGGTAGGAATGGGTATTTTGCAGGATCCTTCCCCTGGAGTAGGGTGGGAATGGAGATTTCGCAACACCCTTCCCCTACCATGCCCACCAAGCCACGCCCACAGAACCGGTAATAAAAAAAAAAATTGGATTTCACCACTGCTCCCAAGTGCCTTCCAACTCTGATATTTTGTCATTCTTTGGCTCTTCCCCAGCTGGTAGTGAGACAATAAATCTGCAGAGACGGAAAAGCAAGGACCTCTTTGTAGAATCATGGGGCTCTTTCCCATTTGTTTGTTTTGCTCCAGCGGGTCAGCCTTGGCAAGGCGCTGCTGCGAAGACGTAAATGGGAGAGTCTTCGTGGTTCCTTAGCAACAGGTTGCCTGTCTTTGAACAACTTGTTTAAATAGACAAGAGGGCTGGTTGCCTTTCAACTATTGGTGGCAGCAATTTCTTCATCTAGCTTGGCTCTCCATTCTTTCCCGCTTCCTGGCTCTTTTCTTAGGGGACTGGAGGCAAAAACATATGAAGAACAGTTGCTGGAACTGGGTATGCCTTGTTTAATGAAAAGAAGGACTAGGGGAGACAGGATAGCAGTGTTCCAGTATCTCAGGGGCTGCCCCAAAGAAGAGGGAGTCAAGCTATTATCCAAAGCATCTGAGGGCAGGACAAGAAGCAATGGGTGGAAACTCATCAAGGACAGAAGTAACTCAGGAGAAATTTCCTGACAGGGAGAACAATTCATCAGTGGAACAACTTGCCTCCAGAAGTTGTGAATGCTCCAACACTGGAAGTTTTTAAGTAGGTGTCAGATAACCATTTGTCTGAAGTGGTGTAGGGTTTCCTGCCTGAGCAGGGGATTGGACTAGAGGTTTTCTTGTCCAACCCCCTGCTCAGGCAGGATACTCTAACCTAGGAGTCAGCAACCGGTGGCTCTGGAGCCGCATGTGGCTCTTTTATCCCTCTGTTGTGGCTCCCTGTCGTTCAAAATATGCGTCACAACCGCTGATGTGTGACACCTGCTGGCATTCGATTTGTTGAGGTTTTTGATCAACCATGGATAAATCCAAGAAAAGAAATTTTCAGAAGAAAACAGAATTACATATGCTAGTTTTGTGGCCGCTCAGGAAATAGTCAGGCACGGGAAGGGTTTTGTGGCTCCCGGTGTTTTCTTTTCTGTGGGAAACGGGTCCAAATGGCTCTTTGAGTGCTTAAGGATGCAGACCCCTGCTCTAACCCATTCTGGACAAATGGCTGTCTAATCTCTTCTTAAAACCCTCCAGTGATCGAGCGCCTACACCTTCTGAAGGAAAAGCTGTTGCACTGGTTATTATGACTGTTTGGGCAAGTTGTTTCTCCGTAACTTCCTAGGGCAGGGGTCCCCAACCTTTTGGACCTCAGGAACCACTAAATTCATAATTTAAATCCTGTGGACCACTAATATGATCTGCCTAATGACCGGCTTGGTGAATGTGGCTAGGTGGTCATGTGACTGGGTGGGCGTTGCCAACTTGATGGCCAACTCAATGTCACTCACATCAAGGAGCATCCCGCTGGCCTCTACACACCCCTCTCCTGCCAACCACTCCTCACCTGCCCGCCCGGGCTCCTTAGGGCCCCAACAGGAAGCAGTTGTTGGAGCTGCGCAGCTGCCATGAGAAAGAGTTGGAAAAACAGCTGGCTCAGTTGAAACTGGATCTGACCGAGAAGGAGGCTCAGCAGAAGCACCTCACTGAGGACTACAAGCAAAGGCTTTCAAAGTAAAGGGTGCAGGCTTCCCTGCAGGAGTGCAAGGCCAGGGACCGGCACCTGGAGGCTCAGCGGACTGAGATGATCAGCCAGTTCCAGGCCATGAGGCTGTCCCACTGGAATGAGGCCCTCCAGCTCTTCACCACCAGCGGCCCTTCCCTCCAGCCTTCGCCCAAAGCCCCGCACCAGGAGGCCGAAGCAGACCCCAAGTCAGAATTTCTGCCCCCTCCAATCTGCACAAAAAGACCCCGAAGGGGGAGACTCTCTGCAGCAACACAAACGTTCATTGCACGTATCTGGCCCAGGGGCCGTAGTTTGAGGACCCCTGATTTAGTGCAATATAAAAAATTCAAATACTTTTTCCGTGGACCACCAAAATGTTCTCATGGACCGCCAGTGGTCCACGGAGCATCAGCTGATGACTGCTATCCTAGGACACAACACAATCATTGGGGGTGGGTGGATGAGTGGGGGGTCTCTTATCCTTGGAAAGTCAGGAGACGCCACGGACTTGCAAGCAACTTCTCTGCCTTCAGGATCTAGTAAAATCATCTTCTCCAGGGTGGAAGAGAAAACAAAAGACATTCCTTCTCAGTGCAGACAGGCTGTTATTTCCGATAATCTATCTCATCATGGTTGCCTAGAGGCATGAATTTCGCAGTGTTTATGTTTTGTTTTGGAAAATAAAAGAGTTTTATGATCTTCACCCAGCTCGTAATGCTCTCCTTATTACTCCGCAGCCCTTGATGATAATTTGCAACTAACACACCCATCCAGGCTTATCTTCCTGCTGATGTCAGCATTTCATTCCATCAGGGCCACACCCTGTCCATCCCTGGCCCTCGCTTCTTCTCGGCATATTTCTGCCAGACCTGGAGATAGTGGGGGTTTTTCCCCCCTTCCTTTAAATTATATCAGCACAACTAACATTCCCATGGCAACGTGTTTTTGTTTTTCTAAGGGGTTTTTGCATATTGGGGGGATTATGATTAGGGAGGGAAGGAGGGAGGAAAATAGGAAAGAAAAGAGGAAGGAGATGGAAATGAGAGGGGAGGAAGGAAAGAAGAGAGACAGAAAGAAGGAGAAAAGGAAAGAAGTGGAGAGAGATGGAAGGGGATAGAAAAGGGAAGAAAGGAAGGGAGGGAGGGCAGAGGGAAGGGTGGAGGGAGGGAGGAAAGACAGAAAAGCGGAAGGAGATGGAAATGAGAGAGAAAGGAAAGAAGGGAGAAAGGCAGTAAAGAAGGAAGGAAGGAAGGAGACAAGGGGACAGAAATGGAAGGGGATAGAAAATGAATGAATGAGATGAAATGAGAGAGGGAAGAAGGGAAGGAGGCAGAGAAGGAGAGAGGGAGGAAAGTAGGAAAAAAAGAAGATGGAGATGGAAATGAGAGAGGAAGGAAAGAAGAGAGAAAGGAAGGAAGGAGACAAGTGAAGAGAAATGGAAGGGGATAGAAAATGAATGAATGAGATGAAATGAGCAAGGCAAGAAGGGAGGGAGGGAGGCAGAGAAGGAGGGAGGGAGGAAAGTAGGAAAGAAAAGAAGAAGGAAATGGAAATGAAAGAGGAAGGAAAGAAGGGAGAGAGACAAGTGGAGAGAAATGGAAGAGGATAGAAAATGAATGAATGAGATGAAATGAGAGAGGGAAGGAAGGAAAGAAGAAAACATAACCATAAAGCTAATCCGACCATCAGTCTAGCTGGTGACTCTAGAAATAAATGAGCCCTAATAAATCTACTCACTGATTGCACAGACACACTGCCGTTGTCCCCTCATGCCCACATCCCGAAATTATGTTTGTCGTGTGCTTGATTAGCAGCCAAGCCACTTGAGTGAAGAGGCACATTGTTTACCAAACAACCACTATTGAGTTTCACACGATCTGCTCCCTTGGATGTCAGGGTCCTTCACGTCAGCCGCCACCGCCTGAAAGCCATTTGGCTGCTCGGGTACCTGTCTTGAGTGCTGTCACGTTGAAGGGCCCTGTGACTTCCAAGTATGTGTGTGTGTGCGTGTGTATGTGTCCCCATGTGTGCATGCAGGAGAGGTAATTTTGAGAAAAGCCACCAAGCTCCAGGCAAGTCACCTGTTTCTCAGGGTATCAAAACCTCTCCGTGCTTCGGTAGCACGAAGAATATGCTGAACTTCATGTTCTCTTGAGAACATTGTATTACATTACAGCACTGTCTTAAGAGCTACTAAGAGAACCAGCCTAGACATAAGGAGAAATTCTCTGACAGCACAATCAACCGACGGAACAGCTTGTCTTCAAGAGCTTCACCACTGGAAGCTTTCAAGAAGAGCCTGGAATAACAGAATAATAGAGTTGGAAGTGTCTTGATTAGCTTCCATCCATTGTTTCTTGTCTTGTCTTCTGGGGCTTTGGAAAATAAATTGACCCCCTCTTCTTTGTGGCAGTTCCTCAAATACTGAAATACTGCTATCCTGTCACCCCTTGTCCTTCTTTTCTCTAGACTAGCCAAACCCCATTCCTGTAACTGTTCTTTAGCCCCCTTCGTTGCTCTTCTTTGCACTTTTCCCAAAGTCTCAACCTCTTTTTCATAATGTGGTGACCAAAACTGGATGCTGTATCCTGATGTGGTTTAACTAATGAGCCTGGTAGCTCAGCAGACTAAAAGCATTGTGATTAACACCAGCTGTCTGCAATTACTGTAAGTTCGAATCTCACCAGGCTCAAGGTTGACTCAGCCTTCCATCCTTTCTAAGGTAGGTAAATTGAGGACCCAGTTTGCGGCGGCAATAAGATGACTTTGTATAAATATACAAAAGTATGAAGGGTATTGCTTAACACATTGTAAGCCGCCCTGAGTCTCCGGAGAAGGACGGCATATAAACAAATTAAAAAAAAACAAACTAAAGTTGTCTCTAAATTCTAAAGTAAAGATAAAGGTTCCCCTTGCACATATGTACTAGTCGTTCCTGACTCTAGGGGGCGGTGCTCATCTCCGTTTCAAAGCCAAAGAGCCAGCACTTTCCGAAGATGTCTCCATGGTCATGTGGCTGGCATGACTCAACGCCAAAGGCACACGGACCGCTGTTGCCCTCCCACCAAAGGTGGTCCCTATTTTTCTACTTGCATTTTTTACCTGCTTTCGAACTGCTAGGTTGGCAGAAGCTGGGACAAGTCATGGGAGCTCACTCCGTTATGCAGCACTCGGGATTCGAACCGCTGAACTGCCGACCTTTCGATCAACAAGCTCAGCATCTTAGCCACTGAGCCACCGTGCCCCTAAATTCTAAAGTAATCACATCAAAATGAATACTATGCAGTTTGCAGTCACTGGCTAAGAACACACAAAGCTACAGTTCTCTTTCTCCCCCCCCCCGCCCCAAATTAGTGCATGCAAAGATGACTTTTCCCTTCCAGGACGGACAAATTAAAATAATCAAAATCCCAGACTCAACTTTTTTTTTTTTTTAAAGGTTACTGTAGGGAATTTACAGATTTCTCCAAAATGCCAAAGCAAACACTGCAATATCAAAGGTTATGTTTGGGGGGTGGGATGGGGGGAGAGGGAAACTGGAGATTTCTCCGAGGACCAGCTAATAGCATATTTCATATTTGTTTATTGCTGTTTGAAGGAGGGCTAAAGACTGCGGAGTGTGTGTGTGTTTGTGTGTGCGCCTTTGAATTCCTTAATTTGTTTTTTTTTTTTATATCAAAAACTGTCTTAAGGATTGTCGTAGGCTGGACTTGATTTGTCCTGTGTGGTCTGGTGTAGAACATTACATCACTGTATATACCTGTGATGGCGAATCTATGGCACGCGTGTCACAGGTGGTACATGGACCCATATCGGTGGGCACACAAGCTTTGTCCTAGTTCAGCTGCAGTGCACATGTGCGCGCTGGCCAGCTGATTTTCGGGCCTTCTGGGCCCACCGGAAGTCAGGAAACAGGCTGTTTCTGGCCTCCGGAGGGCCTTGAGGGAGTGGGGGGGTGGAAAAGGCCCATTTTTTTGCTCTCCCCAGGCTCCAGAGGCTTTCTAGGGGGTGGGGCGCATTGTATACAGGTGTGGGCACACACACGCGCGTGACCCCTTCCCCATGCTCCCTCTGCTTTTGGCACACGATGGCAAAAAGGTTAGCCATCACTGGTATGTATTGCGTTTTCCCCAAAACAAGACATCCCCTGATAATAAGCCCAATCAGGCTTTTGAGTGCATGCACTAAAATACCCCCTGAAAATAAGCCCTCCCTTAAAATATTTAAATTTATGCACAGCCAGTCCCTGCCATTTCCTCTGGTTAGGGTTAGGGAGACAGAGCTGGAAATCAGGTAAGGCGGCAAGAGGAGCCCCGTCTTGCTCCACACCCCCCAAAATAATAAGACCTCCCCAAAAATAAGGCCAAGCGCTTATTTCAGGGCTTAAAAAATATATATATAATACAGGGTCTTATTTTTGGAGAAACACGGTACGTGCCGGTTGCGAAACATCCATATTTTGATCGTGGGGATGCTGTGATTATGTTCTTCCTCTTACTATAATATTTGTTTGTTTGTTTGTTTGTTTGTTTATTTATTATTCATATTTCTATGCCGCCCACTCTCCAAGGACTCTGGGCGGCTTACACCAAAGACAGTATTCTAAATAGCATATTGCCCCCAACAATCTGGGTCCTCATTTTACCCACCTCGGAAAGATGGAAGGCTGAGTCAACCTTGAGCCGGTGAGATTTGATCTACTGATCTGCTGAACTAGCAGTCAGCTGAAGTAGCTGCAGTACTGCACCCTAACCACTGCGCCACCTCGGCTCATAGGACTGGAAGAGGTGGGTGTGGCTTGGTGGGCGTGGCAGGAGAAGAATACTTCAAAATCTCCATTCCCTCCCCACTCCTGGGGGAAGGATATTGTAAAATCACTATTCCCACTCCACTCTGGGGCCAGCCAGGGGTGGTATTTGCTGGTTCTCCTACACCATTTCTGACAGATGGCTGTCCAGCCTCTTCTTGAAAGCTTCCAGGGATGAAGCTCCCACAACTTCTGAAGACAACTTCTGTTCCATCGATTGTTCTCACCGTCAGAAAATGTCTCCTTACTTCCAGGTTGAATCTCTCCTTGATCAGTTTCCATCCATTGTTCCTCGTCTGGCCTTCTGGTGCTTTGGAAAATAGCTTGACCCCCTCCTCTCTGTGGCAGCCCCTCAAATATTGGAATCATGCTATCATGTCTTCCCCCCTTTTTAAAGAGGTTTCTGGCTAATTTGGAGATCAGAAAGAAGCATGCTTTAAAACCTATCGGCGTATCCAAAAGGGAGCTCTTACAGTCCTCTTGAGCCAAGGGAGGTTTTAAAAGAAGACAGATAGCTTGAAAACTGGCTGTAAATGGACAGAAACAGCACAGGACACTGATGTTCTTGACACGGTGTGGATTTATTTCCACCCAGCTCTTGTCAAGAACGAAAAACACTCAGTGGGGAACAATCTCAGGCCAGTAGATGTTCCTCTTCCAAAACTCATTTCTCATGAAGCAAAAAAGCAAACTGACATTTGAAAAGGGTAACCGCCCGGCTAGCGATGTCTGGCCTCTTTGGGGAGCAGATGTCTTTCCACATCAGCTCTGATGAATTTTGGCTATTAAGAGAAAAGGTCAGCGGCTTCCATCGGTAAACACGCTTGTTTTGAAAAGCATGACAAAGCTCTCCAGATACCTGCTGAGAAGGACCATACCACCTCTCCCGATGTCAGGCTCTCTGTTTTGCCAGGGTTGTGATTAGACATCATCTTTCTAGGTTCCTACCCTCCAGTATCTTCTTGAAAGCCTCCAGTGATGAAGCTCCCATAACTTCTGAAGGCAACTTCTGTTCCATCGGTTGATTGTTCTCACTGTCAGAAAAATTCTCCTTATTTCTAGGTTGAATCTCTCCTTGATCACTTTCCATCCATTATTCCTTGTCTGGTCTTGGGTGCTTTGGAAAATAGCTTGACCCACTCCTCTCTGTGGCAGCCCCTCAAATATTGGAAGACAGCTATCATGTCTCCCCTGGTCTTTCTTTTCACTAGACTAGCCATGCTCAGTTCCTGTAACCATATCACATTGACGGGAAGACTCTGTTCCTGGGGCTCAGGAGAGGTGGAGACTGTGAGTCACATACTCTTTCGATGTTCCTTTTACACAGAGATTAGGAAAAAAAACATATTCTGCCAACAACTGCTAGGTATCCTGGCCATTCTGACACCACCTATCTCCTGTGGCTCCTGAAGGATGAACAGTCCATAACTACAGCGCAGGTAACCAGATTCTCTGCACAGCAGCACTGGGGATTCGTCGGAAATGATCAAGACGCAAAGGAGAGTGAATGAAGTTGTTCCCTGCAAATTGCTTCAGTCAGCGTTCCTCCTTAAATAAGGGAGTGGCCAATTAGCCCCAAGCCTTACTCTCGAGGAGACCTCCTCCTGAGGAGCCACTCCTGCCTTTTAGCAACTCTGCACACCCATGCATCGAGAAAAGGCTCCTCCTCTTCTTTCTCTTCACTTATGGGAGCTTCTGGAGGTTCTGAAGGCCCTGGCTGAATTCCCGCCTCTGGCACCACATCTTCTCCAGCCTCCTCATTGTCCGACTCGAGCGCCAGCTGCACAGGCTGCTGGCGCAGCACCACATCAGCCTCCTCGCTGTTGGAATCAGCTACTAGCTGCACAGGCCGCTGACGGGTCACAACACCCGTTGACTTTGCTTGTCAGAAGGTCACAAAAGCGGGATCACGTGACCGTCGTAAATATGAGTCAATCGCCAAGTGTCTAAATTTTGATCACGTGACCATAGGGATGCTTCAATGGTCCTAAGGGTGAAAAATGGTTGTAAATCACATTTTTCAGGGCTGTTATAACTTCAAATGGTCACTAAACAAACTAGTTGAGGACTATGGTTACAAAATCTAAGACCCAGGATATCCCAACCTTGGCAACTTGTGAACTTCAACTCCCAGAATTCCCTAGCCAGCTAGTCAAGGCTGGCTGGGGAATTCTAGGAGTTGAAGTCTACAAGTCTTAAAGTTGCCAGGGTTGGACATCTTTGCCTTAAGATTCTTCCTGGAGTCCAAACAGTTCCTTTTTTTCTCGCTCAGAATTCCATTTCATCTCCACTATTTTCCTTCAACAGCAAACATGCCAGCTTCCCCCTCCAACCCTGGAAGAAAATAAAAGCGAGATAAAAATAACTTCCCATTTTTCAACCACATAACCATATAAGGCCTTTTAAGGGTTTTCAAGATTTCTTTCGGGTTTGTGGCTCCCCTCCCCCCCCCCCCCCAGTTCAAATGAGATGACTTAAGGAGCCACATCCTCCCACACTGATAAATAGACGACGGTGGTCAGTGAGTTTGTGTGAACATAAATAATAAAGGCTGGTTATTATTGATACCCACGTTATCCTTAAAAAACTTCAGCTGGAAGAGAGCAAAGGACGTTGCAGATGTTTCAATAGCTGTAAAAGGACAGTCAAAAGATAAGATCTGTTGAGCTGCATAATCTGGGCTCCATAAACAGAGGGATAGAATCAAGATCACGTGAAGTGTTAAGACCGTTTTATAAGGACTTGGTAAGGCCACACTTGGAATCCTGCATCCAGTTTTGGTCGCCACGATGTAAAAAAGATGTGGAGACTCTAGAAAGAGTGCAGAGATGAGCAACCAAGAGGATTTTAGGGGATTGGAAGCTAAAACATATAAAGAACGGTTGCAGGAACTGGGTATGTCTAGTTTGATGAAAAGAAGGACATGGGGAGAAATAGAATAGAATAGAATAGAATAGAATAGAATGGAATGGAATGGAATGGAATGGAATGGAATGGAATGGAATGGGATGGGATGGAATGTGATGAGATTGGGATGGGATGGAATGGAATGGAATGGAATGGAATGGAATGGAATGGAATAGAATTCTTGATTGGCCAAGTGTGATTGGACACAGAAGGAATTTGTCTCTGGTGCATACACTCTCAGTGTACATAAAAGAAAAGATACATTTGTCAAGAATCATAAGGCACAACACTTAATGATAGTCATAGGGAACAAATAAGATGATAGCAGTCTTGCAATATCTTAGGTGCTGCCCCAAAGAAGAGGGAGTCAAGCTATTTTCCAAAGCACCCAAGGGCAGGACAAGAAACAACGGGTGGAAACTCATCAAGGAGAGAAGCAACTTAGAACTACAGAGAAATTTCCTGACAGTTAGAATAATGAATCAGTGGAACTCCTTGCGTTCAGAAGTTGTGAATGCTCCAACACTGGAAGTTTTTAAGAAGAGGTTGGATAACTGTTTGTCTGAAGTGGTGTTGGGTTTCTAGCCTGGGCAGGGGGTTGGGAGGGACTCTGGAGGTTTTCTAGTCCAACCTTGTCCTTCCCTGAGGTGCTTTGGAGAATAGCTTGACTCCTTCTTCTTTGTGGCAGCCCCTGAGATATTGGAACCCTGCTATCATTTCATCCCTAGTCAGTGGTGAAATCCAATTTTTTTTTACTACCGGCTCTGTGAGTGTGGCTTGGTGGGTGTGGCTTGGTAGGCATGGATACTGCAAAATCTGCATTCCCTCCCCACTCCTGGGGGAAGGATATTGCAAAATCTCCATTCCCACCCTACTCTGGGGCCAGCCAGAGGTGGTATTTGCCAGTTCTCCAAACTACTCAAAATTTCCGCTACCGGTTCTCCAGAACCAATCAGATTCCTGCTGGATTTCACCCCTGACCCTAGTCCTTCCTTTCATTAAACTAGACATACCCAGTTCCTGCAACCGTTCTTCGTATGTTTGAGCCTCCAGTCCCCTCATCATCTTGGTTGCTCTTCTCTACCCTTCTTTCTAGGGTCTCAAGGATCTCCTGGTTGCAAGAAAAAGACTCGCTTTACCTAAGGTAACAGTAACGGAGTTGGAAGGGACCTTGGAGGTCATCTATTCCAGCCCCTGCTCATTCAGGAGACCTGTTCTAGGGATTCGAACCACCGAACTGCCGAACCTTTCTGATTGACAAGCTCGGTGACTTTTAACTAAACCTCGGGGGTATTTCCCCATAAATACAATCTCTGCAGGACACCAGAGAGGCTAACGTAAAGGGAATAGGACTTCCTCCCCCACCACGGTCCCTCCGGCTATCTTAGTTATAGCAGGTGCTGCCTCCTTCTCAGTTCTTCCCCCCCCCATCTCCCTCCCTTCTAGAGGACAAAATGAGATCTCCATCACCATGAAATTGCTACCTGCGGATATAATTTTATTTTATTTTATTTTATTTGCACCGCAACAGAAAATAACAAGACAGATGCAATTCATTTTCACAACTATTCAATGTTAGTGCACATCGCTCGTGGCTGGGCAAACTTCGACGATCCTAATGCAGTTTGGCGGGGGGCGGGGGGGGGGGGAAACAAAAACCCAGGTGGCTTAAAAAAAGAAGAAAAATCCATTTTCTGTAGGCTTCAAGCAGAGCACACAGCCTGAATTGAGACGCAACTGTCTCCTGGCTGCGAGAAAAGGTAGCCGAAATAAAAAGCTACGAAATAAAATGTCAGCCTCGGAATGCAAGAAAGTTATTTTTCTCGCTCTTTTCATTCCACTCTCCCCCTCCATTTTTTTGGTTAATCCGAAAGAAAATATACATAATTATCCATTTCAGGCCTTAGCAACATAGAAGGGAGGATTTCCCAATTATAACATAGTCATGGTTTTCCCAGTTGCAATGGTTGGCTGTGAACGTTGGACCATGAAGAAGGCTGAGAGCCAAAGAATGGAGGCCTCTGAACTCTGGTGCTGGAGAAGACTCCTGCGAGTCCCTTGGATAGCAAGGCAATCAAACCGGTCAGTCCTAAAGGATATCAACCCTGACTGCTTTTTAGAAGGCCAGATCCTGAAGAGGAAACTCAAATACTTTGGCCACTTAATGAGGAGGAAGGACTCCCTGGAGAAGAGCCTAATGCTGGGAACGATGGAGGGCAAAAGAAGAAGGGGATGACAGAGAACGAGGTGGCTGGATGGAGTCCCTGAAGCAGTCGGTGTGAGCTTAAATGGACTCCAGAGGATGGTAGAGGACAAGAAGGCCTGGAAGAACATTGTCCATGGGATCGAAACATATTCCAATTCGCTTGGTTGGGTTTGGGGATTACAGCTTTGATCTGCTGAAGTCCGTGAGAACATTCATTCATCCATCCATCCATCCATCCATCCATCCATCCATCCATCCATCCATTTAGAACTCAAGATGATGAACACATCCAACACACGTTCTTCCTTCAATTTTCCCCACAACAACCATCCTGTGAGGTGGATTGGGCTGAGTGAGAGAGAATGACTGGTGCAAGATCACCCAGCTGGCTCTCATGGTTAAGGAGGGGGATAAAATTCCCGGACTCCTAGTGATTGGCCCAAAATCACCCAGCTGGCTTTCAGGCCTCAGGCGGGACTAGAACTCACCGTCACCTGGTCATTGTCCCAAAGTCACCCAGCCAACTTTTGTGTCTAAAATAGGACTAGAATTCACCATCTCCTGGTGATTGGCCCCAAATCACCTAGCTGTCTTCTTCTTCTTCTTCTTCTTCTTCTTCTTCTTCTTCTTCTTCTTCTTCTTCTTCTTCTTCTTCTTCTTCTTCTTCTTCTTCTTCTTCTTCTTCTTCTTCCTCCTCCTCCTCCTCCTCCTCCTCCTCCTCCTCCTCCTCCTCCTCCTCCTCCTCCTCCTCCTCCTCCTCCTCCTCCTGTAAATAATTCCTCAGCAAACAGCCTTGTGTTTTTTTCCCTTTCTTTCTTGTTTTTCCAAACTCTTTGCTGGATTAGAGCTTCTACTCGCCGTTGTTTTGTTGCTGGAGGAGAAGGAATGTGTGCCCTCCCTCCCTTTTGCTCAAAACTGCCTTGCTCCAAAAACTAAATGGAGGCCTCTTTGGCTCTTTCTTCTCTATAAATTGCCTTTCCTGCCCTCACTTTAGCCCTGCAAAACAAACATCAGTTCCTATCGCCTAGTCAGGATGAGAACGCTGAAGGAGAAGGAACTCAAACACTCATTTCTCTTGCTAAACCAACAATGTAAAAACCTTTAATCTTTTCTGTTGACGAGGGGAAAGAACCAGGTTTTTCTTTTTTTTTTCCTTTCTTTTTTTCTTCTTGCCAATGTTAAGTAGCAGGTTGCTTGGACGGCTCCCATCGGCCGTTTCCAGCTCCGGCTCCTTCAAACATCACTTCGCCATTAGTCCTGCAATAGTAGTAAACATTTCCTTTATTTTTCCTGGCAGATCAGAAAAGCCCACCCAAGTTTTAGCTCAGAGTCAGAGCTGGTTCTGCAGTAGGAAAACAAGAGACGGAGTTTATAATCATAATCATAATCATAAGTTTATTTGTCAAGCATATATAAGATAACAGGTAAAAGTATAAACATAATTTGAATACATGAAAAGAGGAAGAGTAAAAAGGAATATTAGGACAGGGACGGTAGGCACTCTGGTGTGCTTATGCAGGCCCCTTACAGACCTCTTAGGAATGGGGTGAAGTCAACAATAGACAGTTTAAGGTTAAAGTTTGGGGAGTTTGGGGAAGAAACCACAGAGTCAGGTAGTGCATTCCAGGCATTGACCACTCTGTTGCTGAAGTCGTATTTTCTGCAATCGAGTTTGGAGCAGTTTTCCTTGAGTTTGTATCTATTATTTGCTCGTGTATTGTTGTGGTTGAAGCTGAAGTAGTCATTGACAGGAAGGACATTGTGGCAGATAATTTTATGTACTATGCTTAGGTCAGACTGAAGTCGTCGTAGTTCTAAGTTGTCTAAGCCCAAAATTTGGAGTCTGGTGGCATAAGGTATTTGATTGTGGGCAGAGGAATATTTTACTCTTCTTGTAAAATATCTCTGGACTCTCTCAATTGTATTCATGTCTGATATGCAGTGTGGGTTCCATTTTTAGGATTTTTTTAGGATTATTATTATTATTTTTTTTAGCAGTTTTAGATTTTTAGGATTCATTTTTAGGATGAGGCGGGCTTCTGCTGATCTTCTGGGCTTCCTGAAATCAACAACCACCTCAACGGTCCCATAAGACATGTCCTCTTGAAGGGCCCATCTCTCCACCATCTCTCTCGGTTTCAGAAACTTGGCCAGCCAGATGTTTTGGTCCATTCAAAAAGACAAGGAAGAGGTTGACCATCTGTTCCCCATGTTGCTTACTTAGCAGAGAGCATGTCAAGTTGGGGAGCTGTGATTTAGGAGGCTGCTGACAGCTGTAAAACCAACAGACATTGAACATTTTAGCCTTCCGTGAAGCTTCTCAGTCTCTTTCAAAGTCTTCTAAGCTTGGTGACCAGCCTTGGCAGAATTTTTTTTTATAGTTCAACTTCATGTTGTGTGTATTATAAAAGCCAAACAAGCACATTGGCTTCGGAAAACTTAATCTTGTGAGGCATAATTCATCAATGGTATGACTTGGGACTCAACCTGAGGACAACATTGAAATATCTCAGGGTTCTTCAGAAGCTGCAGAACGAACCAAGAACTGGACCTTCACTGAATTGAGTCAATGAAATGGGGCAAAACTCACTTAAAAACTGTCTCACTAAGCAACAGAAATGTTAGGCTCAATTGCGGTCCTTTGTCAAGGATTACCTGCATAGGTAATTATTATTGAGTCTGTCATCTGCACCTCCATTACTGTCTGGTTTGGTTCTGCAACCCAACAAGACAGACACAGACTTCAGAGGATCATTAGAACGGCAGAAAAAACAAGGGCTACCAACCTGCCTTCCATGGAGGACCTGTATACTGCACGAGTCAAAACGAGGGCTGTGAAAATATTTACAGACCCCTCGCAACGTGAACATAAACTATTTCAACTCCTACCCTCAAAACGATGCTATAGGGCACTGCACACCAGAACAACTAGACACAAGGACAGTTTTTCCCCGAACGCCATCACTCTGCTAAACAAATAATTCCCTCAACACTGTCAAACTATTTACTAAGTCTGCACTACTATTAATCTTCTCATGGTTCCTATCACCCATCTCTTCCCACTTATGGCTGCATGACTGTAACTTTATTGCTTGTATCCTTACAATTTATATTGATATTGTTTCCTGATTGCTTATTTGTACCCTATGACTATCATTAAGTGTTGTACCTCATGATTCTTGACGAATGTATCTTTTCTTTTATGTATACCAAAAGTGTATGCACCAAGACAAATTCCTTGTGTGTCCAATCACACTTGGCCAATAAAGAATTCTATTCTATTCTATTCTATTCTATTCTATTCTATTCTATTCTATTCTATTCTATTCTATTCTATTCTATTCTATTCTATTCTATTCTATTCCATTCCATTCCATTCCATTCCATAGCTGAAGTTCATGAGGTCTAGAAGCTGTAAACCCAAATGTTGGATTTAGTCTATCCCCTAGTCCAGGCTGGAGGGTGATGGGAGGGTTCCTTGGAGAAATTGAGATTATTCTACCTTCCTTCTCTCATCCCTCAGAAATCAAAGATGATGTAGAGGCCTAGCTGACCCACATGGAATCTAATTTAATCACTAGCATAACTATTTGCTAGCGTGTTTATAGAAACCAATACCCTTCTCTGCCACTCCCCATCCAAATGCCGACTCGGTTCAAAATATGTCTCCTCCTTGCCGTCTGTCTGAAATGGACTCTCTGCCAACAGATACTCTTCCTTGGCAGTTGCATCTCTGCCCACCACTCGCGTGAGACAGAGACCAGCTGGCAAAGTTTGTAGTCAGTGATTTCCCACCACCACCACCCCCGCGCCCCCCCCAAACCTCCAAGGAAAGCCGGACTTCATTCAAGGGAAGAGCGTAAGCTTTCTTTACAGCTGAGATGGTGTGTTTGGCTTCTCCCTCCTTGAACCCTGCCCTTTCCTGCATTTGGCTGTTTTCAAAAACAGCTTGAGCCCAATTATTCTGTTCACGCCTTAGTTTAAATCTATAGTCCTATAAATAATTTTCTGTGGAGTCAATCCTCTCTATCTTCTCTCTCTCTCTCTCTCTCTCTCTCTCTGTATCTTTCATCTATCATCTCTCTATGTGTGTCTCTCATCTCTGTCTCTCTTCGTCTGTCTGTCTATCTATCTATCTATCTATCTATCTATCTATCTATCTATCTATCTATCTATCTCTATCTATCTCTATTTATCTATCTAGCTATCTCTATTTATCTATCTAGCTATCATCTCTCTCTCTGTCTCGTCTCTGTCTATCTGTCTGTCTGTCTGTCTGTCTCTCTGTCACTCTCTCTATATCTCTCTCTGTCTCTCTCTCTGTCTGTCTGTCTCTCTCTATCATCTCTCTCTGTGTCTCTCTCTCTGTCTCTCTGTCCGTCCATCCATCCATCCATCCATCCATCCATCTAGCTAGCTAGCTAGCTAGCTATCATCTCTCTCTCTGTCTCGTCTCTGTCTGTCTGTCTCTCTCTGTCTCTCTCTCTCTCTGTCACTCTCTCTGTATCTCTGTCTCTCTCTCTCTCTCTCTCTGTCTGTCTGTCTGTCTGTCTCTATCATCTCTCTCTGTGTCTCTCTCTCCGTCTCTGTCTCTCTGTCTCTCTGTCCATCCATCCATCCATCCATCTATCTAATCTATCTATCATTATCTATCATCTCTCTCTGTGTCTCTTGTCTCTCTCTCTCTCTCTCTCTCTCTCTCTCTCTCTCTCTCTCTCTCTCTCTCTCTCTCTCTCTCTCTCTCTCACTTTCTCTCTCATCACCATCTGCCATCCATTTAATCTGTCCACCCACTCACCCACCTTTCCTTCTCTTTAATCTCTCTTCTGTTTGTCTGTCTGTCTCTCTATCTTGCTATCTTTGTGCTCTAAAGGGGCTTTTATTCATATATTTATACATGAGGACCCAGATTGTTGTGGGCAATTGGCTGACTCTGTAAACCGCTTAGAGAGGGCTGAGAAGCACTTTGAAGTGGAATATAAATCTAAGTGCTATTGTTTGTGAAGGGAGGGAGGGAGGGAGGGAGGGAAGGAAGGAAGGAAGAAAGGCAGGCATAATAGTATAGTTGTTAGAATGCAGTGTTGCAGGCTAATTCTGCCCACTGCCAGGAGTTCGATCCTGACCGTCTCAAAGTTGACTCAGCCTTCGTTTCTTCCGAGGTGGGTAAAATGTGGACCCAGGGCAAGAGGCTGACTCTGTAAACCGCTTAGAGAGGGCTGCAGAGCACCATGAAGCAGTATACAAGTCTCAGTGCTGTTGCTGTTCCCTTGCAGGTTCTTAGTTTGGCTGAGTGCTCATGATATAGCCACTGTGTATCGTTTCTCCTCCTCCCTTTTATGCTGCAAGGAATACAGAAATCCCATATGCTCTATTTTGGGAAGAGTCTGATCTTTTTAACTTCAAAACTCAAAATAGTTGCAGCATGGGTGTGGGGAGGGAGGGGGGCAACTCCCCAAGAGGGGAAAAAAAATCTTGGCAACCTTCTGCTGCTTTTTGCTCTTATTCAGCTCCAATGAGCACTGGCTTCTATTTTGAACGGCAATGTTTAAAGATAGACTTGACCTATTAAGACGTTGTGGAATCCCCTGTCAACGATATGCTGTTTCAGCATTCCAAAGACCATCTCATGAACAGATGGAGGCCTGGTGGAAAAGAAAAAGGGGCAGAGACGGTAAAAAGGAAGGGAAAGAGGTGGAGCCTGCTCCAAGACTCTTGCAAAATCAGTCTCACGAGAAAAATGTCACCTCTAATCTGCAAGTTCCTTGCAAGACAGCCCCACGAGGCTAGGCCAGTGTGTTTCTCAACCTTGGCAACCTGAAGATGTGTGGACTTCAGCCTTGGCATTTGAAGACACGTGGACTTCAACCTTGGTCACCTGAAGACATGTGGACTTCAACCTTGGCACTTGAAGATGTGTGGATCTGGGCACCTGAAGATGTGTTTAACAACCGGTTCTCTGACGGCTGGGTAGGCATGGCTATGGGAATCATGTGACTGGTGGAAGTGAGTGACATCGAGTTGGCCACACCCACCCAGGTTTTGTGGCTCCCAGTGTTTTCTTTTTTTGTGGGAAATGGGTCCAAATGGCTCTTTGAGTGTTTAAGGTTGCAGACCCCTGCCCTAAGCTATTACTAGGTATGGCTTAGGGCAGTGATGGCTAACCCCTTTGCCGTCACTTGCCAAAAGCGGGGGGAGCACAGGGGGGTCATGTGCATGCATGCCCACACCCATAATTCAATGCCCCTCAGACCCTACCCCCCTGTGCATGCGCGTACAACCTCTCTGTGCTCTCCCTGCCTTTGGCAAGCAACGGCAAAAAGGTTACCGGTGGGCCCATAGGCCCATTTTTCGCCTTCCTCAGGCTCCAGAGGCTTTCTTGGAGCCTGGGGAGGGCAAAAATGGCCTTTCCCACCCCCCAGGAGGCCCTCTGGAGGCTGGAAAAGGCCCGTTTCCTAACTTCCATTGGGCCCAGAAGGCCTGAAAATTAGTTGGCTGGTGTGTGCATGCATGCTGGAGTTAAGCTAGGGCAATGCTTGTGCGCCCACAGATATGGCTCCGCGTGCCACCTGTGACACGCATGCCATAGGTTTGCCATCATAGGCTTAGGGCCTTTTCTTCATCTAAGCCTGGATCCTGGCCATGTCTGAGTCACCCTCGGAAGAATTTCCCTGCTCCCTCTGATGTTTACAAAGACTTTGGGAAACTACTGTCTTGGGAACAGTGTCCTTTAAGTAGCTTTCCCATAAAAGAAATCCCACAGATGTGACTTAGCATTCCTTCCCGTTTGTTGTCGACGCTACAAACACTGGCGGCTTTGTGTTTTGTGACTTGAAAGCGAGCGAGCGAGCATTTTTTCCTCATTTCCCAATTAAACCATCGACAGTAGCAGGCGGGCTCGTCGCCCCCTTCCTTTCTGCAGCGCACAAATCCAGCTCGCTTGGAAGACTGCTGCTCTCTGTTGAGAAGTTGTGTAACCAGGGCTTAAGACCTTGAGCGGCGACCATTAATTCTAATCTGTCGTACTTTGGCTGCTTAATTTATACGTCTGCTGGATGACTTGGGGGCTCAGGAATGCTTTAGAAGCTCTAGACCCCGCGCAGATGACAGAAATGAAATGTGTATGTATGTGTACGTGTATGTGCGAGCTTGCAAATACCTGCAATGGCCATGTGTTAGAAGTAAGCTTTGCTCTCAATGAAAAGTCATTGACTGCCCCTAAACCAGCGGCGAAGGCCATTCAATTGACTTTGGGTCAAAGCCAAGGGCATGCAACACAGAGAGATTAACCGAAGAGTCTAGAACAAACAGTCTTTTACATCTTCTGGACACTTGGACAAAGCTGGACATTTGGACAAGGGTGTCCAACCTTGGCAACTTTCAGATTTGTGGATTTCAACTCCCCAAAATTCCCCCGACACCTCCTTCTATATAAACTATTTATCAACCCGGTTTGCATTCTGGCAACGTAGCTGTGTTTTTTGGTAACCATAGTCATTGGAATGCCAAAAAAATAAAATAAAATAAATACTTATATATTCTTGTTCCGACGCATAATGGAAAGGCAGCGAAATTCACACAGTCCAGCTTTTCATCCTATCCTTAGTTTAGCCCGAAACACAATAGATGATGGAAACAATTCAGCTCTGTTTGGTTCAGACAATAAGTTGAAATATTTCCCAAGTTTTAGTCACCTGATGTTTAGAAGGACATCAAGATCTTTGTCTGCATCACAAGGAAAATTTTTTAAAAATTATCAAGGAGCTTAGAGAATATTTTTTTTTAAGGAGAAGCAAAAGGAATTGGGTCCATTTAGTGGGAGGAAGAAGTTTATGTTGCCCATTGGTGGTCAGATCCAAATATTTGAAGATTCAAACAGATGATAGGTGTGGAGCAAACTTATTTTACATTTGTTGCACGAATATGGAACTTTTCAGCTCTTAGGATTTCAACTCGCAGAATCCTCAAGAATAGCTGGGAGATTCTGGGAGTTGATGTGGTCAGGTCCAAATATTTGAAGGATGATAAGATAGGAGATATGGAAGAAACCAGGGGTGAAATCCAGCAGATTCTGACAGGTTCTGGAGAAATTTTGAGTAGTTCTGGAGAACCAGCAAATACCACTTCTGGCTGGCCCCAGAGTGGGGAGGGAATGGAGATTTTGCAGTATCTTTCCCCCAGGAGTGGGGAGGGAATGGAGATTTTGCAATATCCTTCCCCTGCCATGCCCACCAAGCCACGCCCACCAAGCCATGCCCACAGAACTGCTAGTTAAAAAAAATGAATTTCACCACTGGAAGAAACATATTTTCCATTCTTACACAAATATGGCCGCTTTCCACATTTAGGGTTTTCAACTCTTTGGATTCTCAGGAATGGCCACATTTAGCTGGGAGATTCTGGGAGTTGGAGTTTGCACACCCTATCTCAGGGAACGTGGGTCCATAGGCAAGGCACAAAGAGTGAGAATTGGAAACCTACGAAGAATTAGAACAGGAAAAAAGCTTGTGTCGTGGAACAAATTTCTAAAGAAGATGGCAGATGATTTTTGTCGGTGGTTTTTAAGTAGCATGTGGATGGCTATTGATCTGCTATATGACTCTGTTTGCCTTGTACTCTTAACCTGCTCCTTGCAAAGTTAAGTGCTCACTTGGTTAGATTTAACATCGTTTTTTTGTGTATCTCTGCATGTGCCTTTGCATTTTGGACGTATGCCACCTATTTTCTTTTAAAGTTCAATCCACTGTGCAAATGTTGATTTGTTAACCTAAGTACGTGAGTTTCATGCTCACCTAGTTTTCTCCCTCCCGTCCTTCCCTTCCTCTCCCTTTCGCTGTAGTAGAAGAGTATCTCTTGTTATGTCTCACTGCAGCTCACCTTCTGCGTGTTGAGATGGTTTATAAGCTTCTGAACTTCTCATCATCTCTCTCAATGGAACACAGGTTCCACTCTGTTTTTCTGGCTGGGGGCATCTATTTTGAGAGGTGGACCTATCCTTGGTCTCCTTGTATAAATAGGATACATTTACTGTTTCATTTCATTGAGGAGAAGCGAAGGACACCTTTGCTGAAAGTGGTCCAAAAAAACCCCTGGCTATGCTAGGTTCTTACTTAACCAGGTGGAGGCATCTGAATGTTCTTCTCTTAGACCACCAGAAATGTTGATATGATGCGGTTCCTTGGGATTTTTCCTTGAGATTATGTTGCTGAAGCTAAACAGAATGCAGACAGATATGGACTTTGTAAAAGGTTGTCCGTTATGGTTGCAAATCAAGTTGAGGATCCAGTTTGGCTGGGGGAGAATTTCTGTCTTTCTCTCCCTCATTCTCAGACATGTTGCTTGGCTTCAGACAGCATGCTAAACTCCCAAGGTAGGTGAAGAACTCCTGAGTTCCCAGAACAGATGATGTTCCATGAAATATGGTGGTTGAAACTGATGATCTGGGTTTCCAAAATACGTTGAAACATGAAGAACCAATTCCATTTGAACCCAGACTAGCACATTGTGTGAACATGGGTTAGCGTTAGGGTTACCTAATTAGATCAAGTCCACATGTGAAGGTCTAATTAAACTGATTTATTGTTACTTTTGTCTATGCGCAGAAATCTTCTCAACTAACAGTTAACACCTGCTTGGAGTTAGGTATGGATCAAGGAAATTCAAGGGAAGTTGGACTTAGTCCACTTTGTGGCTACTTAGGGATTCTAGGATGATCCCTCTTTTAACTCCGTCCCCAGGTTCTACCACTCCTTCCCCTACATTGACAACTCATGAGGCAACTTTGGGAAGGTCTTGTGGGCCTTCATCCATGCTTAAGACCTGTTCTCAGGTTTTTGCATGTGGCCTTCTTCAGATTCATCTCAGAACATTCTCCTTCCCTTTCCTCCAGAAGTTTGCTAGGTTGCATCCAGGGACAATCGATCTGCCTACCTCCTTTGGAAGAAGATCAGCCAATTTGGAATACATGGATTGCTGTCTTCAGCCTTAGGCCCTGGGAGAGGATGTATGAGTCACAGTTTCTGAGGATGGTTGGCAGCTCAGGGGGAATGTTAGATGAGGAAGCTTGAGTCACTTGAACTTCCTCTTCTGCTCCAATTAAGCGATGTTCGAGGTCGCCCTTAAGTCATCTTGGCAATGAGAAGGATTGCCTTCTTCCATGCAGGAAGGGGCAAATCAAGCCTTGACTAGATTCAGTCAACCCCAGGCAGCTCATTAAGCACATCTGAAGCTTGCAATATGGCATCCTGTCAACCAGGAATTCCAGCATGGACGATGGAGAGAAAAAGACTTGGGCTTACATTTAAGGTTATGAGGATAGAGGTAGAGAAGAGGTCCACAGGTATCTGCTGATCTTCTTCTTGTTGTGCCATATCCATCATCGGACGTTGGCAATTATGTTGGCGATCCTATTTTTGATCAACAGCCACACGAATTAGTGCTGCTGAGTTTTGTCCCAACTGGTCCCTTAGTTTTTGAAGCTATTGAGGTTCTTCTTCTGCCTGGACCTCCTTTGCCTTTCCCTGGAGGATCTTTCCCTGGAAGATGAAGTGAAGGATGCCATATTTTTCTGGGTGTCGCATCACATGTCCGAAATATTCCAACTTTCGCTGTTTTATGGTTTTGATGATTTCTCTTGGCTTTTCCAGGCGGCTTATCCCCTCCTCCTTTCTGAGGACTTAAGAATTTAAGGATGGTATATTAATATCCTAGGAATCATGTTTATTCTTTCCTGGATTTGTCAACTGGGTGAGACCACTGCAACTGCCAAAAAAATGATATAGAAATATATAATAAAAATGATATATCTGGAATGATATAGGTTCTCCCGCTTGATCAGGAGGCTGGACTAAAAAACCTCCAAGCTCTTCTCCTCCTCCTCCTCCTCCTCCTCCTCCTCCTCCTCCTCCTCCTCCTCCTCCTCCTCCTCCTCCTCCTCCTCCTCCTCCTCCTCCTCCTCCTCTTCTTCTTCTTCTTCTTCTTCTTCTTCTTCTTCTTCTTCTTCTTCTTCTTCTTCTTCTTCTTCTTCCATATCTGTCATCGGATGTTAGCAATCATGTTGGTGATCCTATTTTTAATTAACAGCCATAGGAAAAAGTGCTGTTGAGTTTTGTCCAAACCGGTCCCTAAGATTTTTGAAGCCATGATCTTGTTCTTCTAACTGGACCTCCTTTGCCTTCAATGTTTCCCTGGAGGATTAAGTGAAGGATACCGTATTTTTTCCGGGGGTCCGAAATATTCTAACTTTTGCTTTTTAATGGTTTTGATGATTTCCCATGGCTTTTCCCAGATGGCTTATCCCCTCCTCATTTCTGATTTTGTCAACCCTACCTATATGTAACAGCTGCCTGTAAATCCACATTTCAAATGCTTCTGGTCTCTTCAAGTGGCTTTCTGTCAGAGACTAACTCTCTAGAGCAGGGTAGAAAAGATGTAACATCTGGCAAGGTTGATTTTCAATTTTAGGCTTATGTCGTTACTGCAGAGGACTGCAGATGTCTGCTGTCAGTGGTCTCTTTTGACGTATATCAATACAACTGGAAGGAGCTTTATTGCAGACACAGTGGCTATGGTGCAAAGAGCTGAAGAAGCAACGAATTTTTTTTGGAAAAAAGTTTTTTTATTTTTTCCCCCTCATAAACATATCTTAAATGTACAGTTTCTTATCTAACATACATATTTTCTTTTAACTTTCATACTAATATAAGCTTCATCCTAAACCATTTAAGTATATTCGGGGTTGCTCTTCTACCATTTCATCTCTCTTGTTTTACAACAGTCCTTCTTCTCCCTCTCCTCTCTTTGCTTTCCCTCCCAGCTGCTCTTCTACTTCCTTCCTTCCTTCCTCCTCTCTTTCTCCTTCTCTTCTTCCCTTTCCCCCACACCTTCCTCCCTTCTAACCTTCTCTCCTACTCTTGTTTCCCATATCTTTCTTCCCCTCCTTTTCCCTTTCTTCTTTCCCTCTCTCTCCTTCCTCTCTTCTCTCTTCTATCCCTCTCCATTCTCTCTCTATTGTTGTATTCATTTTCAATTTAGTATTTTCCAAAGTGGTATTTGAGCAATCCCGATTTTTACTTTCTTTTCAATTACTTTTTCATTTTACTAAATGCAGACATATCATCATAAATGTACATTATTTAATAAAAAAACAATGAATTCTGTGGACCAGAGTGGCTGCCAAGTGTCCAGTTGATGGGTTGCTAAGTGTCCAGTTGATGGGCTGCACAACCACAATCATGACTGAGTTGGGAGGGAGAGGCAAAATCCAGTCCTGCGTTCCACCAACTGGGAAGGAAGTTCCCTCAAATCCATCACCATCACCTCTATCTTCTTCATCATCTCCATCTATCTCCACCTCCATCACCTTTTCTTCTTCATCATCTCCATCTCCATCACCTCTATCTTCTTCATCATCTCCATCTCCACCACCTCTATCTTCTCCAAAATCTCCATCTCTCCGTCTCCGTCTCCATCACTTCTATCTTCTTCATCAGCTCCATCTCTCTAATTCCATCTCCATCACCTCTATCTCGATATCCCTAGACTCCCAGACACAGATATGTATGCACACATGTATATTTGCTCTACAAGAGTAAATATTTAGCTTTGTTTTTAATCACCAGCTTTGGATTTTTGGAATGTCTTTTGAAAATTAAGAACCCGTCTCCCTTTCCAAGCCCCCCCCCCTACTCCTCCCACATTGGCTTGATCAGCCTCGATTAGGAAATGCTGTTTGATATGTTGCTGAATCTTTCGCTTTGACAGGGGACCATCCAACTTTCGGCATGTGGCATCCCCCTCGAGCCATTCCCAAATCATCTAATTTTTATAGCTGCATGTAACATCACGTTTTCTTCGCTGTATTGGAAGCTTTGGAAGACAGCAAAGAACAAGGAGGTGGTTGGGGCAGGGGGGAAGGAGGTTGAGAGCGAACGAAAGCAAAGGCCTATCCCTTAATTAAGAAAACCAACACATCAGACTGTTGGGTAATTATGGCTTTAACTACAGCTCTCACACAAGGGACTTAAACCAGGCAGCATTTTATAAGGATAAGTTAATTAATATTTATATATTACCTGGAATGTGCAACATGACCAAGAACACACTGAAAACAGGATTATGAAAGAGCGACATTCTGAAGAGGTTTTTCACACCTTCCCAGCAAGTTCTTATTCTTCTTCTCGGGCCGTTTGATGCAACGAATGTTGTTTTAGGTGGTTGGTTGGGCGCCCCCTTTTTTTGTGGTGTCAACTGACTGCTTTGACAATGAGTTTCTCTGCCTTGCAACTTCTCGGAAACTCGGCGTTTCCAGGTGCTTGAAGGTTTCTTTTGAATGTCTCTTGTGTGTGTGTTGGAGATGGATTTATTGCTGGAAGTAGGGATGCATGTGGCCTATGTGGCTGCTTGCTGTTCCACATCTTTCCATCATCCCAGAGCCTCCCTAGCATAATCTGTCATAACTGCCTGGGAGGAATACCCTGTGTTTCTTTGAGATGCCCTGTAGGAAGCAAGGAAGTTGCAAACTAATGGAGAATGGATACAAATGGAGCAGGGGTCCCCAACCTTTCAGACCTCAGGGACCACTAAATTCATAATTTTAAATCCCGTGGACCACTAATATGATCTGCCTAATGACTGGCTGGGTGAGCATGGCTAGGTGGTCATGTGACTCGGTGGGCGTGGCCAACTCCTCGCCTCCCTGCCCAGGCTCCTTAGGGCCCCAACGGGAAGCAGTTCCTGGAGCTAAGCAGCCCCCATGAGAAAGAGTTAGCAAAACAACTCAGTTCAAATTGGATCTGACTGAAGAAGAGACCGGACTGCCATCTGTCCGAAATGGTGTAGGGTCTCCAACTTGGGGTGAAGGGGGTTGGACCAGATGACCTACAAGGTCGCTTCCAACTCTGTTAATCTGTATTTGTATCTTGAGCTTGGATACCTTGATAAATAGATTCTTTGGAGAACTCTGGCCCAAGACAATTCACTGATGGCCTAGTTTTGGACTCTCCTCAGTTCGTCTGCTAATTCAGTTCCTTCACTCTCAAGATCAAAGTTATTCTGGTTCACTTCTTCTTCTTCTTCTTCTTTTTTTTTTTCAAGGGAGGTAGCCTTTTCCTTATATCAGATTTCTCCACATCTTTCTGGAAGCGTCACAAAAGAAGAGGAAAAGATCTGAGAACATCTTTGACCGTTTGACAGCTGACATTTTGGTGGTTCCAACTCTTTTCCCATCCTCCGTGGCCTCCTTCGGGTGCCCTTAAACACAGTGTCTTTCTTGTGCTTAGGCGCAACCATTGAGTAAATTTCTCAAACCACTAATTATAGGGAATGGAATCCCATCTCTTTCATCCTGGGAGCTACACGGCTGCTGGAAGGAATCAAAAGGGAAAACATGAGGCATTGAAATGCTCCAACAGCTTGCTGATGTGTGTTGGCATCGGGAGCAATCGCTTTTTTTCCCCCCCTCCCTTTTTTCTTTTCTTCTTTGTGCAAAGTTCCAGAGGAGCTAAGTGCAACAGAAACAAAAAAACAAAACCGACTTTTTTCACTTCTGGCAACAATTAGAGAAAGAGTTATCGACTCGTTTTTTATTTTTCTGGTATGACTATCCACAATCTCTGGAAAAGCATCCAAGTCTTTGATTTTAAGAGACACCTGATTTCTGCGGCAGTCTCTAGTTACCTAGCAGGTAATTGTGGCAGATAATTACGGCCAAAATTGCCTGGATGTTGGGCCAGTCTTTCAACTTGAACTATTATGTGGCAACTTATCCCAGTGTTCATCTTAGCTTCTTCTCTTTTTTTTGTCTTTGCCCAGGAAATATCTTGTAGTTCAGGTGTCAGCAACCTGCGGCTCTGGAGCGATATGCAGCTCTTTGGGCCCTCTGCTGTGGCTTCTTGTCTGGCCTCATCCCTCGCCCTCCCCTCCCAGCCACTCCTCGCCTGGCCTGAGAAGGTAAGAGCGACGGCAGGGGATGGAGAAGCAGCCAGGGCAGAGACAGAGAGATACAGAGAGGGTGGGTGGGTGGGAGAGAGAGAGACATAGAGAGATACAGAGAGAGAGGGAGAGAGAGACATAGAGAGATACAGAGAGAGAGAGGGGAAGAGAGAGATACAGAGAGAGAGGTAGAGAGAGAGACATAGATACAGAGAGAGAGGGGAAGAGAGAGAGACATAGAGAGATACAGAGAGAGAGGGAGAGAGAGACATAGAGAGATACAGAGAGAGAGAGGGGAAGAGAGAGAGACATAGAGAGATACAGAGAGAGAGGTAGAGAGAGAGACATAGATACAAAGAGAGAGGGGAAGAGAGAGAGACATAGAGAGATACAGAGAGAGAGGGAGAGAGAGACATAGAGAGATACAGAGAGAGAGGGAGAGAGAGAGACATAGAGAGACAAAGAGAGAGAAAGAGAGGGGGAGAGAGGGAGGGAAGGGAGAGAGAGATATGTCAAAAGGATTTTGTGGTTCCCGATGTTTTTTAACAACCGGTTCTCTGTCCTAATGACCAGCTGGGTAGGCGTGGCTGGGGAGGTGTCATGTGACTGGTGGAAGTGAGTGACATTGAATTGGCCATGCCCACCCAGGTTTTGTGTCTCCCGGTGTTTTCTTTTCTGCGGGAAACAGGTCCAAATGGCTCTTTGAGTGTTTAAGGTTGCAGACCCCTGTTCTAGTCAATCTACGCTCATCATTACAGGACCAGTAGCAAAACATCGATAGAGATTGTTAAGGAAAGATTTTTCTATTTCCCTAGTGTTGCAATTTAGTTGTGTGTTCGATTTCTGGATGGACCGAAAATCAAATATGGGAAAAAAACAACCATAGATTTGAAAACAACTTTGCCCTGAAGGCAGATGAGATTAGCAGACAGAGTCAAAGAATAAGCCGTAAGTTAAATACGTGATGGACAAAGCTCTCGGCAAGAAAACTCCATGGGATCTCAAAATGGAAGACAAAATTCTGTGCAAACTCCAAGCTAAAACTAGTGGATAATTTAAAACTTTCAAAATGATTGCTGTTATTTTTTTAAAAAAGCTGTGTTGTAATTATGAATGGTAACTGGATCATTTTAAGAAATGGTATTGCTCATTTTTGACTTTTGCAATGTGTGTTGAAGGCCTTGTTAAGAAAGCAAGGGAGCCAAGGTGAACATTGATTTAAAGCTCAATGGACCATCAAATATCTTGAAGCTTGGTAGATCCTTGGTAGGCCAGTTGCTTTGTACCTTCTGTATCTTCTAAGGTTGTCCTAAAGATAAAACATAGAGAAGACATGACACTTCACTGTCTTCAACTCTAGAAATGCAATGAGTCACATTATTTAACAGCAAGCCAAGATATTTCAAAGTATGCACAGCTGGAAAATGGAGAAGCTAAAGATTAGGTCCCACTGAAGTCAACAGATGTAGTTAAGCATCCATTGCAATGAAATTTTTCAAACATTGATAGTCTTGGATAGATTTTATGGAGCTCAACATTCAGAAGAGCATCATTCATGCACATATCTCCTTGTTCCTTGGTCCACTGATATTGGTGGCCATCAACCAAGTTCACTTAGACTTGTGAAGCAGAGATGAGTGTTTAAGGTAATCCCAGAAGCAATTTTTAGTGTGATGAGTTACCACAGATCTCTTAACATATATTCATGTCCCTTGATGGCCCTCTAAAGAACCAAGCCATGATAAATGTTGGTGAATAACTCCGGTGAATGAACCATCAAACAATGGCCAACAGCAAGCCCAAGGTCCACCTCAAACTAATTCCTTGGTGTTGCTTCAACTTATCTTAATGAAACAACGAGGAGCAAAATAACCAGGACAGAAAACATGGCCTTCAAACCATCCCTGAGCAAGCTTGGTAAGACCTCACAGCCTCTTTCCTTTAAGTTCAAACCAGGATGGTTCCACCCACTTGGTTAATTGCTGTTAGCAAGCCTGGCCTTGTGGTGGTGGGGGTTAATGATTCACTTATCGAGCCCGATTGGCCTTTTTTCATATCAGTTCGCCCGACCAATCGGGTGCTGAAACGAGACGGTTTATTTGTTCAGCCATTGACTTTGGGAGGTGGTAACCAAGAAGCTTAAGAGCTCGGGCGATCCGAAAAATTCCAGAGATGCTTTCCTTGGCTCGTTAAAGGAGAACTGTTTGGGAGTTGATAAATGAGAAGATGATGGAGGGCAATTAGCAACGCAGAATGTTGGTGTGGAGGTGGGGAGCTGCCTTATCTGTAAGCGATAGAGGGGAAAAGGCAACGAGGCAGGAATTTGGCGGGCAGCTTAAAGCCATGGACTTCTGACAATGAGTAACTTCTGTCTCTGGAAAATGATTAGCACTCTGTGCTTCCTGCCCACCCGGTTATAAACACACCTATTTAGGCGGAATTCCATCACCATGGCTGAAAGGAAGCTGAAGGGAAGCCCATTCTTCTCCTCCTCATTCAGAAGCCTCAATGCGTGTCCAGGAGTGCAACTCTCATTCCAACCACACAATTAGAATAGAATAGAGTAGAATTCTTGATTGGCCAAGTGTGATTGGACACACAAGGAAGTTGCCTTTGGTGCATACATTAAAAAAAAAAAAGATACATTCCTCAAGAATCATAAGGCACAATACTTAATGATAGTCATAGGGAACAAATAAGCAATCAAATCATATTGGGAAACAGTCAATATAAATTGTAAGGATACCAGCAACAAAGTTACAGTCATATAGGTAGGTTGCCCCCGATTCAGACCGGTTCTATAGAAGTGGGGTGGGAATGGAGATTTTACAGTATCCTTCCCCTGGATTGGGGTGGGAATGGAGATTTTACAGTATCCTTCCCCTGGAGTGGGGTGGGAATGGAGATTTTATAGTATCCTTCCCCTGCCATGCCCAAGCCATGCCCACCAAGCCATGCCACGCCCACCAAGCCATGCCCACAGAACCAGTAGTAAAATTTTTTTGAAACCCACCACTGCACTGGACCTGATGCCTCACTCAGCCACGGAAATTTTGGTTGCAGTTGTGGTCGTAAGTCGAGGACTAACTGTCTCCATGGAGATCATTCTATCGATTCACAATTAAACATAGTTTTGATTCGACTGGCTTTTGAGAGTGTGTTACGTCACACGTATCACACAAAGAATGTGTGGGGCTAAGGGAAGACGTAGCATCAAAATGAAATGAACGGACAACTGCAGAAATTCAAGATGACAGAAACCCCCCTCCCAGATTTCCCCTTAAAAAACAGGGAGAGGTGGTGGAGAAATTCTTCCAGTTTATAATTTAATGCAAATTTATCTAAGTCGTGCTTCCCTTTACTTTTATTTTTGGGGAGAGTAAGTGTGACCCGTTGATATGTATACACTTTTCCAGATGTTATTTTCCAAAATAACAAAAACACAACGATCCAGTAGTTAGGGAAAAGTTGTGGCCCTCTAAAGCACGTCATGCTGAAAATATGTACATTATTTTGGTGGAAACTTGTTGGCAAAAAGTTACGACACAAAGGGAGGAAGAATGGCTATGTTAGAGGAGGGGGAATCCTAAAGAAAATCGACATGAATTTGAAATGCAGACTTGCCGGTCAAGAAATTCATGCAGAAACGAGATGGGACGAACGTTAGCTTCTCTCCTTGATTAATTTCCACCCATTGCTTCTTGTCCTGACCTCAGGTGCTTTGGAGAATAGCTTGACTCCCTCTTCTTTGTAGCAACCCCTGAGATATTGGAAGACCGCTATCATGTCTCCCCTAGTCCTCCTTTTCATTAAACTATGCATGCCCATTTCCTGCAATTGTTCTTCATATATTTTTCCCTTCAGTCTCCTAATTATTTTTGGGACATCTAGGGACACACATTATAATCTTGAAAAATAGGTGTGTGCAACCTTGGCTAACTTAGAAAGCTAAACAGGGTAAAGGTAAAGATTCCTCTCACACATTTGTTCTTTGCCAGATTTATTGTTGTTGTTATTAATATTTCAGCTCCTGAGATTTTTCAACTGCTGTGAATAAGGTAAAAGTTCCCCTCGCACATACGTGCTAGTCGTTCCCGACTCTAGGAGGCGATGCTCATCTCCGTTTCAAAGCCGAAGAGCCAGCACTGTCCAAAGACGTCTCCGTGGTCATGTGGCCGGCATGACTCAACGCCAAAGGCGCACGGAACACTGTTCCCTTCCCACCAAAGGGGGTCCCTATTTTTCTACTTGCATTGTTTTTTACATGCTTTCGAACTGCTAGGTTGGCAGAAGCTGGGACAAGTCACGGGAGCTCACCCCATTACACGGCGCTAGGGATTCGAACTGCTGAACTGCCAACCTTTTGATCAACAAGCTCAGCGTCTTAGCCAGTGAACGTCAGGTTAGACATTGGTTTTTATTTGGAAGAGAAAGTCCAGAGCTGTAGGCTACACTGGAAGCAAGCAAGCAAGCAAGCAAGCAAGCAAGCAAGCAAGCAAGCAAGCAAGCAAGCAAGCAAGCAAGCAAGCAAGCAAACAAACAAACAAACAAACAAACAAACAAATAAATAAATAGTCTGAAAGAACCTGACTTTTGCATGGGTGGGTCTGTGTAAGTCACCAGCAGCCGAGCTCGACTTGAAGATGGCGTGACTTTCATGAGGTTAGGGGAGCAGAAATGATTAATTAAGGCAGGCTGAAATCAGGCACTGCTCGTAAATGTGATGGAATGGTTGTCAACAAAGGTCTACTAAGGTGATGCAATTCAACTTGAGGAGTTGTTTTGGAATGGGCAGGAGGCAGAAGGTAACTCCTGTTTTTGACTTTGGAAAGAAGCGGTTTTGTTCTCCGGGATTCCTGGGCTGTTCGGAGGGAGCTTCAGCTGAGAGAGTGAAGAGACAGAGACGGAAGTGCCTAGAGCGGCTCCATGTTCAGTAGACCTCTCTAGGAGATTGGCTCAGCCTCAGGGGTCCTAAGCCAATTTACTCTCCCCCTGCTCTTAAACTGTTCATAGGTTTGCATGATCCACAGTATCAGGAGTGGTATTCGCTTACCTTCGCTACCGGTTCGCAAATGCTCCTTTCACACGTGCCACCTCCGTGCATGCGGAGGGCTTTACGCACATGCGCAGAGAGTCAAAAATGGGACATAGTGACATCCGGGAGGGTGGGCAGAGCCTCCCACAGCCACTGCTACGGGTTTTCCCGAACTGGATACAACCAGTTGAATACCCCCACTGCACAGGACCCAAGAATTTAGGCATTAATCCTGCCTAAATAAGACCAGATCTAAATTGAACTCTCCTGATTTATGGAGTTGTTTCTTCTAGGAATGATTGATAAGAAAATGGAGAAAAGTTTGTACTACATAACATTGCATATATTAATGGCGGCCAGAATTGCTCTGCCGCAAATGTGGAAACAGATTAATACACCACCTGAAGACGTAAGTAATTATAAAAATCCTCGAATGGCTGAAATGGATAAAATGACAATGGAGATTAAAGAAAGAAATGATTCGGACTATTATAAAGTGTGGAATAGATTCTATACGTGGCTAGAAAATAGAAATCAAAACAAGAAATAAGGATGTAAATCGAAATTTGGCCAATTGGAATCTAAGAGTATTGAATACCGGTAAGGATGAAATATTGACTACGTTAATAAATAGGATGTTAAGTACTGTATATATAACAAATTAGTTTATAAGAATGTTCAATATGGTTATACCAGGGGTGAAATGCTCCCGGTGTCTTCGTGGGCGTGGCTTGGTGGGCATGGCAGGGGAAGGATACTACAAAATCTCCATTTCTACCCCACTCCAGGGGAAGGATACTGCAAAATCCCCATTCCCTCCCCACTTCTGAGGAAGGATACTGCAAAATTCCCATTCCCACCCCACTCTGGGGCCAGCCAGAGTTGGTATTTGCCGGTTCTCCAAACTACTCAAAGTTTCCGCTACCGGTTCTCCAGAACCTGTCAGAACCTGCTGGATTTCACCCCTGCATGTACCAATCCTAGGTGTTTGTCTGAGGTAAACTTGGTTGAATTTTGAACTGCTGGGGGTGGTGCAACTGAGATAATGCAATGAAGGGGCTTTGGGCAATTCCTATTGTGGCTAGGGCTAATCCTATTTTGTTGAATCTTGGGTGAGGGTATTTGCTTATGAATAGAGCTAGCTTTCTCTTTATCTCTTAAGTGCTGACATCTGCTGAGGGCTATTAAGGAAGTTGGGGCTGCTTTCTCCCTCCAGGGAAATATAATATTCTTCCTTTTTAATATTTCCTAAAGTATTTCATTCTTCTAGGACATGGGATGAGTGCTAACTTTCTGCAGTTCCTCTCCTCTGTATGTTCCCCAATGTGTCCTCTTTTCCTCCTGCTTTTCATCTTCAGTTCGTGGTTGGCTCCCCTTTTTGGTTCCTTAACTCTGATTCATGGCTTGATCCTCAGGTATGACTCCTGGGCTCCTCTCATCCTTCCTCCTGTTCAAAGAAGGGCCTCTGGATGAATTCCTGACCTTGACAGACGATACACCGAGTCACAGAGGACTCTTGATTTGCCCACCCAACCAAATGCCCCAGAGAGAGGTGTTCTGCTTGTAACTCTTGTGATTCTTTGCAACGTCAGTGAAGCATATCACATCTGTCTTGGTCCCCCCCCCCCACTTTTCTTTTCTTGCTCCATTTATTTTTGTTCCCCTCGGATTTCTCACAGCCTTTAAACTCAGTGACAGAAATTCTATTCCGGGGTGATGGATCTTCTAAGGTCTAGGAACCTCCCTCCCTCCCTTCCTTCCTCCCTTCCTTCCTGCCATTAAGGCCTATCTGCCACTGCAAATTAAGCTCTTCAGAACTTCATCCGTAGGGCCATATATCACCGTAGAATCTGCAAACCGAGCTGTATTAAAAACAGATATTTTTCCCCCCTTGCCAAAGGCAAATTGGAAACCCAAATCCTGTAGACACCCAATGTCATTGTCCCTAAAATGCATCCTGGGATTGTCAGACCTTTTATTGCCTGTGGTGAAGGATGAGATGGGGAATACAAACATACACCCACTCATCAGTCCAATTAATCAATACTGCTCGGATAATACTACTCAACTGCAGCTAAAACTGCCTAGGTTGGTTTCTGAGGAATCTGATGACATACCAGTTCTCATCTCTAAGATCTTTCTGTTCCTTCCCAGCTCCGATTCCTTGTAGAATCAAACTAGGATGTCATTGGGATGGATCATCATTAAGAAGCAATACATCCATCTAGCGGTGGGCTACTGGGAGTTCACAGGAGTTCGGGACAGGCGCGCCCAGAGGTTTGAGGAGGGCGAAAAACGGGCCTACCGAAAGTTGAGGAAGGACGGAAATAGGCCCATTTCCATCCTCCAGAGGGCCTCCAGAACCTGGGGAGGCCATTTTTTCCCTCCCAGAGGCTCAAGGAAAGCCTCCGGAGCCCGGGGAGGTCAAAAACACTTCCCCCAACCGTGGTGCAGGAGGATGACTAGGCCACGCCCACCATGGCCACGCCCATCCAGCAACCGTGGAGAGAACCCCTTGCTAAAATTTTTGAAGCCCACCCTTGCATCCTCCCCCATCCTAGGAAAGAATAAAAATGTGGAAGAATGCAACTGTGCAACATGCCAGTTAAAGATGAAGGAACTGTAACAACAGGTACTTAGAAATAGACAGGAGGCGACAAGATTTGGCAACAACAGGACAAGCAGCAAGTAGGGACGAAGGATACGTAAAGTTAAAGCAAGATATAACTCTGTAGGGGCAAAATGACACGTAAGCTTAAGGCGAGGGGCAACTCCATAGACAGACGGACACGTACCTTGCTTTTAAAGGTAGGACATCAAAAACAGTAATAGCTTTGTGAAATATTACTTCCCTATTTCTGGAAATCAGCTGTATAAAAAGATGGTGCTATGATATTATTCAGCTCCCAAGTTGGGCTGGGAAGCGCTTCAATAAAAGTTTTGCAAAAGTTTGTCTCTCGTGTCTGGCTCCGATTGGATTCTGTACCAGGCTGAACCAATTTTTGGACAACAGTTGGTGAGCCGGAATTCAAATCTGGTCAATAGAAAATTGGAAAACAAAACCCATAATCCAATAACCTTTTTGCCATTGGCCTAGGGCAGGGGTCTGCAACCTTAAACATTCAAAGAGGCATATGGACCTGTTCCCCACAGAAAAGAAAACACCGGGAGCCACAAAGCCCTTCCCGTGCCTTACTATTTTTTGAACGGCCACAAAACTAGCATATGTAGTTGAATTAAATGTTCTGAAACCTTTCTTTTCTTGGATGTATCTATGTTTGTCCTACCGGGGATTGAAAAACTCAATAAATTGCATGCCAGCGGGTGTCACACATTGATGGTTGTGATGCATATTTTGAGTGTCAGGGAGCCCCAACAAACGGGAGAAAGAGCCACATGATGCTCCAGAGCTGTAGGTTGCTGACCCCTGATCTAGGAAATTCTCTTTTTTTATTCCTTGGCTTTTTTGAACGATACATTTCAATAATGCTGTCGCAGATCATTGGAGGCCATAGATACGATTCACAGTCAAAGTTTCCTTTCACTTGTTTATATGGGCCACAAACTTTACCATTAATTAATAATATTTATACTATTAGGGGGAAATGGGGGAAAAGATCATTTCAAGAGAAATCTACAGGAGTCTTATTTCAGAGTCAGTGAATGATATTTTTAATTTTTTTCAGACATTAAAGGTTGAGAGAAATGCCTTAAGTCAAGATGACCCAACATATGTATATTTGTTTTTAAATTTTGTATTTCATGTTGTTTTATTTTGACTGTACACCACCCTGAGTCCTTTGGGAGAAGGGTGGTATAAAAATTTAATAAATAAAATAAATAAATGAATAAATAAATATTTAGATATTCAACGGTATGGAGAAAGGGATGGAGACCTTTAAAAACTCCAAAGGTCCCTGCTGAGATTTCTTCAATTTTGGCAAGGTTTCAGTTTTCGAAAAGCCGTAGGCGAAGAAGCTGTTGGAAATCAGGACGTTGCTATATAAACATTTTGATTTTCTAAGGTGCTAGACAGAAATGATCTCACCAATTTTATCATCATAATTTGTAAGATACCACCACAATGACTATCCCTGTGTTACCAATGCAGAGGAGGAAGCCTTGAGGTCGCATCACGAAACTTAGGTTATCACCATAGGCTTAGTCAGTGGTCAGCTTCTTCTAGATCTTCACTCAGTGGAGGTTGACTTCTTTTGTAGGCGGGAAGTCCTAGGATCAAACTCGGCATCTCCAGACAGAAGATGGAAAAACATCCTCCCTGAAACTCTGAGCAAAACTTCCCACCAGTCTTGTCTGAAATGAGCTGGTATCTCTGTGCCTGGGGAATTCTGGGAGTTGAAGTCCTATGCATCTTAAAGTTGTTGAGGTCGAAGGTTGAAGATGTCTCTAGAGATAGTGGTGATAGTCTTGACCCCTAGTTTCATAAGAAAAGAAAACCAAGAAGAACCAAGGTTCTGTAGACTTCTTTTAAGCTTGGAAATGAAAGACAGCATACGCCTGTGTTTGTAAGGAGATACAGAACCGGGCAGCAATTCAACAGATGTTGGAGGAAGAGACGTGTTGCTGTTATGCTCGTCATGCGTTGCTGTTATTAAAGCACAGATAAAGATGTGAAAGGACACCTTTATTTCATTGCCACCACAACGAGGAAGCAGAACGTGGGCAGCTTCGTTGCAAGAAAGGAAATATTGACCTCGTGCAAATCAGCAGCATGAAGTTTGGGAGGTGAGTGGGCGGGATGATAGCCTGTGAAAATGTCAACACGATGATTGAAAAGATCATCTCTTCTTCTCTACTGGTCGAGATGAACCAAACTCACAGACCTTCCAAATTGGAAAATCACAGAATAACAGAGTTGGAGGGTATCTTGGGGGCAGGGGTGGGCTTCAAAAATTTTAGAAAGGGGTTCTCTGCCCGGCTGCTGGGTGGGCATGACCATTGTGGGCGTGGCCTAGTTGACCACTTGCACCATGGCAGGGAGGGGGCGTTTTTGCCCTCCCTGGGCTCTGGAGGCTTTCTTTGAGCCTCCGGGAGGGTGAAAATGGCCTCCCCAGACTCTGGAGGCCATCTGGAGGCTGGAAACAGGCCCATTTCTGGCCTTCCTGAACTTCCGGTAGGCCTGTTTTTCACCATCCCTGAGCCTCAAAATGGGCCGCATGGGGATTCCTGGGAGGGGAGAGGCAGGGTTGGTGGGGTCAGCCAGGAATGGGATTGGGGGGGGGGGTTCTCCGAACTGCACAGAATCTTAGCTAGAGTTTCTCCTGAACCCCTGCGAACTCCCACCAGGCCACCCTTGCTTGGAGATCTTCTAGTCCAACTCCCTGCTCAAACAGGAGACCTTATATCATTTTGGGCAACTGGCTGTCCAGTCTTTTCTTGAAAACCTCCAGTGATGGAGCATCCATCCCTTCTGAAGATAAGCCATTCCACTGATTCATTGTTCTCACCGTCAGGAAATTTCTCCTTATTTCCAGGTTGTTTCTCTCCTTGATGAGTTTCCATTGATTGCTACTTGTTCTGCCCTCAGGTCCTTTGGAGAATTTAGAGAATTTGGAGAACGATTTATAAGAGGAGAGAAGAAGGGATGGGGAAAAATATCACACATTATTTTAAAAATGATCGATTGGATAAAAACCATTCATCCCAAGAAACAACTCGTTTTTTCCCCCCAATAAGGCATTAGACATGTCAAGCAAGGCAGCTCACATTGTTCAAAATTAAGCATCTATATTGACCTCCTCAATTGGAAAATAAATGATTGGAGTTTCCCCGGTGTTAAGGTATTTTTTTTTTTTTAAATTCTTTTCCTCCTGCTGAAGGATCAGATTTATTTGAAAACATGCCTCTTCTCGTCTCCCCACCTGTTTCTTTCCACATACCTCTCGGGGAGCCCGGAGATTATCAAAACTTTCGTTGTCTTTTCCTGCCAGTCAATTTTTTTGCTCCTAAAATAGCTCTCATTTATATGTTCTCACTCTTGCTGTTTGACTCCATCCTTCCCCCTAGACCTCGGGAGAAAACATTTTTCTGGGTTGATGGAGTGGGAGGTGGAAATTGCTATGTGAGGAGAAAACTGCAGGTTATCAAAATAATATGCCAGCGTAAAAATTGGGGGAAGCGGCCTGTGGATCAAGGAAATGGTGTCAAGCTTTGGAGAAGCTTCTCAGGTTTGATCCTTGCAAAGGAGGTGACCTCTGCAAGATGGGATAGGGGTGACCTAAATCCCTTGTTCCTCTTTTCACACCCCTCCCACCCCCTTTTCTAACAGTTGCATTGACCTCTGTCACTTTTTATGGACAGTCTCAGTCATCCAGGTCATAGTTGTCCTGAAGATAGAGTTTTTCCCAAGAGGCAATTGGACTCTCCTTGTTTTTCCTTGAAGATGTTTAGCTTCTCATGGCAGTGATAGTCCACCCCTCCACGTGGTGACGCTGGATTCAACTCACCCATTTGGGGAGGTGCTAAACCAATCATTAGGGAGTAGGGATGCAATGGCTCAGTGGCTAAGATGCTGAGCTTGTCGATCGAAAGGTCGGCAGTTCAGCGGTTCGAATCCCTAGTGCCGCGTAACGGGGTGAGCTCCTGTTCCTTCTCTCAACTTCTGCCAACCTAGCAGTTTGAAAGCAGGTAAAAAATGCAAGTAGAAAAAGAGGGACCACCTTTGGTGGGAAGGTAACAGCGTTCCGTGCGCCTTTGGCGTTGAGTCACGCTAAACGTCAAAGCCATGGAGATGTCTTCGGACAGCGCTGGCTCTTCGGCTTTGAAATGGAGATGAGCACCATCCCCTAGAGTCGGGAACGACTAGCACATATGTGTGAGAGGAACCTTTACCTTTACCTTTAAACCGATCATGGATCCCGACAGCAACAACAGGGACCGAAAGCTATCTCCCTGCCATGGAAATGCAAATGTTCCATTAGATATGGGGCATCTCCCTTCTTGACTTCATCACAAAGGACACCATTTGACCACATTTTGGTGTGGCACCAATTATAGAGAAGGTGAGAGAAGGCCGGCTCCACTGGTATGGACATGTCCAGTGAACAACATCTTCCACTGTGGCCAAGACTGCCTACCAACCTGAAGTCAATGGCCGGTGACCTCATAGGTGTCCAAAAGAGAAATGGCAAGACACCATCAACGAAGATATGGAAGTTGTGGGCCTATGCCCTGGAGACACAGTTGACCATGAAAAATGGCATTCAACGTAATTCACAGCTGTTGCAATAAAAGAGGTTTTTTGGGACTACTCGTGTGTTTTAATGACTCAGGAAGTCTAGGTCACAACACCCCCAGCCCTCTGAGGTCAAACACAACCCTGATGTGGCCCTCAATGAAATTGACTTCAACACCCCTGGTCTATACCCTCAGGCTGCTGGATCTGACCAGGATCTTCTGGCAAGAAACAACAGCATGAATACAGAAAATAAAAACAACAGTTTTTACCGTATTTTGTTATGTCATGTAAAATAAATAACTTCTCAAATATCTCCTCAACCTTCAAGTTAGATCTTGGCCAATGAGAAGGGCCAAGGTCTTCTACTGTAACCCTTCAGGTGTGATCTCTAGAGGAGCCTTCAGAGTCTGGAGCAAGAACGATGACTTTCATTGGTGCCTTTTCTTTCCTGGATCAATGGAGCTGCAATAGTTTGATCTCCAAGCTGAAAATGATGGCGAGTCAATTTCCACACTCCCATTCAGTTTTCAGTTACAATTTCTTTTCTTTTCTTTCTTTCTTTTTTTTTTTTGAGGGGCAGCAATTAAAAAAAGGGTGATTAAAACCCATATATTCTGAAAGTTTAATTCCTGTGTTCATTGAATCCGGATGTTGAATAGCTCCATTGCCAATTCTCAACAGAGGAGAAAGTGAATTGGAGAACAATAGCTTTTGTATAAGCTTGGCCAATGTTCGGCTTATGACATCTTTTTAGCTAGCTTTTGCAAGGAGCTATAATTTTGAAGACATTTTTCAGGCACCCATCCAGCTCAAATAGATGGTTTATCTGGTAATATTAAGAACTGGTATAAACTTCTGCCTTTGCACTGTGACTAGGAGTAGCAGGAGAAGGAGAAGGAGATGGAGACGGAGACGGAGACGGAGACGGAGAAGGAGAAGGAGAAGGAGAAGGAGATGGAGACAGAGAAGGAGAAGGAGAAGGAGAAGGAGAAGGAGAAGGAGAAGGAGAAGGAGATAGAGACGGAGAAGGAGAAGGAGAAGGAGATGGAGACGGAGAAGGAGAAGGAGGAGAAGGAGAAGGAGACGGAGGAGGTGACGGAGAAGATGATGGAGACGGAGACGGAGACGGAGAAGGAGACGGAGAAGGAGAAGGAGAAGGAGAAGGAGAAGGAGACGGAGAAGGAGAAGGAGGAGAAGGAGATGGAGAAGGTGACGGAGAAGGTGATGGAGACGGAGACGGAGAAGGAGACGGAGACGGAGACGGAGAAGGAGAAGGAGAAGGAGAAGGAGACGGAGACGGAGAAGGAGACAGAGAAGGAGAAGGAGAAGGAGAAGGAGATGGAGACGGAGACGGAGACGGAGACGGAGAAGGAGAAGGAGAAGGAGAAGGAGATGGAGACAGAGAAGGAGAAGGAGAAGGAGAAGGAGAAGGAGAAGGAGAAGGAGAAGGAGAAGGAGAAGGAGATAGAGACGGAGAAGGAGAAGGAGAAGGAGATGGAGACGGAGAAGGAGAAGGAGGAGAAGGAGAAGGAGACGGAGGAGGTGATGGAGAAGATGATGGAGACGGAGACGGAGACGGAGAAGGAGACGGAGAAGGAGAAGGAGAAGGAGAAGGAGAAGGAGACGGAGAAGGAGAAGGAGGAGAAGGAGATGGAGAAGGTGACGGAGAAGGTGATGGAGACGGAGACGGAGAAGGAGACGGAGACGGAGACGGAGAAGGAGAAGGAGAAGGAGAAGGAGAAGGAGAAGGAGAAGGAGAAGGAGAAGGAGAAGGAGAAGGAGAAGGAGACGGAGAAGGAGACAGAGAAGGAGAAGGAGAAGGAGAAGGAGATGGAGGAGACGGAGACAGAGACGGCGATGGAGACGGAGAAGGAGAAGGAGAGATCAATTGTCCTATAGCCTGACTAGGTGCTCAGTGGCTAAGACACTAAGCTTGTCGATCAGAAAGGTCGGCAGTTTGGCGGTTCAAATCCCTAGTACCCCATGCCATTTAAAGACAAAATGGTCATCCAATCTCTTTTCATGTTGGAGCACCGACAACGTCTGGAGACAAGTCGTTCCACTAATGAATGAATATGGTGAAGTTAAGTCAAAAAGAGAAAAGTGGAGAACTTGAAGAAGGTGTGAACCTTTGGATCCTACAGTGCAGAGAGACTTTTGATTGTTACTTCCCCTCTCTCCCTCCTTCGCTCCTTTTCATTTCGCATCTTGCTCACCCAAGCAAATCACGTAAATATAACCCATCCTTGATTATACCGTTTTTTCAGGAAAGGTGCCAAAACCTAGATCTGCTTGGAGCAGGGTTGACTTGCTTGTAGGGACCTGTAACCTGGAAAATGTCTAATTGAAACTGCATGTGCTTAGATATATACTCAGCTGTTAAGAACCCCTGGCTTGCCAACGTCTTCTTGGGGTTGGTGGGGGGGGAATAAATAGGAATTAAGTGCCGTTCCTTGTATTCTATTTGCTCACAGACAGGAGAAAAAAAATCCCTCTTTGACAGACAATTAAATCTAGGTCTCTCTTTTTTGCTGTTGCTCTCTGGTTAGTTGAGATCGTTCCAGTTTGGCATCCTTGGTATGGGGGGAGATGACATCTAAGAGAAAGAGGGCCTCGGAGCTACGCTGAAATTGGCACCCTATCCCACTGCAGACTTTCATTATCCTAGGGTTGAGTTGGGTCTTGTCCTGCAAGGCAAGGAAGAGTGGTGAGATCCAAGGATGCTGAAAGGTAGAAGTTCAGTCACCATGGCAACACGCAGATGATGTATGGTGCAGTGAGGTGGGGCCAATGACTATTAGCGTTGAATGAGGATGATCTCACTGCTATCATTGGGGAGTAGACTTCTTATCTTGCCAGCCTCAGAAGTCTACTGCCCTGTTGGGTAGCACCAGTAGATGTGGCCATCTGAACCTTGGTTAGATGAGATGAGAAGAGTCTGGTTAAATAGGAATTTGGGGGTATACAGACTATTTGCTATGTCCAGATCGAAAAGGTAGATAATGAGCCGTGGTGGTGCAGTGGTTAGAGTGCAGTACAGCAGGCTACTTCTGCTGACTGCCGGCTGACTGCAATTTGACAGTTCAAATCTCGCCAGGCTCAAGGTTGGACTCAGCCTTCCATCCTTCCGAGGTGGGTAAAATGAGGGCCCAAAATTGTTGGGGGCCGTAGGCTGACTCTGTAAACCACTTAGAGAGGGCTGTAAAAGCACTGTGAAGCAGTATATAAGTCTAAGTGTTTATTGCTATTGCTATTGACTCTACCTTCCATCCTTCCGAGGTGGTAAAATGAGGACCCAGATTGTTGGGAGCAATATGATGACTCTGTAAATATCTTAGAGAGGGCTGTAAAAGCACTGTGAAACGGTCTATAAGCCTAAAGTGCTATTCCTAATGTGTACCAAGAAGGACCTCAGATTGTTTGTGAGGCTGTACTACGTTGAACTGTGTTTATAACTTTACAAAGCCTTAGTTAAGATTTGGAATAGTGCATCCAGCTTTGTTCACCACAATATATATAAAAAAGAAAGATCTTGAGACTCTGAAAAGAGTACAGAGAAGAACAACGAAGATGATTAGGGGACTGGAGGATAAAACACGCAAAGAACGGTTGCAGAAATGTCTAGTTTGATGAAAAGAAGGACTAAGGGAGACATGATAGCAGTGTTCCAATATCTCAGGGGCTGCCCCAAAGAAGAGGGAGTCAAGCTATTCTCCAAAGCACCTGAGGGCAGGACAAGAAGCAATGGGTGGAAACTCATCAAGGAGAGAAGCAACTTAGAACTAGGGAGAAATTTCCTGATGGTGAGAACAATGAATCAGTGGAACAACTTGCCTGAAGAAGTTGTGAATGCTCCAACACTGGAAGTTTTTAAGAAGAGATTGGACACTTGTCTGAAATAGTATAGGATCTTCTGCTTTTTTTTTTTTTTTTTAAAAATTGATTTATATGCCACCCTTCTCCGGAGACTCAGGGCGGCTTACAATGCGTTAAGCAACAGCCTTCATACTTTTGTATATTTATACAAAGTCAGCTTATTGCCCCCACAAACTGGGTCCTCAATTTACCTACCTTAGAAAGGATGGAAGGCTGAGTCAACCTTGAGCCTGGCGAGATTCGAACTTACTCATTGCAGACAGCTGGAGTTAAATTACAATGCATTAGTCTGCTGAACTATCCAGGCTCCTCCTCTGCTTGAGCAGAGGGCTGGACTAAAAGCCCACCAAAGTCCCTTCCAACTCTGTTGTTCAATTAAATGCTAGAGTACCAGGAAGAAATTTCAATTAGCCTTAGGTTTCTAACAATAGGATATTGTGGGATTCTTGGGGCACTCTGAGTTTGGTGGTTTCCTTGCAGAGATTTTGTGACCGAACCAGGTAACATCATCGATGCTTCTAGAGAGCACCAAGGATTCCACAGTTCATCCTTTTTTTTTTTTTTAAATTTGATTTATATGCCGCCCTTCTCCGGAGACTCAGGGCGGCTTACAATGCGTTAAGCAATAGCCTTCATACTTTTGTATATTTATATTTATACAAAGTCAGCTTATTGCCCCCAACAAACTGGGTCCTCAATTTACCCACCTTATAAAGGATGGAAGGCTGAGTCGACCATGAGCCTGGCTGGGATTGAACTCGCAAGTAATTGCAGGCAGCTGGATCTTAAATGCTGCCTTTGTAGGAGGCATTACCCCCCTACACTACTCAGGCTCCTTAAGTTACAAATAGTCTATCAGGAATAGAGTATTGGCTTTCGATATGCCATGCTCTCCTCTTGCTTAACATCTACATCTAGAAGTTGTAAGGTTAGCGTAATTTCCTACAGGTCTGCTTTTAAGACGATCCCTGCTATCCTGTAACTTCTTAAGCATTCTGCCTGGAAAAATCAGCTGCTCACAGTTTCCCAGGGATGGTATTTCTAACCGCTCTGGATATATTTAGAGGGGAAACTACCTGCAGATGGCTGAAAACAATTTAGAAGCCACTGTCTTTGGAAAAAAAACAATGAGATCATTAAAACTGGTATGATCTCAGCTTTTTCGTTCTGGAAGGCCTGGAATTCTAACGGAAGACGAGGATGTTGTTTTTTTTGAGAACGGGATGCGTAGGAAACCACAAATAATTTCAGGCACTAATAAAACCTGCAGTGTCATGCTAATGCCTTTGTCCTTCTCCCTTTTAACTTCCTTGCACTGGGAGGTGATGTAGCCCCACTGCCAAGTTTGCAATTAGCAAAAAGGATTCTAGAAACTGGGCGGAGGGACGTGAAAACATTTAAAATGCCAGTCAAGAACAACATCTGTTCATGTTTCATCCGCTTTAGCTAGTGAAGAAATATCTGCCACCACATGTGCAATCACAGAACATAGAATAATAGAGGTGGAAGGGACCTGGGAGGTCTACTAGTCCAACCCCCTCCACATATACCATTTCAGACAAATGGCCATCCAGTCTCTTCTTGAAAGCCTCCCCAACTTCTCTAGGCAAGCTGTTCCATTGGATGATGGCTCTCACCGTTAGGAATTTTTTCCTTAGTTCTAGGTTGCGTCTCTCCTTGGTTAGTCTCCATCCATTGTTTCTCGTCTTGCCTTTTGGTGCTTTGGAAAATAGTTCGCTCCCCCTCGTCTGTGTAGGAGCCCTTCAAATCAAAACCTGACTGCATTTGTGTTCCTTCTCAAAGGTACATGTTGAATAATTTACTTATTTATTTGTTCGATTTATATGCCGTCCTTCTCTGGAGACTCAGGGCGGCTTACAATGCGTTAAGCAATAGCCTTCATACTTTCGTATATACCTGCTTAGTAGGGCTTTCGCCCTCCCACCCAAGTGGTGTTCTTTTTTATACAAAGTCAGCTTATTGCCCCCAACAATCCGGGTCCTCATTTTACCTACCTCGGAAGGATGGAAGGCTGAGTCAACCTTGAGCCTGGTGAGATTTAAACTTGCAGTAATTGCAGGCAGCTGGTGTTACTTAACAGCACTTTAATCTGCTGCGCCACCAAGGCGTGATGCCCTCTCAGCTCCCTTGTTGACTTGCAGATGTCCAACTTGGAAACATCGTCAAGATGCAAGCACGTTTTGCTCCATAGATCAAATGAATTCACATGAATTTTTTCCCTCCCTGTTGGTGAAACGTCTTACTTATCTAAGGTATCACCAAGTACAAGTTTTGGTCCCTTTTAATTTCCACCAAGACTGATGAAGCTACCGAGTTGAGATCAAAATCAGATTATTTTGATATTATTGGGTTATTTCAAGTGAAGACCCAGACAAGGCAAATGAGAGAAGGAAATAAGTGTTTGTACTTACAATGTTGAAAAGCTACATCACTGTTTGTTGACTGGAAGGCAAACCCATGCAAAACTTCACACGAACATGAAGGGTTCGTATGAAGGACTCTTGAAACAATTGTTTTTATTATCGCAGTTACTATGGTTATTTTGCCCATGGCTTGAAACGAAGAAGAAAAATCTGTCTCAAGCTGAAGACTCACTTCTGGAGTGCACAATCGTGAACCTGTAGCAGATGTTTGTGCTGCCCACTGTGTCTCAACGTCTGACATCACGACGACAAGTAAATATTGCATCCCGGCAAGATAATATATAACAATGCAATCCTAGAGCAGACGGAATGCTCTGGTTATTTCATTCTGTCATAAGTGATGAAAATGATGACTGTCCTTAGAGAACAGTTTCCAAGACATCTGTGGCACTCAAAGCTGACTTGCTCTCGGAGGAAAAAAAAATGGAGACAATGACTTGAAACTTCTGTGAAGTTGTGAAATTCCATGATGTGTTCCCTTCACAGAGTAAGCCGTGAGTGAGAGGGCCTAAAAGCTATACATCATCAGGAGTGGGCTGCTGTGGGTTGGCAGGGGTTTGAGAGAACCTCTAGCTAAGATTCTGTGCGGTCTGGAGAACTCCCACTCCTGGCTGGCCACGCCCACCCTGCCCTGCCCCTCCCAGGAGTCTCCACGTGATCTGTTTTGGGTGCAGGTAAGTGCAGGGTGCATGTGGAGGCTCGGGGAGGACGAAAAACGGGCCTACCAGAAGTTCAGGCCTGTTTCCGGCCTCCAGAGGGCCTCCGGAGCCTGGGGAGGCCTTTTTCGCTCTCCCAGAGGCTCGAGGAAAGCCACCAGAGCCCGGGGAGGGCAAAAATGCCTCTCCCCCATGGTGCAGGAGGCAAACTAGGCCAGCCCACCTAGCAACTGGGCAGAGAACCTGTTGCTAAAATTTTTGAAGCCCAACCCTGTACATAATGATCATAACCATCATAACCACAATGATAGTTTGTTCTAGTTTGAATCAGGGGCCTTCTACAAAGTGTACTGCAAGACAGAAAGAGCATATTTTTGGGGCCACAAATGAGAGGCACAAACCAGTGAAAGTCATTAAGGTTGGAAGTCAAAACCATCCATAGAAGTGTTGAAAGAATAAGGTACAAAGCATAACAATATCTTACTTTTGGTTTATCTCCTGTCCTCTCCTGTCCTCTCCCCTCCTCTCCTTCTTTTCCCCTTTCCTTTCCTTTCCTTTCCTTTCCTTTCCTTTCCTTTCCTTTCCTTTCCTTTCCTTTCCTTTCCTTTCTCCTCTCCTCTCCCACTCTCAGAGCCTTCTACAGAGAGCTGGGTCTTCATATAATATGTCCAAGTAAGATCCTTTGAGCCTGGTGATTTGAACCTTGAGTGAAAAATCTGGGTTGATTTTTTTTGATAAACCATGAGTTGGTTTTCTTGGTTGTCCATCATCTTCTCAGGAGTCTTCTCCTGAGACCAAAGTCCCCAAAAATGCCAATACTCATCTTATCTCTTCCATGGGCATCCCATTAGACATAATCAGACCATCAAAGCAGCGAAGGAATGTAGAAACGGGTGCTTTGTGTGAATGGGTGTCCACCTGCCTGGTTTTCTTCCAGACGGGACTGCAATCATGCTTTCCCAAGGCAGCTGTTTCATGGAGGCCATCTTCTCAGACCTATTTTATCACACACACTCCCAAAATGCCACCAACATCCCCACTGTGCCCCGATAATCACCATAAGAACAGCAGCAACAGAGTTGAGAAAGCTCAGAGAGTGTCTTGGGTCAGGTTGGAATCAGTGTTGGGTTGCTTCCGGTTCAGTCCGATTCTTGCGAACCAGTAGAAACAGCAGCGGGAGGCTCCATCCACCCGCCTGGATGTTATCATGGATGATCTGTGCATGGACAGAAACTTCTGCGCGCACTCCCATTGCAAACCGGTAGTAAGGTAAGTAGAACCCAACCCCTGGTGGGAATGACAATGGCATCTCTCCACCTCCGAGGACGACTAGAATGGAATTAAAGAAGTGCTTCCAAGTGTCTTCATCAGGTCACAGGAGTTAAGTTTGCTAAATTCGTGCCTCTTTGGTCATTACATTTTACAGCCTGAACCCAGAGATGCATACTAATGGAGTCCAGCTAATCTCCTGAGCTGCTTTGAAGAGAATTGGTTTGTGATCTCTCCACAAAGGGTCAAATACATTACCACTTAGCTTTTGTGCTTTGTTGTTGTTGCTGATCTGGCGCTTAAAAACGATATGAGAACTTCTCCACAGCCTCCTCCTACACAAAGGCTGGTGTGAGGAAACAGTTTGTATGTTGAGACCTAAAATGTCTTCCCTCGTTGGACACAGCAAGGCACAATCGCATGTGGGGGTGTGTGGGGGAAAAAATATTTCTATTGGTGACTGTAAAAATGGAATTATGTGTCCAGGATCTTAATTTCCTAATAAATAAAGAGATCCAGATTGGGTAAACTCTGCAAATGGATTGAAATATGTCCAGAGTCAATTTAACAACTCCTGGTATGTCTTGCTCATTTAAAGTCAAGATCTACCACTCCACTTTTATTTGGGAGCAGTACCATAAAATTATATATCAATGGAAAGATAATTTAATCAAGAATGTCATGCAATAACTTTAATGAAGGATTTGCTATTAGAATACCAATTGCAGAATAAAAAAGAAAAGTGAAACACGTAGAAAAAAACGATATATATACAAAAATGATCACCATAGGAAAAAAAAGAGATATACAATAATTATCACATCAGTTAATACTTCATTGGGTAACCTTTAGCATGAATGATGGCCTTACAACGTCTTCCCATAGAGTGAACCAAGACTTTGAGTTCTGCAGCTGTTCTAATGTGAAACCAAGATTGAAGGATGGCTTCTATTAACTGGGTTTTATGGCTGGATCGCTTCTGACTAGCAAGTTTTTTTAGTTGGCTCCATAGATTTTCAATTGGGTGAAGTTCTGGGCTATTCCCAGGCCATTCCAGCAGTGGAATAGGGTTATCTTGAAACTCCCCCCCTCCCAAAAAAATAAAAAATGGCATTATTAGTCATCAAACCTCAAAAATACACTTTTCCCAAAAAGGTCTCCACAATTTTGGCCACTACTGTAATCCCATTCTTAAATTAGACTTTTCAACTCTTTCTTTCTTTTCTTCCTCTGTTTCTCTTTTAATTCAGGATAGAAAAGCGTACCCCAAATGGACAATTTATTAATTTTTTTGTCTTCAAGTTAATAGCATATTGAAGGAAACAAGTATTTATCCCATATTGTTTTATCCTGTCTTAATTTCTTGGTCCAGAATGAGTCACCCAAGTTGAATCATGAGTCTTATCTTGCTACAAGGGTGGGCTAATCTTAAACAAACCCACAACTTTAAACCTGATTTCCCCTCGGATGCGAGTGGGATGTATGTTGGATGAAATCAATCCCATTGACTCATTTCTTCAAAGTCCTGTTGATGACCTCTGCTATCTTGGGGTGCTTGTGGAGAGCAGTTATGAAAGTTGGATTTTCCATGCGAGCAGCTGTTGACACGAGAACGGGGTCAATTGGAATTGCGGTTTAGGCTGGAGTGGAATGGTGTGAGGTCCTTTTGTATGATTTGTTAAGAAATATGTTAAGGGCATTGTTGGTGGATCTGAAGCAACTTCCTTGCTGAAGTCAGTGTTTGGATATTAGTTCATACTTTAAGAGGAAGGGAGGGGACCATGTTTTGCCAAAAATAAAAATAAAAATGATAAGAGCCCCTGGGCTTATGAGACTCCTAGGTCAATCGGACTAGCTACACCGGTCTTTCTAAGCAGGATTCCATAATTGAAATGGATCACAACATGTTTTGGGATGAAGGTGGAGGTGGAGATGGAGATGGAGATGAAGATAGAGAGATGGAGATGGAGAGGTGGAGGTGGAGGTGGAGGCGGAGGTGGAGGTGGAGAGATGGAGATGGAGGTGGAGATGAAGATGGAGATGAAGCTAGAGAGATGGAGATGGAGGTGGAGGTGAGATGAAGCTAGAGAGATGGAGATGGAGAGATGGAGAGATGGAGAGATGGGGAGATGGAGAGATGGAGAGATGGATGTGGATGTGAATGTGGAGGTGGAGGTAGAGATGAATATGGAGAGATGGAAGTGGAGGTGGAGACATGGATATGGGATCAGAAATATATTGGATCTATAAACTTTGATAGGATTCCCTGGGCCACATTTTTACCTTTGATTTAAGGCAATTTGTGCCCTAGGATAATTTTCAGAGCTCTGTGCATTGGTGAGAGCACTCCCTTGTATATCCACCCACCCACACCCTTGTGTGATAATTAGTTGAAGTCAAGAAATTACTATTTAATTTAAGTTACTATTTAAGCCTCACCTTTAACCCTTTAAACTCAAGTCGAGCACCTGCTGGGAGGTTAAGAAACCGGCGATCGTTCAAAACCCTGTCATGATATGATGTGATGATAGGTATGTATATTTTGGAGGAACACAGATGCGTGAGTGGATTTTTTTTGGCTCCCCGAGAGCTGTCAAATTATACTGAGATCAAAGGCCTGCAGATATATCTGGTCACAGCAAAATAACATTCCAGACCACAACCTAAACTGAACATCATTTTTAGAAATAAAATGAAAGATTCCAGAGCCAGGATAAATAAAGGGAAACCTCATGGCTTATATATATGCATGAAAAGGTGTTTCTGGTGTTCTCAGAAAGACCATCTAATAAACAGACCATCGGTGCTAGGAAAAAAAAGTTTATATTAGGGTGGAAAAGCTGGCATGTTTTCATCCTGGCTAGTTCTCTTTCGATTTGATGAGATAGTTGGCTCTGTGGTTTTCTTTTCAAGAAACGATTTAAGACAACTTTAGGTAATGAAGGCACTAAGGTGAGTGCGAGCCTTGGTCATATCATGGACTCATACATTTTATTGACTGTGGAAGATGTTTACGGAATTATTTATTTATTTATTTTATTTGGCTTATATGGCGCCCTATCTCCCAATGGACTCAGGGCGGCTCACAATAATATATATATATATATATATATATATATATATATATATATATATATATATATATATATATATATTCAGAATAATGGGAAAAATGATTATAAAGGGGGTCAGGTCACCCTCCGTTTTTTTCTCTGCCGATCTGTCTATCCCTCTCTCTCCCCTGCTCGTCTGTCTGTCCATTCTCCATCCATCACTCAGTCTCCATTTAAACTTTGTTTTGTAGAAAAATCCATAAGCAGATTCGTCATCGTTCAGTGCTTCGTCTCTTCATTCTCCGGCAACAAACTTCACATGCTGAAAGATACTTTAGCAGAAAATGTTCGGAACGCTCCACTTGGGGGAATTTTTTTTTTTTTGAAAAAAAAAAAAACACAACCCACACACAAAAATGCTACAAGGCTTTTTAGCCGCGTTGATATATTTACCACTTGCTCGTTCTCTTCAACTTCTTGATTTGATTTCACTTGGCAGTTGGGTCTTTCCTTTAGCTGAGGGACAGTTTGGCACGGAGGTTGTTATGCAAACCAGTTTTGGAAGTTTTGCCAGGTTAGCTTGGAGTCTCAGCCTCTGCTTATGAGATCAGGTTGAATAAATATATCTGCTCGAATGCTGAAAGGTTGAGCATATGGACCTGCAGAGGGGATTTCTTTTCTCCCCACCTCTCTCTCTTTCCATTCTTTTTTTTTTAAAGATTAAAGAATTTTCAATTGAAGAGTCTGGGTGGCGCAGCAGCTTAAGTAGTGCTAAAGTGGCACCAGCTGCCTGCAATGACTGCAAGTTCGAATCTCACCAGGCTCAAGGTTGACTCAGCCTTCTATCCTTTCGAGGTAGGTAAAATGAGGACCCAGATTGTGGGGGCAAGAAGCTGACTTTGTATAAAAAAGAACATCTCTTGGGGGGGGGGGGGAGAGCGAAAGCCCTACTAAGCAGGTATATACAAAAGTATTAAGGCTATTGCTTAACACATTATAAGCCACCCTGAGTCTCCAGAGAAGGGCGGCATATAAATTAAATTAAAAAAAAGAAAATAAAAATTCATACTTGGTATAGTTATGAGCCAAGTTGTGGATCGAAAAAAAGACAAAAAGAAAAAAAAAGCATAACAGCTTTTGTTTAAAAGATGGCATCACTGGACTTTCACTTTTGAGACAGCCCACACCTGAATTGTGTATTGATCGATTGATATGGTTTCCCCATTGACTTCGCTCGTCAGAAGGCCACGAAAGGGTCATCCCATGACCCGGGGTGGGCATCAAAAATTTTAATAAGGGGTTTTCTGCCTGGTTGCTGGGGAGGTGGGGCCATGGTGGGTGTGGCCTAGTTGGCCTCCTGTACCATGGTGGGGAGGTGGTGGATTTTTGCCCTCCCCGGGCTTCAGAGGCTCTCCTTGATCCTCTGGGAGGGCGAAAACAGCCTCCCCAGGCTCTGGAGGCTGTCTGGAGGCTGGAAACAGGCCGGCCTTCTCGAACTTCTGGTAGGCCTGCTTTTTGCCCACCTTTTTGCCCTGTGTGCCCTGTACTTACCTGCATCTAAAACGGGTCGCGTGATGACTCCTTGGAGGGGCGGGGAGGGGTGGGCGGGGCCAGCCAGGAGTGGGATTTGGGCAGTGGTGAAATTTTTTTACTACCGGTTCTGTGGGCGTGGCTTGGCGGGCATGGCTTGGCGAACTATGGCAGGGGAAGGATACTGCAAAATCTCCGTTCCCACCCCACCCCAGGGGAAGGATACTGCAAAATCTCCATTCCCACCCCACTCTGGGGCCAGCCAGAGGTGGTATTTGCTGGTTCTCCGAACTGCTCAAAATTTCTCCTACCGGTTCTCTCGAACCTGTCAGAACCTGCTGGATTTCACCCCAGGATTTGGGGTGCACCGAACTGCACAGAATCTTGGCTAGAGGTTCTCCTGAACCCCTGCGAACCTCCAGCAGCCCACCCCTGCCGTGACCCCAGGACACTGGAGCCGTCATTAATAGGAGTCAGTTGCCTGAATTTTGACCACGGTTGGGGAGGCCGCAATAGTTGTTAAGTGTGAAAAACAGCCAGAAGAAGTCCTCTTTTTCAGTGTTGTCATAACTTTGAACGGTCCCTAAACGAACTGTCGACTACCTGTATTCGGGGGAAAAGCATTTCCCTTCTCAATTTACGAACGAGAACCAAACCTTGGCCTTCCTCCTTAACCTGAATAATTTGCCCTTCAAAGAAACAGACCGGTTTTCTGACTTCCCAAACGGGATTTCCAATTTGTTCAGCTCCGTAACTCAGAAGTCCCCAACACCACCCTTCTTACTTCTGCGCACTCACACACACACACACACACAAAATGAATCGAGTCAGCGGGGCATTAAATCAAATCTTAAAAAAGAGGAAGGAGAAAAAAAAAAAACCCACCCCTCGTCTGCCTGTTTTATCTGCAGCCAAGAAGGATATTGCTTTACATTTTTGCGAAATAAAACGACATAGCTCTTCATTGCCCTGCAGCGCCGAGATTACGCATGTTGCTCCTTTAAAAAAAAAAAAACCCTCATTAATTTCTGATCTTGACTTGATGAGGCCAAGGTTGATACATGACAATCCGAGGTGTCGGCTTTCGTTCTTTGGCGCTGACATCTTTCACAGAAGAACGGAATAACAGAGTTGGGAGGGGCCTTGGAGGTCTTCTACTCCAATCCCCGATCAAACAGGAGACTCTACACCATTTTCTGACCAATGGCAGTTCAATCTCATCTAGAATGCTTCCAGGGATGAAGCTCCAACAACTTCCGTAGGCAACTTCTGTTCTGGACAAATGGCTGTCTTGTCTCTTAGAAACTTCGGAGAACACACCTTCACCCACAAATTTCTCCTCCGTTCTAGGTTGCTTCTCTCCTTGATTAGTTTCCATCCATTACTTCTTTAGATAGTTTAAAAGAATTGGAAGGGACCTTATAGGTTGAGTCCATGCAAGAGACCCTGCACCATTTCTGACAAATGGCAGTCCAGTTTCTTCTTGAAAGCTTCCAGTGATGAAGCTCCCACAACTTCTGAAGGCAACTTCAGTTCCATCAGTTGATCTCCCTGTCAGAAAATTTCTCCTTATTTCCAGGTTGAATCTCTCCTTGTTCAGATTCCATCCATGATTCCTTGTCTGGCCTTCCGGTGCTTTGGAAAATAGCGTGACTCTTTCCACTCTGGGGCAGCACCTCAAATATTAGAAGATGGCTATCCTGTCTCCCCTGGTCCTTCTCTTCACTAGACTAGCCATGCTCAGTTCCTGTAACCCTTCTTCCTATGTTTTAGTCTCCAGTCCACTCATCATCCTGGTTGCTCTTCTCTGCACTCTTTCTAGAGTCTCAACATCTTTTTTTTAATAGTGCAGTGACCAAAACCTCTTGTCCTGCCCTCAGGTGCTCTGGAAAATAAATTGAATCCCTCCTCTTTGTGGTAGAATAAGAGACCTTGGAAGTCTTTTAGTCCAACTCTCTGTTCAAGCAGGAAACCTTACATCATTTCAAACAAATTTCTGAATTTTCTTTCAAATGTTCTTTCAGATAGAGACAGGGGTTGCCACAAAGAAGAGGGAGTCAAGCACCTGAGGGTTAGGGTTAGGGTTAGGGTAGAACAAGAAGCAACGGGTAGAAACTCATCAAGGAGAGAAGCAACCTAGAATGAAGGAGGAATTTCCTGACAGAACAATGAATCAGTGGAACTACTTGCCTCCAGAAGTTGTGAATGCTCCAACACTGGAAGTTTTAAGAAGAGGTTGGATAACCATTTGTCTGAAGTGGTGTAGGGTTTCCTGCCTAAGCAGGGGGTTGGACTAGAAGACCTCCAAGGTCCCTTCCAACTCTGTTATTCTAAATAATTCTAAATGGTTGCCCAATTTCTTCTTAAAAACCTCCAGTGATGGGGCACCCCACAACTTCTGGTGGCAAGTCATTCCACTGGTTAATTGTTCTCACCGTCAGGGAATTTCTAATTAGTTCTAGGTTGCTTCTCTCCTTGATTAGTTTCCATCCATTGCTTCTTGTTCTGCCTTCTGGTGCTTTGGAGAACAAGTTGACCACCCCCTGATATTGGAATCTTTAAATCTTTAGATCTCTAAAACTCTCTCTCATTAGCTATAGATTTGTCCTTCCTGCCTGACTTGCCTAAATGCATGTAGATAGATAAGTAGCCTAAAATAGCCCAAATTTCTGCTCGCCGTATCTATATTAAGCAGTGAAACGAAATAGCTGTTGAAAGTCAATATCCAAGAGATTTTGGGAATCCTATCTAATCACCAATTTACGGTGGGAGAGTCTACAGAATAGAACAGCTGTTGGGGGGAAAAATAAGGAGGCTTAAAATTTCTTTTGTTTTTCTTCGGGGAAATGCTAAAGAGGAGCTGATCTTCGTCCTGACACCTTCAAAGATCCAGCAGGTCAATTTTGGTCTTTCTTCAAAAGCCGATCCCCTGAAATTCAATCCGGGCTTTTTTACTTCTAGTTAATTTTGTTAAATCAATTAGCCAGTGGCTGGAAGGCAGGCTGTCGAGTTTTGTAAAGTAGTTTTTCCTCTTTTTCCAAAGGTGAAATGTTTGCAGTGGTGAGGTTAGCCTTTCATCTTTGGGGGTGGGTGGGTGTCCATTTAGACTGGATTAGTCAGGCCAAATGGATAACCCTTTGTAGGTATTAGGACTTAAGGGTCTCTCCATTAGAAAGGCCAAGAGGAAGAAAGAAAGAGAGACAGAGAGAGAGAGAAAGAAAGAAAAAGAAAGGGAACACTCCACTCTTCTTTCCACTAGAGCTTGTTTCAAAGATTAGCTGCAAAAAAACCACTTAGTGCAAACATCCATAAACTTCTCAGGAGGGGAAGGGCTTGCAAAAACGTTGATGCAGCTTTGATTTTCTTGACACGTAGAAAGCCATGGTGACCGTATTGTCAAAAACATCCTTTTGCAGTCACAGGACTCGTGCAAATCTTGACATTTAGGTCCTTGGTGTGATGACATGAATGTATCCCGGTCTGCATGAGATCACTTACTCTTCTCTTGCTCAAAGCCAGGGGTGGGCTGTTGGGGGTTCGCAGGGGTTCGGGAGAACCTTTAGCTAAGATTCTCTGCAGTTTGGAGAACCCTCAAATCTCACTCCTGGCTGGCCCTGCCCTGCCTCTCTTAGGAGTCCTCACATGACCCATTTTGGATGCAGGTAAGTGCAGGGCGCACATGGAGGCTCGGGGAGGGCAAAAAACGGGCCTCCTGGAAGTTTGGGAAGGTTGGAAATGGGCCTGTTTCCAGCCTCCAGAGGGCCTCTGGAGCCTGGGGAGGTCATTTTCATTCTCCTGAAGGCTCAAGGAAAGCCTCTGGAGCCCAGGGAGGGCAAAAACACCACCTCCCCACTTTGGTGCAGGAGGCTGACTAGGCCACACCCACCATGGCCACGCCCCCCAGCAACCGGGCAGAGAACCCTTTGTTAAAATGTTTGAAGCCCATCCCTGCTCAAAGCCATCCACCTCAACATAGAGATGCCTGTGCCCAGAGATGGAGGAGGAGGAGGAGGAAGAGGAAGAGAAGATGGAGGAGGAGGAGGCAGCAGCAGCTGGAGGAGAGAAGATGGAGAAGGAGGAAGAAGGAGGAGATGGAGGAGGAGAGGAAGAGGTAGGAAGAGGAGGAGGAAGAAATGGAGAAGGAGAAGAAGGAGTAACAGGAGAAGGAGAAGGAGGAGAAGATGGAGGATGAGGAAGAGGAGTAAGAGGAAGAGGAAGGGGGAGAGAACAGAACAGAACATGAAAAAGGATGATAGACTAATAGAACAGCAAAAATGGCAATAAGAACAGAATTAACCCAGGTCTAGTATTTAGATCAAGGCCTTTTTCCCCCCTCCATGAGTTGTGATTTTGAGAATGATCCAAAGGGACAACGATGAAATACAGGAGAGGAGACGTTATCATTGTTGGAATCCTTTCCTATTCACAAGTCACCATAGATGGTCTTCAGCGCAGGATGAGGCCATCTGGACTATGGTGGCCTTGTAGGTGGTCCCTCAATGTACAATGGTCAGTAAGATACAACCTTACAGCAAACACAACCAGCAACCCTATAGGAAACATTGACCATTGACTTCCTTTCCAACATCTCAGTCTGGTCTATCCCCATGCCAAAACTTCACTAGCTCTGTTCCTGCTGTTTTGCATTTGAAAGATAACCCTCCCTCCTAGGAACGTATCTGCATAGAGCCCACCACAGCTGCTTAGAGAATTAATATGGAGCTGCTGACCTCAGTTAAACCTAGGCCCGTGGCCTTCAAAATACTTCCCAAAACCCATTCAAAACATCAGAAGGGCATCTAAATCAAAACAAGATCAATAGGACTACAACTTGTAATCTTCGTGCATGATTGTGACGCTGGCAGCCTAACTTGGTTTGTTAGAGTCCAGTCGACAGCTCAAAAAGTACCCTGTCCATTGCTAATTTTAGAACTCCTCTCCACCGCCCCCCCTCCTCCCAGCTAAAAGAAACTTCCGTTTCTCTCTCCCTTTGCTTCACAAGTGACCTCTGCTTGTTCCTTGTAGGGCATCGTGCATTCGGGCCCCGTTACAGCTTCCGTGTAATTTCCACTTTGATTCCTGCCAATGGAGTGTTCAAAAGCCAGGGAAGTTTTACAAGCAAGACTTCCCTCCACAAGCCACAGTGATTAACCTGGCTTCACAAGGAGCCTTTTCTTTGGCTGGGCTGGATGGAGGACCCAGAACAAGCTGGCAAGTTTCCTTGCTTCACCTCTGAAAGTGTGGTCAGAAATTTTCCTCTCCCAGATGAGATATCTCAAGGGGTTTCATTGCAGCGCATCAGGAAAAAAGGGAAGGAAGGAAGGAAGGGAAGGAAGAAAGGAAGGAAGGAAGAAAGGGAGGGAGGGAGGGACAACAGAGATGAAAATGAGAGGGAACGAAGGAAAGGAAGGAAGAAAAGAAGGAAGAAGGAGGGAGGGAGGAAGGGAGGAAAGAAGGAAGGGAGGGAAGGAGCATGGAGTGAGAGAAGGGAAATAGAAATGAAGGAAGGAAGGACAAGAGAAAGAAATGAAGAGGGGAGGGGGGGAGGGAAGGAAGGAAAAAGAGAAGGAGGGAAGAAAGAAAGAAAGAGAAAGAAAGGAAGGAAGGGAGGGAGGAGGGAGGGAGGAAGGGAGGGAGCATGGAATTAGGGAAGGGAGATAGAAAGAAAGGAAGGAAGGACGGACAGCAGAAAGAAATGAAGAGGGGATGAATGGATGGATGGATGGATGGAGGGAGGGAGGGAGGAAGGAAGGGAAAGGGAATGAAAGAAGGAAGGAAGGGAGAGGAAGGGAGAAAGGGAGGGAGGGAGGCAGAGACAAGACAGATTATGAATGGCTTCATTCCAACCACGATAAGTACAAAATTCATCACCTCCTGATACCTCTTCTTAATCCCATGTGGCCACGAGCAAAACACAACTATTTCCTGACAAAAGCTGCCAAAATCCCAGAGGAAAAGAACCGGATTTTCCCACCGTGCTCTTTCCTTAGTACCTTTTGCCCACTCTCAGCCTGCCTTGGGCGGTGGGAGTCCTGCCCAATGCCCTATCCTGGACTCTGGAAAGCCCCAGCCTTCTCCTCCTCCACCTGTCTGTAACCTCCCACGAAGCCAGGAGCCATCGGATGCCAACCGAAGTTTAATTACTCCCAACGCCGCCGAGCAGCGCTCTGAGCTTTGACAGGCCCTGAGTGCCCAGCGGTGATCCTCAGCTATTTGCCCCCCTCCTCCTAAGTGTCAGATCTCCAGAGTCCTCACCCTCTTCCCCAACCACCGGTGAACGAACGTAAGATCAAATAAGCCAGTTTTTGGATGGTAAAAATGCCCAGCAGGCATAGAAAACAGATCTACAAACAGGTGTCTTGCCTTGACAAGCTCCGCACCCTTGTTCTGGGCTGATAACTGGTATGATGAAGACAAGCCGCTTCCAATCATGGAAGCAGTTTTCCTTCCCTCGGGGGACAAGTGATTAATTCCTTCAGTGAGGTCAGTTCGGCTGTTTTCTGAATGATCTGAACGGAGGGAGGATTATTGTGAGGAAAGGAGAATAGTTGTAGCTCGGGGTTGAAACGAGGGGTCCTTTGGTGCTCTTTGAGCTTGCTTCTTTCCTGGCAGATGTTTCATTACCCAAACTAGGTAACATCATCGGTGGTAGAAGGGAGTGGAGGAGGAGGAGGAGAAGGAAGGGGAGGACTGTGGGGTCCTTGGTACTCAACTGATGATGTTACCCAACTAGGTAAGGCGCTCTGGTGGCTCAGCAGACTAAAGCATTCTGATTAACACCAGCTGTCTGCAATTACTGTAAGTTCGAATTTCACCAGGCTCAAGGTTGACTCAGCCTTCCATCCTTTCTAAGGTAGGTCAATTGAGGACCCAGTTTGCGGCGGCAATAAGATGACTTTGTATAAATATACAAAAGTATGAAGGCTATTGCTTAACACATTGTAAGCCGCCCTGAGTCTCTAGAGAAGGACGGCATACAAATCAAATTTTAAAAAAAAATCAGTATTAGAAAAGAGTGCAGGGTGCAGAGAGGAGGAGGGGGAGGACTGTGGAATCCTTAGTATTCTCTGAGCTTGCTGGTTTTCTTGCCAACGTTTCCTTACCCAACTAGGTAACCTCATCAGCACTAGAAGGGAGACAGTGAGCAAATACCAGTTCCAGCGACTGGCTGGAATTTGCCAAGTAATCTTCTATATCCAGCAGTGTTTCTCCACCAGCGAACTTGCAGATATATGGAATTCATTTCCCAGAATCCCCTAGCCCTTCCTGATCATGTTGGGACTTGAGGTCCTTCACATCTACAAGTTGCCGAGTAGGAAACGCTACTAAAGGATTGCTCTTCTTGTAGACCGAGGATCAGGTTTATAGTAAGTTTGGGGAAAATTGTCTTCTGGAGGGAACCATGCAAAACTGGGTGGCCCCTCAATCTTGCCTTTTTTTTTTTTTTTTTGACCCTGGGCTCTTCGGACCTCCCTCCTTACTTTAAATACCGCTGAAGATCTCTTAATAAAGAACTTGAGCTCCTGAGATAGTTTTGTGTCCTTCCAGTGGTAATAGAAGGACCTTAAAACCAGGATGAGCAATTCCCATTTTTCAGAGGTAGAATGGCTGTGTGTGTGAAGGTGAGTGAGTTGCCTGCTTTCTAGGTCTCCCCATCGATCTTCAGTTATGGTTCCTTTCAGAAATAATTCCTCAGGAAGGACTTGTGACAAATAAGGGAGAAGGCCGAAAGAGATGAAAGGGTTTTCAAGACAGTAGCATTGATCGAGGCCTTATCTTAAGCTCCTACTGGAAATGTCAGGTATAAATCTAATTCGTGAGTAATCAATGACCAAGGACTCAAACATAATTTGGGGTGGGTACAGGGGTGAAATCCAGCAGGTTCTGACAGGTTCTGGGGAAACAGTAGCGAAAATTTTGAGTAGTTCGGAGAACTGGCAAATGCCACCTCTGGCTGGCCCCAGAGAGGGGTGGGAATGGAGATTTTACACTATCCTTCCCCTGCCATGCCCACCAAGCCACACCACGCCCACCGAGCCACAGAACTGGTAGTAAATAATTTGGATTTCACCACTGAGTCGGTAGCCTCTTTTTTGAATACGAGACACCGTCAAGCAAATCTCATGTAAAGATGCCTTCATGTAATGCTCAACTCTAGGGATTTCATGGTCATCGTTGAACCATCGTCGTCATTTCCTTACCTACTTTCCAGAATTTTAATTTGTTTTTGATCTGCCAGTCTAGTCCAGTGTTGGCGAACCGGAAGAGCAGTTCCCCGGTACGCATGTGCACACAAGGAACCTGAGCTTCCGGTTTCCGGTGTCACATGTGTGCCGGTCATCTGGTGTTCTGGTTTTTGGCACGCATGTGCACGCATGTGCACACATGTACACATGAAGACCAGCAGAACCCATAAGAGCAATGGACGACAGCTGGCATGACTTCCGGCATTCATGCCATAGGTTCGCCATCCCGGATCTAGTCTACAGTTCCTGGGCTGGCTGGTGGCCAACTAGGAACCATATTTGACCCTGACTTGATAGTTGATTAGGTGTCACCTGCTACTTTGGCTGAAGAACAACTCTAGAAAGAGCATAACTTCTGGTGGAAGAATAGGGGGTGTTACAGATGTCGATCAACTACCAGAGTTCGATCAGCTAATTGTCATCTCCTGGCATTGTATCAGTTTTGCCTATCCTGGCCTCGTCTGCTGGGAATTAGGGTTAGGCTGGGAGGAAGGACCATTCTGTGTTCTAGGACAGAGGATCGCCTTCAAGAAGGACCATTTCCAATGAAACAGAGACTCATGGTCCCTTCGTGTCTGAAGAAAGGCCGTGGTGGAGAAGACAGGAGAGGCACGGTCTGTCTGCAAGACTGGGGACAAGAGACAAAGTCATCCTTGAAAATTCCCCGGTGATCCCCATTGGCTTTCCCCCAATGCTGCTGGAAGATTGACCGTAGGTTTTGGCATGGTGTGCTAGGCCATTTGGAAAGAACTTACTCTGTTGCTGACTGGTTCCTTTTATTACCAAGTCCCCATATGCACCAAAGATAAATTGCTTGTGTGTCCAATCATCCTTGGCCAATAAAGACTTTTATTCTATTCTGTTCTGTTCTGTTCTGTTCTGTTCTGTTCTGTTCTGTTCCTATACTATTCCATTCCATTCCTATTCTGTAAAGAAGGAGGAGGAAGAATAGGAGAGAGAGAGGGAGAGAGAGCGGGAAAGGAAGGGAGAGAGGGAGAGAGGGAGAGAAGGAGGAGGAGGAGGAGAAGGATAGATATAGATGGTAAATAGATGGTAGTAGATGATATAGGTAGATAGATATAAGAGAGGGAGTGAGTGAGAAGGAGGTGGATAGGGAGGGGGAGGAAGAGAGAGAGAGAAGGAGGAGGAGGAGAATAGATAGATAAGATAGATATAAGAGAAGGAGGGACAGAGAGAAGGAGGAGGAGGAGGAGAAGAAAGAAAGATAGATGATAGATAGATAGATAGATAGATAGATAGATAGATAGATAGATAGATAGATAGATAGGAGAGAGGGAAGGAGAGAGAGGGAAAGGGATGGGGAAGGGGAGGCAGAAAGAGAGAGAGAGAGAGAAGAAGGAGAAAGGGGGGGGGATTGAGAAATGAGCAAATATACAAGTCCTGCTTTCTACTCTGTGCAACCACCTCTCCTCCCAACCACAGGAAATGAAAAGAGGATGTCTGTGGTTCTGAGTGGGGGTTGGGGGTGGTCAAAAAAAAAAAAAAGAAGGAAAACACACTCCATGACATGGACTTTCTTCTGCCAAGAGTCATGTCTGCCTGAGGATCAGACACTTGCCTCACTGATGCCAGGGAGTAAAGGGGTGGGGGGTGGAAGCTTTGGCAGTGACGACGAAGCTGGAAAACGGTTGCCAAACTCTTGGCGAGACCAGGAGGTGGACTTGGGAACAAAAGGGCCGATTGGACTGGAAGAGATGAAAAGCCTCCATTGAAGTCCTGATGTTCGGTCTGGCCACCCACCCGCCCACGGGACATTCCTCTTCTCGCTGGCTTCCTGCATCTTGCTGGAGGGACAGCTCGAGGGCTGAGGAGAACTTCTCCAAGCTTTATTTTATGCCGATACAACCTGGTGTGTCCCGATGTGTACATCTCAGGGTGGGAGAAATGTCCCACAGAGAAAGCAGGCTGATTTCCAGCTTCAAAGTTCGGCCTTCTAAAGCAGCGGTCACCAACTGATGGTCCGTGGACCACTGGTAGTCTGCAAGAAACTTTTGATGGTCCGCAGAAAAATTATTTGATTTTTTATATAGCACTAAATCAGGGGTCCTCAAACTACGCCCCCTGGGCCAGATATGTGCAATGAACGTTTGTGTTGGTGCAGAGAGTCTCCCCCTTTGGGATCTTTTTGTGTGGGTGGGAGGGGGGTAGAAATTCCGACTTGGGGTCTGCTTTGGTCTCCTGGTGTGGGGCTTTGGCAGAAGGCTGGAGGGAAGTATTGCTGGTGGCGAAGAGCCGGAGGGCCTCGTTCCAGTGGGACTGCATCATGGCCTAGAACTGGCTGATCATCTCAGCCCGCTGAGCCTCCAGGTGCTGGTCCCTGGCCTTGCACTCCTGCAGGTCTTCCCTCTGCTTGGAAAGCCTATGCTCGTAGTCCTCAGTGAGGTGCTTCTGCTGAGCCTCAGCCAGATCCAATTTGAACTGAGGTGTTTTGCCAACTCCTTCTCGTAGTGGCTGTTTAGCTCCAACAACTGCTTCCTGTTGGGGCCGTAAGGAGCCTAGGTAGGCAAGCGAAGAGTGGCTGAGAGGGGAGGGGAGAGGGGAGAGTAGAAGCCGGTGAGGTGCCCCTTGACACGAGTGACATCGAGTTGGCCATGCCCATCCAGTCACATGACCACCAAGCCATGCCCACCCAGCTGGTCATTAGGCAGATCATATTAGTGGTCTGTAGGATTTTAAATTATGAATTTAGTGGTCCCTGAGGTCCGAAAGATTGGGAATCTAGTCCAACTCCCTATCTATCATTAAGTGTTGTACCTTACGATTCTTCACAAATGTATCTTGTCTTTTATGTACACTGAGAAAGTATGCCACCAAGACAAATTCCTTGTGTGTCCAATCACACTTGGCCAATAAAGAATGCTATTCTATTCTAGCCTTGATGCTTCTGTTGGGCTTTGATGTCTTCTTGGCTTCACAATCTTTGATCCCCTTTGTCTCACTAAGTCGGTAACCCGACCTCTTTCGTTGCCTTCTAACCCCCTACCAATCCCCACCTCGCTTTCCTCCCTCGCTTCTTTTAAGCTCCGTTCAGCCCTCTTCTTTTCTTTCATCGTTCTTTTTTTTTTTTTTTTTTTGGACAAGTGTGTATGCGAGGTCTTCCACAAAGAAGCTATACAGCATTGGAGCAACGGTCCTCCAGAAATGGAGAAGTGCCCCCCTCCCCACTTACTGTACTGTACTGGAGTGGGAGCAGAGAAAGGGTTTTGAAAACATCTTCTCTGGCTGCTTGCAAAAAATACCCCCTGCAGTTGTCATAACACCGAAAGGAATGCGCGGCTATTTTGAACACACCTCGCTATGGGGCAGCCCATGCGTGAACTGAATATTTCAAATTCAGATGGCTGATCTGGGAATTCCTCAGTGGTGAAATTCATTTTTTTTTTACCGGTTCTGTGGGCGTGGCTTGGGCAGCGTGCTGTGGGTTGGTGGGCATGGCAGGGGAAAGATACTGCAAAATCTCCATTCCCACCCCACTCTGGGGCCAGCCAGATGTGATATTTGCCGGTTCTCCGAACTACTCAAAATTTCCGCTACCAGTTCTCCAGAACCTGCCAGAACCTGCTGGATTTCACCCCTGAAATTCCTGCTGACCCATTTGAGGGACTTTCCTTGCCCCTGTCCTTCAACGTACGATGCTGAGTTTGGGATGCAGAACTGGATTGATTAAAGTTGGGGGGAGGGGCATGTTCTCTCCAGAATCATAGGATGGGGAGGAGGGCTATATTTCCAAGGACTGTGTTCTCTCTCTAGAGAAATCCAATAAGGGTGATATAAGGGGAAGTGCTAAATCAGGGTGGAGTCTGTGGGAAAGATGAGGTCCACAACTGAAAGTGCAATTAAACTGATTTATTGCTAAAAGGCAATCAAACTGGTCAGTTCTAGAGGAGATCAACCCTGACTGCTCTTTAGAAGGCCAGATCCTGAAGAGGAAACTCAAATACTTTGGCCACCTAATGAGAAGGAAGGACTCACTAGAGAAGAGCCTAATGCTGGGAATGACGGAGGGCAAAAGAAGAAGGAGACGGCAGAGAATGTGGTGGCTGGATGGAGTCACTGAAGTAGTCGGCGTGAGCTTAAAAGGACTCTGGGGGATGGTACAGTACAGGAAGGCCTGGAGGAATGTTGTCCATGGGGTCGTGATGGGTTGGAGACGACTTCGCAACTAGCAACAACAGTTACTAAAAGCCTACTGCATAAGAATCTTCTCAGCTAAGGTTAAAGACCTGCTTGGAGTTAGATCAGGGTCAATGGAATTCAAGAGAGGTTGGACTTAGTTCGCTTGTGGCTATGTAGGGATTCTAGGCTGATGCCTCTTTTAACTCCATCCCCAGGTTTTGCCACTCCTTTTCTCAACAGATTGACTAGAATAACCGAATCTTGCAAATCCGCTTGTGCTGAGCCATGTCTGAATGTTACCCATTGCTTTGCCAAGTGAATGGTTAGAGTAGAATAGAACAACAGAGTTGGAAGGAGCCTTGGAGATCTTCTAGTCCAACCCCCTGCTTAGGCAGGAAACCCTGCACCACTTCAGACAAATGATTATCCAACATCTTCTTAAAAACTTCCAGTGTTGGAGCGTTCATAACTTCTGGAGGCAAGTTGCTCCACTGATTAATTGTTTTCACTGTCAGGAAATTTCTCTTTAGTTCTAGGTTGCTTCTCTCCTTGATGAGTTTCCACCCATTGCTTCTTGTCCTGCCGTCAGATGTTTTGGAGAATAGCTTGACTCTCTCTTCTTTGGGGCAGCCCCTGAGATATTGGAAGACTGTTATCATGTCTCCCCTAGTCCTTCTTTTCATTCAAGTAGACATACCCAATTTTAGTTGTTGCTGTATATTACTAACAAGGTCATCTTATTCTCTTCAGCTCAGAAGAGACACTTGGCACAATGTACTAGCTACTACAAGGATACTTAGAAGCAGGTAATGAAAAATCTGATCTGGTTCACAACAGACTATGGGGAAGATGACCATGGGACATTGGCGGAACAAAAGAGAAGACAGGTCAGCTTCCGTATTGGTCCATCTTCTCAAGATCTTTCTTCCTCCCTTCGTTATTCTTCTTCTTCTCGCCCTCCCTCCTGGAAAAATATCCCAAGCAAATTTCTTATTTCTTCTTTATCAAGGTTCATTTACTAGGCGCTACAAATGATGTGTCTTGAGAGGGAAGTCTTGATTCTTAATTTATGAGACGGAATTGAAGGTCACAGTTCATTATTAGCACAGGAGGCCTTTGAATGTGAGATCTAAGCGTGAAGCTCGAAGCTAAAAAAAAAAAAAGTCCAATTTTCCGTATTTTCGTGGCTAATAAGCTGTGAAACTGTTGAAAGGGATGCCTTGAACAAAATGGCTATTTAAGGGCCCAAGCACATTATTTGTCTGCTCACTTAATTTATTCCTTGGAGTTCTGCTGCTCAACTAAAACACTCCAACTGCTACAAAAATGGTGAGCTATAAGACATAAATTAAAGACATCCTTCAGCTCAGCTGAACTGGTGATGGCATTTGCAGTTTTCCATGGATTGTAATTGTGGTTTCCTACTATCTACTCCCTGGAAGTTTTATGAGTTCCTAGTTTTCCGAAAAGACTAGAATTGCCTATTGATATATAAACAGATCTGCCCATATTTTCGAATGCAACTGGCTGCTATCATGTATCACGCAGATGTGAAGAATGTACGTGACCTTCAGTTATCTCTCCTTCTCCTCCTTTCCTCCTGTTTACTATTCCCTCTTTTCTTGACTTCTTTTCCTCCTCCTCCTCCTGCTCTCTCCTTTCTTCCTGTTTGCTATTTCTTCTCTTTCTTCTTTCTTCTACTTTGCCTTTTCTTTCTCCGGCCCATTGTTCCAATGAACATGTTATGACAATTTAGAAAAAAAAACAATGGCTTTTCCTTGATTATATTATTGGGCTTTTTTAAAAGAAAGAATTGTTATTTATCATTTCAATTAAAAAGAAAGAAAGAAAGAAAGAAAGAAAGAAAGAAAGAAAGAAAGAAAGAAAGAAAGAAAGAAAGAAAGAAATTCTTTCTTTTCTGTCTTATCTTATAGGTCTTTCACTTCTTGTTCGTTAAATTTGACACCTAGGTGATTTCTCATACTACATGCAGCCAGCCTGTTACTAATGGTTTGTTTATTGAAATAGGGCGTGGCAGGCTAGAACTTAAAGGTGTCTGCGGAGTATGTTTATCTATGTGTCTTTCACTGCCTGAAAAATTAGCTCACCATCCTGAACTGGGAGCATTAATAAAAATGATTGTAATGTAGCACTAATTTTTCAAGTTTATTTATTTATTTAATTAAACTTATATACCGCCCTTCTCCCCAGGGAGACTCAGGGCGGTGGAGGAGCCAGAAATTAAAACGCATATAGTACAAAAGTTAAGAAAAAACTAAAATAAATTAAATCATCGGCATTACCAATTTAAAATCCCAAATCTACAAAATCAAAAAAAAAAAATAAATAAATCCCAATTTAAAATCCAAAATCAACAAAATTAAAAGATTAAAAATCCCCATTAAAACCATTTAAACCAGGCTGGCTTAAGTTAGTCTAAGAATCCACAATGTAGAACCTCTATATGGAAAGTTGATTAAGAAGAGAATCAGAAACAATGAAAACAATTTAGAAAATATTAACCAGTGATAGGCATTGTAAATTAGGAGTAAGAAACCCTGTTGGACTGATCTGGCCATCGATAGATTGAAGTTTGATTTCAGAAGCCATTAGTGCCCTGATGATGTTATCTAGTTGGGTAATGAAACATCTGTAAGAAATTCTCCAAGCTCAGAGAACACCAAGGACACCACAGTTCTCTTCCTCTTCCTCCCCCTCCTCCTCCTCTCCACACACCCCACTCCATTCTAGCACTGATAACATTACCCAGTTGGGTTATGAAACGTCTGTGAGAAAACCACCAAGCTCAGAGATCACCAAGTACCAGTTGAACCCTGAGTTACGAATATTCTCTTCTGTTAAGAATCCATTTATTGTTTTCTCCCTGACCAAACGGATCCATTTTGCTATTTTTCTCCAGATTTGACATTTCCGCCATCCATTCCTCCCATGGTGAGAATCTCAGCTCTCTTCCAGCTTGATTTATAATCATTCCCAATCACGCTACTGGGCACTCTGGGAGCAGAAAATTAGATCTCGCTTTTGACAGCTTCTTTTGACTCTATTTTTGCAGAGAGAAGCTAGCATGATCAGAGGTCAAGATATCCAAAGATCATCCTGGTTAATCCCGTGTCAGCAAAAATGGAGCCGAGGAATGAAGACTTACGATTACAACTGCATTATTTATCTTTCACCATTCCCACCCCCCTCCCAAGCTCTGAGAAACATGCTTTCCATTTACAGAAGTATGTAGCAATTTTGGATATTTACCCACCCCGTCTTAATGGACCACTCTCTTTTCCATCTGCTGAGCGGGAGGTTGCATTAATATTAATCCCTTTGGCAGATAATGGAAGCTCTCTAGATACGTTGCAAACCTCCAGGTATTTCACAGGATTTCTACTGTGCATCCCATAGCTAACTTTATTCTATCTCCATTGCTGACGATGCCATGGGTATTATGTTCCCTTCCCGTTTTAAACCCTCCAACCTAATTTACAATCCAGGTTCAACCAGGTGGTTCACCAAACTTTGGCTGCCATTAAATGGAGGAATGTTGACCGAACAGAGCCATCTCCATCAGGGTTAATGCTAATATTAGAAGAACAACCTGCACTAATGTTGAGGTGGAGCTCTCGCCTCACAATCAGGAGGCTGGGAGTTCGATCCTAGGTAGAGGCAGATATTTTTCTCTCTCTGGGCACAATGAGAAATATATCCGCTGAACAAAACTCCACACTGGCAACAGGAAGGGCATCTGGCCATTAAAACACTCTGCTAGCTCCATTTAGTTGCCCAGACTCCACCCCGCAAGGGATTATGGCAGGGGTGAAATGCTACCGGTTCGGGCCGGTACACCCGAACCGGTAGTACAAAATGCTACTGGTTCACTGAACTGGTAGTAAAAAAACATTTTTAAAAAAGTTCTGACAATCAGCTGAGCGACGCACGATCAACAGAACTTTTTTAAAAAACCTTTTAAGCATTTTTTAAAAAAATGCTTTAAAAAGTTTTTTTAAAAGTTCCGACAACCATGTGTTGCTCAGCTGATCGTCGGAACTATTTTTTTTTTTTACTTTTAAAGCATTTTTTTTTACTACCGATTTGGGCGAATAAAAAAATAAAAAAAAAAGCCTCAGAGGATCACAGCTGTGCTGCGCGATCATCCCAGACTTTTTTGCTTACTTTTTTAAAGCATTTTTTTACTACCTATTCGCCCGAACCGGTGGTTAAAAATGCTTTTAAAAAGTTTTTTAAAATGTTTCCAAGATCGCATGCCACAGCTGATTCCCCCATTCGCTGTTCTACTTATGTTCCCAAGCCTCCTTTTGGCGTGTATTGTGCATGCTCACACAGCACCTGTTTGGTGTGAACTGTGCGTGTGAGGCCTTATTATGAGGTCTTTAAAAGAAGATGATGAACCTTCACTAACGTTGGGTGAATTTGGTTCTGACTGGATTTATTTATGCCAGCGTGATTAACTCAAGGGTTGCGTGCTTGCAAATTTAGAGCTGATCTGGACCACGCATTTGATAGGGGCTGGAGAAACAACAGAAGGTTTGGCTTGGATTATTCGCGGGTCCTGCAGTTGATCAGCTTGTCCTCGGCTGATTGGGGCTGGATCTGATGCTGACCCCACTTTGAGAGCTGCCGTGTTTGTCATTAACACAGACTTGGGGGTGGCCGCTTTCTTCTCCTATATTTAATTCTGTTTGCTTACTGCCCTGGAAGCACTAATGATGGAGCAAAAGCTTACGTATTTCAAGCTCATGCGAAAGACAGAGGTCATTGGAGAAGATGCCTAGTCTTGGATGAAAGTTGAAGGCCATCGAAAGGTAGCAACTGTAGATGAAGGGTTTCCATGCATACAAAGGAGCATGATATCCTGGCCAAGAGATGCCCTGGACTCAGAAGACCTAGACCCAGCTAATTTATAGAAGACCCTAGGGCATAATATAAAATTGGGAGAAGGAAGATCTTAGCACATCCCATGAGCTCTTCAAGGTAGACCAGACTAGGAAACCAAAGACCTTCCTTCCTTTCTTCTTTCCTTCCTTCCTTCCTTCCTTCCTTCCTTCCTTCCTTCCTTCCTTCCTTCCTTCTTCCTTCCCTCCCTCCCTCCTTTCTTTTCTCTCCTTCCCTCTCTTCTCCTCTCCTCTCCTTCCCTTCCCTACTTCCTTCCCACCCTCCTTCTCTCTTCTTCCCCCTCCCTCCATTCTTTTCTCTCTTTTCCTCTCCTTTCCTTCCCTCCTTCCTTCCCTTTCTCTCTTCTTCCCTCTTCCTTCCTTCCTCCCTCCCTCCTTCTCTCTTCTTCACTCTTCTTCCCCCTCCCTCCCTCCGTTCTTTTCTCTCTTTCCCTCTCCTTTCCTTCCCTCCTTTCTTTCCTCCTTCTCTCATCTTCCTCCTCCCTCCCTCCCTTCTTTTCTCTCCTTCCCTCTACCTTTCTTCCCTCCCTCCCTCCTTCTTTCTTCTTCTCCCTTCTTTCCTTCCTTCACTCCCTCCTTTTCTCTTCTTCCCGTTCCTCCCTTCCTTCCTTCCTCCCTCTCTCCATGGACCTACACAGCAATCCAATTCCAATTCCTTTTAAAAAAATGACAAGAAAACGAAGAATTGGCAAAAGTTCATCCAAACGATACCAAAATTATTATTTTGTAACCGCTGAGCAAGGGAGGAGACAGGATGTGGTGGAGAAAGACTGGCATGTAATAACCCGAATGATGGATTAATAAAAATGCAGCCAGGTTTGTCTTGCCTTTTCAGTGGCAACGTTTCCAGCATGTAGTTGCTTGTCTGAAGTTATAGCTATTTATTTCTGGCTAGAAAAAGAGGGGAAGAGGGGATTTGCATTTAACTCTCTCTTCAACTCCCCGGGTTTCTTCTGAATAGTTATTGTGGTTTTTTAAAATATTTGTTAGATTTATACCTCGCTTTTTCTCCAGGAGCTCATAAATGTTGCTTCTTCATCCCATTGTCCTCCAAAGATGCTTTTTCAAGAGGCAACTGGCCTTCATTTTTCCTTGGAGACATTTCACTTGTAGTAGAGAGACAGGTTGGATAGATAGATAGATAGATAAGACATTAGATTTCCATTTACACACGCCATGATTTCAGTACAGACAGACACACACACACACACACAGATCGAGGGAGCGGGAGGGAGAGAGAGAGACAGACAGACACACACACACACAGAGACAGAGACACAGAGAGAGAGGGAGGGAGGGGGAGGGGGAGAAGGAGAGAGACAAAGAGAGACAGAGACAAAGAGAGACAGACAGACAGACAGACAGACACACACATACACCCCGAGAGAGAGAGAGAGAGAGAGAGAGAGAGAGAGAGAGAGGGAGAACCTATAGCTTTCAGTGAATTGTTTTCTTATGATGCCGGCCAAAACTCCCTTGATGACAGAATAGTTCTCCCGTTTCCAATCAAGATATTTTGGGAGCAATTGAGCCAATGAACTTGAAATGAACCCTTAAATTTCTAAACCTTTGTCCACCCTTCTTCTTTCATACCAAACGTTTTAGGTGGACTCACGTTTAACCACTTGAAGAAGCAGAAGGCGAGGTTCTCCATGGGACCCTACAGAGATAGGCAACGTTGGTCCTTCTCGATCCCTTCTCTTCTCGCCACTCTTAGACCTGCAAAAACAAACCCACCTTACACGTCTGTGTGAGGTTTGTGAGACCCTCAGCATTTCCTTCTAAACAGAGCACACTCAAGTGTGTCTTTTTCCATTCAAAAATCCACACAACTTTTCGTGTTGGGGGGGGGGAAGAGAGAGCGCATACCCCTGAAGCTTGCAACCTAGAACAAGAGTTTAATTGTGTGCATGTGGAGGATGGTTGCATTTTTAGAAAGCCTATATCAAAGGGATTTACATAAAATTAGAACATATAGGGGGAAAAAATGACATTTTACAGAAGGGTATCAGGGAAAAATTTCTTTCAGAAAAGTTACGGATGTTCTATAGAGTCATGGTGGATTTTCACAGTAATAAAAATAAAAGCTCCCACCCTCTGGAACGACCTTCCTTCAGAGTTGCGAACGATCTCTGACTTTTTGTCGGGCCTTAAAAACATATTTTTTTCAGCTTGCCGGCTTGGCCTGATCCCTGTAAAATTTTTTAGAATTTTTAGAGTTTTGATATTAATTTTAAATTGCATTGTTTTAACTATCGGCCAAATTTATATTAGTTGTTTTTAAAATTTTAACTTTTGTGTACCTTGTTTTTTATCTGGCTGTTCACCGCCCTGAGTCCGCAAGGAGAAGGACGGTATATAAATCTAATAAATTAAATCAAATCAATCAATAGTCTGTTTCCTTATAACTATGCAAAACTCTATGCACAGTGGTGGGATTCAGCCGGTTCGGGTCAGTTCAGGTGAACAGTAGTTACATTTCTGGCGGGCCCCTTCCCGCCCCTTCCCACCCTGCCCCTTCCAGGAATCCCCTATTTTGGCTCCTAGGTAAGTACAGGCCCAAATGGGGTGTGTGGCACGGCCTCCCCTGTAACCCGTTTTCAATCCCAGGAGGCTACAGGGAGGCCTACTAGGCCCAAAATGGGGTGCGGGGCAGATGTGGGTTTCAACAAGTTCTGGAGAACCTGTAGCGGAAATTTTAAATAGTTCAGAGAACTGGTAAATACCACCTCTGACTGGCCCTATCCCCATCTATTCTCTGCCTCCCGAGTCCCAGCTAATTTTATTTATTTATTTATTTATTTATTTAATTAATTAGATTTATATGCTGCCCTTCTCCGAAGACTCAGGGCGGCTTACAATGCATTAAGCAATAGCCTTCATACTTTTGTATATTTTATACAAAGTCAGCTTATTGCCCCCACACACTGGGTCCTCGATTGACCTACCTTAGAAAGGATGGAAGGCTGAGTCAACCTTGAGCCTGGTGAGACCCGAACTGGTGCAATTGCAGACAGCTGAATGTTAATAACAGGCTTTAGTCTGCTTATTAGTCTGTTGAGCTATCCAGGAGGAAATGGGGATTTTGCAGTAACCTTTCCCTGGATTGGGGAGGGAATGGAGATTTTACAGTATCCTTCCCCTGCCATGCCCAAGTCATGCCGATCAAGCCACACCCACAAAACCAGTAGTAAAAATTTTTGAAACTCTCCACTGGTGCAAGGAGACAATGCCCCCTCCCTCCGATGGCCCATTTTTGCTCTCAGGGTGGTGCAGGAGGCCGAGTGCTGCCTGTCATACTCCCTGGCCACACCCACCATGGCCATACCCACCCAGCCAGTCATTAGGGCAGAGAACCAGTTGTTAAATTATTTGAATCCCACCACTGTCTACACGCATTGATGGTGCATATCAGTGGTACCAAAAAGCCCTCATTCTTGGAAGATATTTTTTTCCCCATCAGGCCATTCCTTCCAGTAAATGTGTATAGTCCCTGCCAAAGGAAAATATGGGTTAGCCCAACCCATCAATTCTGGTAGCTTCAAATATACAAAGCCAATGTTGGCAAAGGAGCTTCGGTCTATCCATGCGGAAAGAAACAATTCCTTGGTCTTCAGAGATTGAGCTCCATGACCAGTCTGAAGTTGAGCGGTAGGTCAGCTGAAGTTCAGGAGATTCTTTAAAGACCATCCATGCAGTTTGGAATCCAATTTGTGACGTGGAAAAACTTGGATAATTGGTAGTATTGGCAGGAGAAGGCTCCTTGGGAAAATATTGCCATCTTCTTGAATCCCACAATTGAGCTTGGTTGTGATGGTGGCACCATGAAAGAGAATAGCTCTCCATCTATTTCAGGGAGTTGTTTTGTTTCCTTGGCAAGTTCCACACTTCAGACAAGCTTTCTTCAGCCTGAAACCTTTAATCTTTCAAACTCAATTTCAAACTTCCCTTAGCAACAACCAGCATGGACTCCTTAACATGGTTATGCAGGAGAGAATGTGCATTAAAAACGAAAGACTGCTCTTTCTTAAGATACCCCCAACATTTCCAAAATTTCCAAACATGGAATACCCCCAACATTTCCAAAACTAGAAATAAGAACATCATCCACTTCTCGCAAGAAGGAACATACCAGAGACAAGGATGCTGAAGTCACTGTAATCAGATTACCATGAACATGATTTCAATTTTCTTTTCAGTTCAAGATTTGGTCCACTCTAGTAGGACAAGCCTAGAGTAACCTGTTGACCTTCTGGAGATCCTGCATTTTTCACCCCTCCATTTTCCAAGCTTGTAAAAGTTTATTGACTGGAGGAAATGAGAGGATAAAAAGCAAGGACAGAGGAACATCTAGAGAAGTTCTCAACAGGAAAATGGAGATTAAGCTCAGGGTTAGTAAGTAAGTAAGCCCGACTTCCACAACTTTGAACACTGTTCCTTGGTACCAGTTGGTATGTATTCTCCCTCCCTCCCTCCCTTCATCTTTTCTTACACAATTGGATAAAGGATTTATACTCCAACTAACATGGAATGAACCGTACAGGCCATCTGCATCTTTTTCCTTATGCAAGGTGTTACAGCATTTTTAGCAAATCTCTTTATTTGTGTTTTCCATGAAGAGTGCGTCCCTGCTGAGACTACATATTATCAAGGATAATAAACATATGTCTCCTTAAATCTCATTTAGTCACTCCTAGTACAAGTCGCTTTTTTTTTTTACAACCAACACTCACTAAACAAACTGTTTTAAGTTGAGTAACGCAATGAACTGCTACGTTGGGATTGGCCATACCCAATCATGGTTACCATGCTTAACAGATTAACAGAGTGGAAAGGAACTTTGTAGGTCATCTAGTCCAACCCCCCACCCAAGCAGGAGACCCTACACCATTTCTGACAGATGGTAGTCCGGTCTCTTCTTGAAAGCCTCCAGTGATGAAGTTCCCACAACTTCTGAAGACAATTTCTGTTCCATGGGTTGATGGTTCTCACTGCCAGAAAATTCCTCCTTATTTCTAGGTTGAATCTCTCCTTGGTCGGTTTCCATCCATTATTCCTTATCTGGCCTTCGGGTGCCTTGGAGAATAGCTTGACCCCCCCTCCTCTCTATGGCAGCCCCTCAAATATGGGAAGACTGCTATCATGTCTCCCCTGGTCCTTCTCTTCACTAGACTAGACATGTCCAGTTCCTGTAACTATTCTTAAACCATCAACTCTTCCATTGCAACTCTTTTGTGAAGGAGCTTGTTGAGGACTATCAAGATTCTACTTGCTCTACAGGTTCTAGTACAACATCTACTAGAACTTTTACTAGAACTAGAACTAGAACTACTCCTCTACAGACTATTTTATTTCTTTGTTGAGCTGAACCTGAGGTTTCCTCTCTCTTGATTTAAAAGACTTCTGTGATCCAGTTCAAAGGGTCATTTGGAGTCATATCATTCATCAGATCCAAAACAATGCTTTCAAATCACTCCGGCAAATCCAAAGCAGCACTCCAATATGAAACAGTGAATCAGGCCGATTTGATTGGGAGCTTCCCATTTGATTGGGAAAGTCTATTTGATTTTTGATTGCCATGATGTAAAAAAAAAGAGCATTAAGAGTGCAGAGAAGAGCAACCAAGATGATTAGGGGACTGGAGGCTAAAACATATGAAGAACGGTTGCAGGAATTGAGTATGTCTACTTGAATGAAAAGAAGGACTAGGGGAGACAAGATAGCAGTGTTCCAATCTCTCAGGGGCTGCCACAAAGAAGAGGGAGTCAAGCTATTCTCCAAAGCACCTAAAGGTAGGACAAGAAGCAATGGATGAAAACTGATCAAGAAGAGAAGAAATCTAGAACTAAGGAGAAATTCCTAAGGAGAATTTTCCATTAATCAGTGGAAGGACTTTCCTTCCAGAAATTCTGGGGGCTCCATCACTGGAGGTTTTTAAGAAGAGATTGGACAACCATTTGTCTGCAATGGTTTGGGCTTCCTGCCTCACCAAAGGGTTGGACTAGAAGACCTCCAAACTCCCTTCCATGTCTGTTATTTTGATTCGGTGACTTGACAGAACCAGCACCAAATCTGTTCTACTCACAGCTTCATGAAGATCCACTACCGATGATATTCGGTGCAGATATAATCTTTGGAAGTCTTTTAGAGGACAAAATTAATGAGAATTGAGAACAAAGGATGCGCATGTGATTTTTTTGGGGTTTTTTTTGTTTATGTCATTTAAAAACACAGATGTGGTAGAACAATCCTCAATCCTGCTGTTTCAATCCATAATGACGAGCCAATTTTTTGTTTTGTTTTTAAAAAAGCCCATTATAGGATGTTAGTCTGTTCCTGGAAAGAAATACATTTCTGTTTTAGACAATAAACTTAGGAGTTGAAACTCTTCCCTCCTGGTTAATTGTTCCTCCGTATTGAGAATTTGCATTTTAATATCTCCCTCCTTATTTACTTACTCAGTACGGGGCAAATCTTGGCCATTTAAAGTGCTTTACAACTGTGGGTTTAATTGACTATGTCTAATCGTGATTACCCAGATGCATGCAATTAGATGCTTAAGTGCACTTATTAAGTAATAGGTCCTCTGCCTAACTTGGAGTCCTTTTTAAAAATAGTAAACATCCATCAGAAAGTTAACTTAGCCCTAACAATTCCTCCCAATCTTCGGAGCTGCCAGAAAGTTTACAGGAATGACTTTCTGTGGTCAAAGATAAGTTATTTGACTTCAGAAGACCCTTCCCCTCAATACACACCCATTATCTGGCTCTATTCTATTCTATTCTATTCTATTCTATTCTATTCTATTCTATTCTATTCTATTCTATTCTATTCTATTCTATTGTCTATTCTATTCTATTCTATTCTATTCTATTCTATTCTATTCTATTCTATTCTATTCTATTCTATTCTATTCTATTCTATTCTATTCTATTTCCTATCCTATCCTATCCTATCCTATCCTATCCTATCCTATCCTATCCTATCCTATCCTATCCAGCAAACACAACAGAAGTAAACATATACACACAACGCATGTAATTTTATTCAAAACTTCTATGGGGGTACAGCAGCGGCCTCCTAACTGGATGTCCAGTTCAGCTACCCAGGCGATCCCCTCTGACGTTGCTTCCTCAGATCTTCTAGAGAACCAGACTGTGTCGTAGGACAATCTCGCACAATATGTTAATGGTTTGTATATCTGCACCACAATTGTAACAAGGGGGATCTTTCTATTCCCCACTGATATATAGAGAAGAGGCACTTCTTCCAGTGTCACACCTAATTCTGTTTCATTCAGACGGCGAGAGAGGTCAAAATCAGGTGGTTTGGTAGAAGGGTCAGTAACGGTCAGGCCACAAGAATCTCGGTATCTCGGACTATCCCTTTCTCCAGGCATTCTTGGACTTAAATTGGGTAGATTTGTTAAGTGAACAGCTGCTTTCCATGCTGGGCTACGGGAGTTCAATCTCATAAATTAAATGCAACTCTTGTAGAAGACAAGGAAAAATGGTAGGGCGGGAATCTGGAAATCACCAAAGGATTCCTAGGAGTAATTCCATATACCGTATTTTTCGGACTATAAGACGCACCAAGATTTTGAAGAGGAAAACAAGGGGGAAAAATAGTTTTTGCCCTCCCCAGCCCCCAGGAGCACTCTACCGGCCTCACAAACCCACTGCGCATCCCGTTTTTGTGAAAAAATGGGCCTGTTTTTGGCTTCACAAACACCTCATGTGTCACCTTTTTGCCCTCCCCGGTCCCCAGGAGCACTCTTCAGGCCTCCTAAACCCTCTGCACATCCCATTTTTGCGAAAATGGGACTGTTTTTGTGAAAAAATGGGCCCATTTTTGGCCTTCCAACCCCCCACGCCTTGCGGTTTTGCCCTCCCCAGCCCCCAGGAGCACTCCACAGGCCTCCCAAACCCTCTGCGCATTCCATTTTTGCGAAAAATGGGTCTGTTTTGGGGCAAAAATGGGACATGAGCAGGGTTTCGGGAGGCCAAAAAATGGCTGTATTCGGTCTATAAGACGCACCAACATTTCCATTCTCTTTTAGGGGAAAAAAAAGTGTGTCTTATAGTCCTAAAAGTACGGTATGTAACACGTTGCCTCATGTCCTCTAGACAGATGCTTTCATCATTACTTCTGGGGCTTCCCTCAGATGGGGCCTTGACTTTGAAGTAATGGCTCTTGGGTTCTTCCAACATAAGGCCCATTGTTACAGGAATGCTTCCCCTCCCGCCCCCCTGCCACCTCCCCCCGCCCCGTCTGGAAAAAAGAAATAACCCTGGCATCAGAAAAGGATAGAATAATTTCCACTCTTTCTGGAAATAGCCCTCCCTGGCCTTTCACACTGTCCTCTTCTTCAGACGGAAAAAAAAAACGGTGAACTGTTCAAAAACAGAACTTAATTGAAGGAGGTGAGTTTCTCCTTGGCCAATAGAGATCTCTTTTCAACCACCCGACACATACTTAATTTTAGGCTCGGTGTGTTTACGGTGGAAGGGGAAGGATTGCAGGTCAATACAATTTATTGTATGTGAATGAGGAATACTGGGGTTTTGGTATCCAGCAAAGGCTGAGGTTTGGCACGGAGAGATTCTTTGGTTTCCATGTTGCACCAATGCGTGCCAAGGGCTATCCTGAGTTTGCTTCTACAGTACACAATCTTTAAATGTACACCATCCTTGCGCTGCCCTTGAAACAGGGGTGAAATCCAGCAGGTTCTGACAGGTTCTGGAGAGCCAGTAGTGGAAATTTTGAGCAGTTCGGAGAACCGGCAAGTGCCACCTCTGGCTGGTCCCAGAGTGGGTTGGGAATGGAGATTTTGCAATATCCTTCCCCCAGGAGTGGGGAGGGAATGGGGATTTGGCAGTAACCTTCTCTTGGAGTGGGGAGGAAATGGGGATTTTGCAGTATCCTTCCCCTGCCATGCCCACCAAGCCCACCAAGCCACACCACGCCCACCAAGCCACGCCCACAGAAACAGTTGTAGAAAAATTTGGGTTTCACCACTGCTTTGAAAGAATTTCAGAGGGGGCATCCAATGATCAATTCTCACTGGATAGCTTTCGAAGCTCTTCTCCCAATTATTAACTAATTACGAGACGTTGGATTCCCAACTTAGCTTTTGTTAACTCGGAGAGCCCTTAAAAGACACAGAGGGCAACTTAGCTGGGAATTAAGCCAAGCATTTTGAATGCCCTGACTCTAATCAAGACTAAATCTGGATCCAAGCTATTCTATTTTAATTATTGGCGTTTTTAGCCAATTTTCAACTAAGATTAGCGCCTGAAGTTGCGTACGGTTAGTGACTGAAGGTGTTTTTTTTTAAAAAAATATTAACTTTACATTTCTTTGGCACATTTGAAAGAATCTCACCATCTTCCACCTGCCTGGCTGAGCCCTTCAAGTCATTTTTAATAGAAGCCAGCTGGCAAAGCCAACTTAAAATACACAATCATTTATTTTTCTGCTATCTGCAGGACAAAAAATGGCCTTCAGAAGGCCATTTACGCCCAGCTCTAAATAAAATACAATCCCGGTGAGGAATGCATGCCATTCTGCAGGTCTTCCAATTTCCAATTGGTTGGCAAGGTTTGTACCAATAACCTATTAAATTTGAAATCTGAGACAAAATACAGGAGTGGGCTTCTGGGGGTTCGCAGGGGTTTGGGAGAACCTCTAGCTAAGATTCTGTGCAGTTCGGAGAACCCCCCAAATCCCACTCCTGGCTGGCCCTGCTCATCCCACCCGGCCCCTTCCATGCGGCCCGTTTTGGATGCAGGTAAGTGCAGAGCATACGCGGAGGCTCGGGGAGGGCGAAAAATGGGCTGACTGGAA
>JAUDYJ010000013.1:5212904-5229573 GCA_030761175.1 Masticophis lateralis
AGAGATGCTTCTATAACTGACGCTGGGTTTTTTGGGATATCTTCTAAGTAGCCAACCTCAAGCAAGAAGTGGTTGAGGTCTCAGGGGGCCTCTGGAGAGAGGCTGATGAAAACCTTTGAAAGTCACCTTAGTTTCCCTTCCATGGTTGACCATCTGAGTGACCATCATTCCATCCTTGTGTCCACCTTCTTCCTTCTCCGATCCTGTAGCGATACTATAAACATTTGGTGGAATGCGTAGACTTTCCTGAAATGTTTGTTTCCAGAGGTTTGCTGGTGAGTCACTGTAGGGGCACACTAGCTTTTTTGTTACCTGGTGTGTACCTGGGGCCAGCTCCAAGTTTCTGTGGGCCCACCATGAGAGGCCTCTCTCCATGAAAGCTCACCACTTGTGCCCTTACTTTGATATTTTCCCAATCTTCCTTGCTGAGCCCTGATTTCTGTAGGAACAGCTGGCCTGGTGGGTAAAGGCCTTGCTAGAAGGAAAGCAAGCTGAGAGACAGTGAATGGACTCACATCTCAAATAGAATCTGACATCTTGCCAACATCTTGCCAACACCTAAACAGAACAAATAGAGTTGGAAGGGACCTTGGAGGTCTTCTAATCCATTCCTTTTTCATTCCTTCAGTTCTTTCCTCAACTTATTTGGCTGGGCAATTCATTCATTCATTCATTCGTTCGTTCGTTCGTTCATTCGTTCATCCATCCATCCATCCATCCATCCATCCATCCATCCATCCATCCATGCATCCATCCATCCATCCATCCATCCATCCATCCATCCATCCATCCCATTTATCCATGTCTACCTCACCTTTTCTTCAGGAGCTCGCAACCTTTCTTGCCACAGTTGTTCAATGAATCACTGCAGTTGTTCAGTTAGTAATATGGTTGTTAAGTGAATCTGGCTAAATTTCCTATTTAATTTACTTCTCAGAAGGTCACAAGGAGTGATTGCATTACAATCTACTTAGCTGGGCCATTCATCCATTCATCCATCCATCCATCCATCCATCCATCCATGGATCTGTGCATTTGTGGATCCATCCATCCATCAGTCCATCCATCCATTCAATCATCCATCCATCCATCCATTCATGCATCCGTGGATCTGTGCATCTGTGGATCCATCCACCCATCCATCCATCCATCCATTCATGGATCCATGCATCTGTGGATCCATCCATCCATCCATCCATCCAATCATCCATTCATCCATTCATCCATTCATCCATTCTTCATTCATGTCTACCTCACCTTTTCTTCAGGAGCTCACAATGACATACAACCACCATCAGTATAGAATAGGTTGGTTGAGATACCAAGACTGTCCCAGAATGGTCCAACCCCTGGCCCTGAAGCCAGTTCTCTGCAATCCTGGTCCAATAACATACCACACTGCCACCTGGAGTAGCTAATTCAGAACTAGCTGGACCATGTGAGATGCTACTTTTCCACTGGTAACAAAGAACTACCAGTCAATAGTCCTAATAGTTCTAAGGTCAATAAATTAAACTTTATAATATTCAGATTCCCAAGACTATTACCAAGTTAGGTCAGGCCTGAGGAAGACTAGGGGGTCACCAAAATAGGGATTAAGCAATCCCTCAAAATCTGCAGACTGTAAACTGGTTAATCTATTTCAAAGACAGCTTGCAGATTTAGGAACTTCTAAATAAAAATTTGGGTCCTCTTTGTTGTCAGCCGATACAGCTAATCCTCGATGTATGACCACTATTGAGTTGTTCAGTTAGTAACATGGTTGTTAAGTGGAATTGGCTGCTGCATTGACTTGGCTTCTCTGATGGTCGCAACAGGTGATTAAGTGAGACTGCAACCGTCATTAATAGGAGTCGGTTGCTGAGCGTCTCTATTTTGATCAACGGTTGTAAACTGTCAAAACTGGTCCTAAGTCACTTGTTTTCAGTGCCGTTGCAACTTCGAAACAAACTGTTATAAGTTGAGGACTGCCTATTTTAGAAGCTCTTGTATTTCCACGTCGCAGGCCATGAGGAATTTGCTGGAGGTGCTGCAGGAGGAAGTGCGACTTTTATTTTTCCGAAGAAAATCACTTTTCATAATTGCAAAGGCTGCTACTTCACGTGCCCAGATCAGAATCAAAAGCAGAATAGAGCTGGAAGGGAAGACTTTGAAGGTCTTCTACTCCAACTCCATGCCCAAGCAGGAGATCCTATGTAATACCATAGATGCAATCCTGAAGCCATTTCTGAAAAACAGAGATATCGGAAAAGGGGACGGCAAACAACCATAAATTTGCTTTCAAACCCAAAATTATCCCTTCGCACCTCCCAGCGAGCTGCTTCTATCTCTTTTTACAAAGAGGAGGAAAAAAACCCACCACCGTCCAAAAATTTCTCTAAAACTGAATTTACTGGTGGACGGCTGTGAGATCTCTTCTTTTGCAAGGTCTTGGACCTTCCAGAAAAATCCTTGGCTTGAAAGCTTGAATTCTACTGCCATCGTGTGGGGGAAAAAAGCCTAAGATTTCGTGAGCATCTCTTCCCAAATTTTGTCGCTTGGCTGGCGTTTTTTCGTTTGCTGGCAGGTTTAACTGGGTGAATTTAGGGAAACTACTTAAAACTCTTCACGTTATTTATGTTGGCTTTCCAAGTCAACAGCTGCGTTGGGACTGCTGGAAGGAAATCAGCTAGGCGATCCAAATGGTTACGGGACTGTGTCGGTGTTAAGGCTAGGCCAGTGTGTGTGTGTAGATCTCTCTTTCTCTCTGTGTGTGTATATATATGGGTGTGAAGGAGAAACAGCTTGCCTATGGCTTCCTGGGAAAGAGGAATCCAACTCTGTGCTTGGGGAAGTTCCCAGTCTCTTAGAAAGTGTCTCAAATTGTTGGTAATCCCTCCTGAAATGAAATCCTTCATGGCAGCGTGGCTATTTCCACTGGATTGTAGCTGGATGGAATGGAATTTCCTCCCTTTGCCAATGGGCCAAGCAGATCCAGATGGAAACGTTTCTCGTCATCCTCCATTAAATTTTATCATACAGGTCATCCTAGACTTATGACTAGCGACCATTCAAAGCAGTGGTGAAATCCATTTTTTTTTTACTACCGGTTCTGTGGGTGTGGCTTGGTGGGCGTGGCTTAGTGGATATGGCAGGGGAAGCATACTTTAAAATCCCCATTCCCTCCCCACTCCTGGAGGGAAGGGTATTGCAAAATCTCCATTCCCACCCCACTCTGGGGCCAGCCACAGGTGGTATTTCCTGGTTCTCCAAACTACTCAGAATGTCCGCTACAGGTTCTCCAGAACCTGCTGGATTTCACCCCTGATTCAACGTTACAACTGCACTGAAAAAAAGGGACTGATGCCTGTTTCTCACACTTATGACCGTTGCAGCAGCCCTGTGATTTACATCTGGATGCCTGACAACTGACTCATATTTATGACGGTTGCTGCATCCCGGGGGAATCCTGTGATCCAGGGGTGGGCTGCTGGGCGTCTGCAGGGGGTCGGGAGAACCTCTAGCTAACATTCTGTGCAGTTCGGAGAACGCCCAAATCCTACTCCTGGCTGGCCTTGCCCACCCCTCCCAGGAGTCCCCATGCAGCCTGCCTTGGATGCAGATAAGTGCAGGGAATGCGCGGAGGCTCGGGGAGGATGAAAAACGGGCTTACCAGAAGTTCAGGAAGGCTGGAAATGGGCCTGTTTCTGGCCTCCAGAGGGCCTCCGGAGCCTGGGGAGGCCGTTTTCACCCTCTTGGAAGCTCAAGTAAAGCCTCCGGAGCCTGGGGAGGGCAATTCCCACTCGCTATGGTGCAGGAGGCCGAGAAGGCCACGCCCACCATGGCCACACCCACCCAGCAACCGGGCAGAGAACCCCTTGCTAAAATTTTTAAAGATGACCCACCCCTGCTGTGATCCCCTTTTGCGACATTCCGACAAGCTAAATCAATGGGGAAGCCGGATTCGCTTAAGAACCGTGTTACTAAGGTAGCCACTGCAGTGATTCGCTTAACAACCGTGCTGAGAAAAGTCATAAAATGGGGGCAAAACTCACTCAACAGCTGTCTCACTTAGCAACTGAAATTTTGGGTTCGATTACGGTCACAACCCCAGGATTATCTGTAATAATTGCATTTTAGGTTAGGGAAGCACGGAAAATACAGGGGGCAGCCAGGTTGTCCTCTGCTGCCCCCTGTCTCCCAATCGTGGGACTTCCAAAAACTGGACAACATTTAACCTAAAATTCCTTAGCAGGATAGCTAACTGAAGGGCAATTTTTTTCCCCAGAAGATAATTTTAAAGAGTTCCCTTGTATTCTTTGGTTTAATTAAATTATTGCCATTGAGTGAAACATATCCAAATTTAAGCATTTGAAGGAATGTATTTTTCTTTTTTTTTTTAAAAAAAAATCATGTTACCTTTTTTATAGACTCCTCCTTTATGCAGATATTTTCCTCTAACCTGTGATTTTCTTTTTTTAAAAAAAAAATAATATCTGGGACATTATAAATCACTACAATTCTGTACTTAGTGAAATAGTTTTTTCAGGCAATTAATAGAAGCCGGCACCCCATTGCTTTGCACGTCAAGAGTTTCAGCCGACAGGTGTAAATATTCGTTCCGTTTTGACAATGGGGCTGATGGAGAACGAGAGGTCATCAATCTTGACGTGCTTATATAAACAAAACAAATGACTTAATTTGTTTTGGGTTAGAAACAGCGGGCTTGTAACAGGAGGGGGATTTGCAAATTTCTATAAGAAAACATTGCCTCGCCGACACCAAATTACATCTCAATCAATGTTAAAAGGCAACTGACATTTTCATTTTGATTTATGGATTAACCTTTACGTCTAATGCAATCTTAGAATTTATTTTTTTTCCCCTCGCCATCAGCAGCTGGTGGTACAGCTACCTACAGTTCATTGTGAGGAAGTTTACTAATTTAATAACTTCCACCCACACTGCAAACACCATGGTGAAGGAGCTCACACCAAGGTTTAAATAGTGGATGGACGCTATCATCTCTCTCTCTCCCTCTGTCTTTCTCTCTCTCGTCTATCTGTCTGTCTGTCTATCTATCTATCCATCCGGCCCCTACCTACCGACCTACCTACTTATGTTTGTCTATCTGTCTGTCCATTCATCATTCATCCATCCATCCATCCACCCACCCACCACCTACCTACCTACTTATGTCTATCTGTCTGTCACTCTATTTTCCATCCATCCATTCATCCATCCCTATCATCCATTTCTGTCTGTTTGTCTGTCTGTCTATTGCCTGTCTATCTGTCTGTCTGTCTGTCTGTCTGTCTATCTATCGATCTATCTATTGATCGATCGATCGATCTATCTATCTATCATCCATCCCTATCATCCATCCATCTGTCTGTCTGTCTGTCTATCATCTATCTATCTATCTATCTATCTATCTATCTATCTATCTATCTATCATCTATCTATCTATCATTTTCTATCCTCCATTCCTCCATCCCTATCATCCATCCCTGTCTGTTTCTCTGTCTGTCTGTCTGTCTGTCTGTCTATCTATCTATCTATCTATCTATCTATCTATCTATCTATCTATCTATCTATCGCATGGAAAATGTTTATTTTTTTTATTTTTTTATTTTTAATTTGATTTATATGCCGCCTTTCTCCGGAGACTCAGGGCGGCTTACAATGCATTAAGCAATAGCCTTCATACTTTTGTATATTTATACAAAGTCAGCTTATTGCCCCCACAAACTGGGTCCTCAATTTACCCACCTTAGAAAGGATGGAAGGCTGAGTCGACCTTGAGCCTGGCTAGGATTGAACCCACAGAAATTACAGGCAGCTGGTGTTAATTGCTGCCTTTAGTAGGAGGCATTAGCCCCCTACGCTACACAGGCTTTAACATTAACACATTAACATTAAAATGTTAATCAGGTTTAGGAAAGTCAGCTTCGTGAGAAACAACAATGAGAAACTTGAGGTTGGCATCAAAAACTCAATCCTGATTGTATTAATTTCTTTTAAGAATAAAAGGAGGTCTATGGGTCAAATTAAAATTGCATTTGTTTTTCTCTAGATAGATGTACAAATGGGCACACTTGGGGCCGTGAAGATATTCCCAGACGTGCAATTTTTAATGGCCTGGTAAAATGACCTCCCCCTGTTTATTATGAAGCTCTTATAACACAAGTTTTAGCTGAGTGAGTTCCCAGTTAATTTTGTCTTATTTTATTGGTTTTTTTTTTTAGTTTGGGTTTTGTTTTCCGGATGTAGCCTAAAGCTTAGAGAAAAGTAATTGCATAAAGTGGAAAAGGGTTCAGGAGAAAGAGAGAGAAAGAGAGAGGTGTATGAGAACATCTAATTTATAAGCTGTGGTTATCAGCCCACTGCAGATGCTTCATTTTGTTCAAAGGAAAAACAGTTACTTAAAACAGCAAAGCCACAGCCATGTTTTTGTAACTTACACGAATCACGTTTGGTATTTGGAAGGGATATAAAAATATGTAAGTTTGCAAATATTTTTGCCTTGGTTTAATTTTATCTGTAGCAAAACGAGGCTGTAGGTAATAAAGGCTTATCCCTCATATTAGTCTTTACTCAAATAAATAAATAAATCCCCTTTTCTTGTGTTATTTTAATCGATTTTGGATGTATTACTTAGAGAGAAATTAGGCACCGTACACCGAAGACCTTATCTGGTTGAAACTGCAACTTCTTTGATTTTTCATCCATTTGAAAAGGAAGATGAGAAACTGTTTATCTGGATGAATAGGGAGGGAAGGAGATGGGTGGTTAAGAAATAGTATGTATTAATAAGTAAATAAGTGGCTTTTGGTTCCTCCCATATAGATATAGATATAGATATAGATATAGATATAGATATAGATATAGATATAGATATAGATATAGATATAGATGGATAGACGGATAGAGATAGAGTTAGAGAGAGAGAGAGAGAATGATAGAGAGAGATAGAGATAGAGATAGATGGATAGATGGATAGAGATAGATAGGGAGATAAAGACATATATATATATATAAACGGAGGAGACAGCTACAATCTCATATTGCCCCTGGAAGCACGAAGCCAAGAACACCAGTCTGAAGATGACGGATGAGACTTCATCAAAACGTCACCAAGACACTTCCAATTTTACGCGGGAGAAGACCCGAATAACCAAAGACCTACAGATAGATAGATAGATAGATAGATAGATAGATAGATAGATAGGTAGATAGATATAGATATAGATATAGATATAGATATAGATATAGATAGAGAGATGGATATAGATAGAGAGATGGATAGAGAGAGATATTTCAGGGATGGGTTCTACTTACCTTTACTACCGGTTCGCATTGTGCCTGCGCATGGGAGCGTGGAGAGGGAGGGAGGGGGAGAGAGAGAAAGAGAGGGAGGGAGGGAGGGAGGGAGAGAGAGAGAGAGAGAGAGAGAGAGAGAGAGAGAGAGAGAGAGAGATCTCAGGGATGGGTTCTACTTACCTTTACTATCGGTTCGCATTGTGTCTGCATGTGGGTGCGTAGAGAGGGAGGGAGGGGGAGAGAGAGGGGGAGTGAGAGAAAGAGAGGGAGGGAGGGAGAGGGAGAGAGGGAGAGAGAGAGAGAGAGAGAGGGAGGGAGAGAGAGAGAAAGAGAGGGAGGGAGGGAGGGAGGAAGAGAGAGAGATAGAGAGATAGAGAGATTTTATGTGCTAGGGCCGAAGCATAGCAACTAGGAAGAAAAGAGAGCTCCTGAGTCCCGGGGGGGTGGGGGGAAGTAATCTGGAAGTTTCTTCTCTCCTTCTTCATTTTTATTCTGACGTCAAGGCCACTTACGAACATTTGCCCGCGACGTGTGCACCACAGAGCGCCTCGCATCTTCCTTAATGGAAACCCGCTGATCCGTAAACACTTGTGAGAGAGCCCGGCGCTCAGGGGCAGTGTGATATTAATGTTCCTATCAGTGATTGATCAAAAGGATTTGCAAGGAAAGCATAAAAGTATTTAATTATAATTAGACCAGGAACGGCTCCGTAATGGCGCCGACATTTGAATAAGGTCACGTCTTGCCCATACACCTTTCATATTAAATGCCATTCGTTTCAAGGGCCCCGAAATTCGTTTTGGAAATTGTCAGCGTGCAACATACCAGGTAAATTAAAAAAAATGTCCCTGGGTTTTTTGGGGTTTTTTTTTTCTTCCCCTCCTGTTTTGGAAAGATGATTGATCTCCCTTGAAAAGCAAACAACAGCATCCGGTGGTCCAGGCATGCCTTTGAGAAAAGCGTCAGGGATGTAAGAACTTTTCCTTGCCTTTTGGACATAAATTGGGTCAAACAATAGGAATATTTCAAGATTGATTTAGATTAATTCCTTCAGGCTGGAGATGGATGTCTCCACTGAATGTTAACCTTCTCACCCGTGCTGGTGGTGCAGCAGACTAATCTCGTCACTTCTCGCCTGGACTACTGTAATGCTCTCTACATGGGGCTCCCCTTGCGGTGCACCCGGAGGCTCCAACTGGTGCAAAATGCAGCCGCGCGGGGGATTAGGGGAGCGACTGGGCGCTCCCATGTGACACCTCTCCTGCGCGAGTGGTGCACCACTGGCTACTGGTGGACTACCAGGTGCGTTTCAAGGTGTTGGTAATCACCTTTAAAGCTCTCCATGGCTTAGGACCAGGGTACTTACGGGACTGCCTTCTGCCACCAATTGCCTTCCACCAGCCGGTTCGCTCCCACAGAGAGGGTCTCCTCAGGGTGCCGTCAGCCAGACAATGCCGGCTGGCGACCCCCAGGGGGAGAGCCTTCTCTGTGGCAGCTCCTACCCTCTGGAACTATCTTCCTCCAGAGTTAAGAACAATTTCTGACCTCCCGACTTTCCGGCGGGCTTTAAAAACACATCTTTTTCAGCTTGCCGGCTTAGCCTGATTCCTGTCAAATATTTTATTATTTTTAGAGTTTTTATTATCTTTTAAATTAATTTGTTTTAATCTATGGCTATTTATATTTGTTCTTTTTATGAAATTTTAACTTTTGTGTACTTGCTTTTTAATTTGGCTGTGCACCGCCCTGAGTCCGTAAGGAGAAGGGCGGTATATAAATCTAATAAAACTTAAACTTAAACTTAATGTGCTGTTAACTAGCATCAGCTGCCTGCCATTACTGCAAGTTCGAATCTCACCAGGCTCAAGGTTGACTCAGCCTTCCCTCCTTTCGAGGTAGGTAAAACGAGGACCCGGTTTGTGGGGGCAATAAGCTGACTTTGTATAAAAAAGAACACCGCTTGGGGGCCCCCGAAAGCCCTACTAAGCAGGTATATACAAAAAGTATGAAGGCTATTGCTTAATGCATTGTAAGCCGCCCAGAGTCTCCGGAGAAGGGAGGCATATAAATCAAACCAATAAAATCAATCAATCAATCAATCATACCAAGGTAAGGGAGCCAAAGCAAATTACGTACAAAGAAGAAAAAAGACACTCCTTGGAGAAGTGTCTAAAGAGAATTGAAACACCAGAGTCTTGAGGGAATTTTAATCCCTCGTTTTGGTTCCGATTCAGATTCTGCATTTGTGTAATAATTGTGCACCAGGCAATTATGACACAGGTGAGCTGGGAATAATAACCACAAGGAAATAACCAAAGCATTGTGATTGGGTATGGTGTAGAACAGCACAATGATAATTGTTGGAGAAGAGGCGCGTCTGTTTCGTAAAACAAGAATTTAGCCCAGGAAAGGTGTAGAGGGTGGCAAAGGAACTCAAGAAGGTCTTGCCTTGATTCTCTTTGGCATATCCTACCTATAACAGATGCAATGACTCAGTGGCTGAGCTTGTCGATTGAAAGGTTGGCAGTTCAGCGGTTCGAATCCCTAGCGCTATGTAATGGGGTGAGCTCCTGTTCCTTGTCCCAGCTTCTGCCAACCTAGCAGTTCGAAAGCACATAAAAAAATGCAAGTAGAAAAATAGGGACCATCTTTGATGGGAAGGGAACAGCATTCCATGTGCCTTTGGCGTTGAGTCATGCCGGCCACATGACCACGGAGACGTCTTCGGACTGTGCTGGCTCTTTGGCTTTGAAACGGAGATGAGCACCGCCCCCTGGAGTCAGGAACGACTAGCACATATGTGCAAGGGGAACCTTTACCTTTACCTAAATAGTCCTTAACTTACCACCACAATGGAACCTAAAATTTATGTTGCTAAGTGAGACATCTGTTGAATTTTGCCTCAATTTAGGACCTTTCTTGACACCTTTGACACCTTGACACCTACACGATGTTACTATAAAGCAATATTTTCCCATTTTATAAACAGAGGAAACAGTGTTTTCCCATTTTAGTTTTTAGCTGGGGAACTGATCTTCCAAGAAGCAGAAAATTATGGCACAACTCCCGTGTTGTTTTCTGCACTGAGCTGGGATGCCCTTGCAAACTCTCTCCGTGCATTTCAATAATTTTTTAAAGTGTATACTTTTTAATAGATAGCTTTATTGATTCACAATCCACAGGTCAATGGAATGGAATTGCCAATAAATTAGGGGAGGGGAGAGCAATTTGCCTGTCCCAAACTCATTTATAGATCTGAGCCCATAGACCCTAAACTCCTAAACTTAATACTTACATTAGGTTTTTTTTTTTTTAAAAAATCTCAAAGAAGCATTTTTTTAACCGGGGTAAAATGTCTACAACCAGGGGTGAAATTCAAAAGTTTTCCCTACCGGTTCTGTGGGCGTGGCTTGGTGGGTGTGGTGTGGCTTGGTGGATGTGGCAGGGGAAGGATACTGAAAAATCCCATTCCCAGCCCACTCCAGGGGAAGGATACTGCAAAATCTCCATTCCCAGTCCACTCCAGGGGAAGGATACTGCAAAATCCCTATTCTCTCCCCACTCCAGGGGGAATATACTGCAAAATCTCCATTCCCAGCTCACTCCAGGGGAAGGATACTGCCAAATATCCATTTCCATCCCATTCCAGGGGGAGGATACTACAAAATCCCCATTCCCTCTCCCCTCCTGGAAGAAGGATATTGCAAAATCTCTATCCCTACTCCACTCCAGGGGAAGGATACTGCAAAATCTCCATCCCCACCCCACTCCAGGGGAAGGATACTGCAAAATCTCCATCCCCACCCCACTCCAGGGGAAGGATACTGCAAAATCCCCATTCCCACCCCACTCAGGGGCCAGCCAGAGGTGGTATTTGCTGGTTCTCCGAACGACTCAAAATTTCCACCACTAGTTCTCCAGAACCTGTCCGAACCTGTTGAATTTCACCCCTGCCTACAATCCCCCACTGCACTAAAGATATTGCTTTTTCCTGCAGTGAGGGAGAAAAAATGTACAAAAATGCATATTTGAAGAAAAAGGGCACACGAACGCAAAACCTTCCGGTTGACTTATGCGCACTGGGGAAAGGGTCATCAGTCTGTTGAAACCTAAAACTTTAATGAGTTAACAGTTTAATCTTTTGCCCCAGATTCAATTTATGGGGTTTTTGCTAGTCAGATTGTTATATTGGCTGATCATTCCGGAGTTTGAAGAAGGGATGCTGTTAAAATGAGACTATAGTCAAATTGGAGGCCTGATAAACTTGTGGGTCTCACAGGAAATGCCACACACCCAAGAGTGTCCATGGGAGAGTTGTCGAGAAAGTCAAGATGGCAGACAAGAGGTATTAGACACATTGGTATTTGTTTTGGGTCCATGTCTAAGTTAGAGTAATGTTTGAAGAAGCAGATTCTTTAGAAAACATAGCAGACTGTTCTGGGCACAAAGAAACACAGGAATGAAGGAAGGAGAAGGGGATGGAAAAGAGGATGGATGGATGGATGGAAGGAAGGAAGGAAGGAAGGAAGGAAGGAAGGAAGGAAGGAAGGAAGGAAGGAAGGAAGGCATCTAGTTATATGTATTCAAGGAAGGAAGGAAGGAAAGAAAATAAGGAAAGAAGAGGGAGGGAGGGAAGAGAAAGGAAGAATGGATGGATGGATGGACGGAAGGAAAGAAGGCATTTAGCTAGATGTATTCAAGGAAGGAAGGAAGGAAGCCAGCTAACGAGATGTATTCAAGGAAGGAAGGAAGGAAGGAAGGAAGGAAGGAAGGAAGGAAGGAAGGAAGGAAGGAAGGAAGGAAGGAAGAAAGGAAGGCAGCTAGCTAGCTAGATGTATTCAAGGAAGGCAGGCAGGCAGGCAAGCAGGCAGGCAGGCAGCTAGCTAGATGTATTCAAGAAAGGAAGGGAGGGAGGGAGGGAGGAAGGAAGGAAGGAAGGAAGGAAGGAAGGAAGGAAGGAAGGAAGGCAAGCAGACAAGCAGCTAGCTAGATGTATTCAAGGAAGGAAGGAAGAAAGAAAGAAAGGCAGCTAGCTAGATGTATTCAAGGAAGGAAGGAAGGAAGGAAGGAAGGAAGGAAGGCAGCTAGCTAGCTAGATGTATTCAAGGAAGGGAGGGAGGGAGGGAGGGAGGGAGGAAGGAAGGAAGGAAGGAAGGCAAGCAGACAAGCAGCTAGCTAGATGTATTCAAGGAAGGAAGGAAGGAAGAAAGAAAGGCAGCTAGCTAGATGTATTCAAGGAAGGCAGGCAGGCAGGCAAGCAGGCAGGCAGGCAGCTAGCTAGATGTATTCAAGGAAGGAAGGAAGGAAGGAAGGAAGGAAGGAAGGAAGGAAGGAAGGAAGGAAGGAAGGAAGGAAGGAAGGAAGGAAGGCTGGTTTATATTCCTAATGTTCCAAGTCAGCATTAGAACAACATCCAGTCTTCTTGGATCCCATTATCTGCAGAGGGGCCTACTATTACTGTTCCATCTACCTTTAAGTATTTCCTTCCCTCCCAAAATTCAAGCGGTGTTATGCAGATGGATATCTCCCTGTGTCCCAAGAGGGCATGAAGTGAGACCAACCGGAATTCTACTGTCTTCTCCAGCAAGCCCCAATGGCAACAGACGTTTGGGGGGGGGGCGGTTTCCCCCAAAACTGGAATTTCGCTTTGCTGCAAGTCATTTTGCGAATTTTCTGTCCCGGCTGATTCACAGTGTCCAAAACTGAACCTGTTGAACATCTAAGAGGTGGTATTTATTATCTTGCACATGGTATGGGGATCGCAGGACCGGCAGTGGGTCTGGAGACGAAAGAATGTAATCAATGCTAAATTTAATTTCGGCGTCAGATTTTCCGATGTTTGGGCTTTGTCGGCTGGCGGCAGCTCTTGGAAAAAACTCACCGGGCTCTGAAGATTGGAGCGATTGGGATTCCAAAATCTCACCAGCACAGGAGATTTCGGGAAAGACGGCATCGGTGGAAGACAATGTGGGCAAAGCACCTCTTTCTCCAGCCACCCTACTTTTTTCCCTCTTCACACTCCGCCTCCTTCTCCTCCTGTAATTCCCGTTTTCAAACAAATCCAGCATGGATTCACACCCGGTGGCAAAACTCCAGTAATTTCCTTTGCCTTTGTCGTTGCCTTCTGCTCGGGGAACCTGCGTTCGTTCAACCAAAAAACAGCAACGCTGTCAATCATTGACGTGCAAAAAAAAAAAAAAAAAAAAAAGAGGATCTCATCCACCCTGTCTGGAAACTCTCAGGGTCTGAGATCTTCAAACATGAAGATCTGAAGAAGATTGGGCTCTACAAGGGTTTCTGTGGAGAAGGGAGGAACTGGAGCTCGGATGAGGCTGGCCACCATGAGGATGGCGACCTCGGAAGGTTGAGGGACAGCTTTATAGAGAAAGGCTGTCCACCACGGCTGCCCATTTAGATTTGTGGCCCTGACCTCTCAGCACGTATGCTGTGAATGTTGCCTTCTCCACATCTGCCTTCACTTAGATGTGAGGCTCATATAAACAGCTATGACAAGTTGCTGAAACCCAGGCTCTCTAATTATAGAAATTGGAGGTAAATATCCCCTTCAGTCTGTTGCATAGTCTCTCTCTCTCTCTCTTCCTTCCTTTCTTTCTTTCTTCCTTCTCCCCCTCTTTTCCTTTCTTTCTTTCTTCCTTCCTTTCTTCCTTCTTTCTTTTCTTTTTCTCTCTCTCTTCCTTCCTTCCTTCTTCCTTCCTTCCTTCCTTCCCTCCCTCCTTTCTTTCTCCTCTTTTCCTTCCTTCCTTCCTTCCTTCCTTCCTTCCTTCCTTCCTTCCTTCTTTCCTTCCTTCCTTCTCACCTTCTTCCTTCCTTCTTTCTTTCTTTCTTTCTTTCTTTCTTTCTTTCTTTCTTTCTTTCTTTCTTTCTTGTCCTCTCTTATTCTTCCTTCCTTCCTTCTCTCTCTTTTCCTTCCTTCCTGCCCTCTCTTTTCCTTCCTTCCTTCCTTCCTTCCTTCCTTCCTTCTTTCCTTCCTTCCTTCCTTCTCACCTTCTTCCTTCTTTCTTTCTTTCTTTCTTTCTTTCTTTCTTTCTTTCTTTCTTTCTTTCTTTCTTGTCCTCTCTTATTCTTCCTTCCTTCCTTCTCTCTCTTTTCCTTCCTTCCTGCCCTCTCTTTTCCTTCCTTCCTTCCTCCCTTCCTTCCTTCCTTCCTTCCTTCCTTCCTTCCTTCCTTCCCTCTTTTTAAAAAAATGCCATAACCAAGATTGGAATGTTCAAATTCATCATCTCTTCCTTATCATCTCTAATTTGGTTCTTCTTTGATCCATTTTATAATTTCCTTACTTTTTCACTTGCAAGCTACTCAGCATAGTTTGGAGTTGACCGACCCCTCAATTTAACCAATCAATCCACTTATATTGCACTGATGATGTTCCCTAGTTGAGTCATGACGGGTCTGTAAGAAAACAACCAAGCTCAGAGAGCACCAAGGACCCCATAATCCTCCTCTTCTTCCTGAACATTGCAAACCCAACTCCCTTCTAGCACTGATACTGTTACCTAGTTGGATCATAAAACATCTGCAAGAAAACACCAACCTCAGAAAGCATCAAGGACTCCACAGTTCAACTCTGAGCTACAACTATTCTCTTCTATCAATCCAATAATAACATCCCAGAAAGTAATTTGGAAGACAACCAAGATCAAGGCTGAGCCAATTCAAGTTGGAGGGACGACACAACCCAGAACAGGTTGAGTGCATGGATGGAGGGCAGATGTGTGTGGCAGGCTTACCTTGACAAAACAGCTGTTGAGAGACAGATTGTGACGAATGGAATTCTGCCATGCTCGCTGATTTGTCCGATAGTACGGGAACTTCTTCATAATGAAATCGTAGATGCCAGAAAGGGTCACCTTGTTGGACGGACTCTGCTGAATGGCCATGGCGATTAAAGCTATGTAGCTGCCCAAAGAAAGATGAACAAATTAAGAACATTCAGAACCACATTGGATGCAGCAAAGGGATAAAGAGAGACACAGAAAATGGGATGATTCAGTAGGCTTTGTAGCACAGAGGCTGCTATCTTGAACACGTTTAATAAAGATTAAGTAAGTCTCCTTGAACACAAGGAACTGAGCAAGGTTTGGACTCAGGAGCTTGATTAGTTCAACCGGATAGTTGAAACTTCCAAATCAGTGGCAACATCAAGTCTTGAAACACAGAAAGAATCATGTAGAACTCCATTTAATCTACTGAATCAAACCATAGTTGGCTTTACATCTTGCAGCAAATCATGATTATTTTTAAGTTGGATCTGCTGATTAGAGTACATAGATGGATGATAGATAGATAGATAGATAGATAGATAGATAGATAGATAGATAGATAGATAGATAGATAGATAGACAGACAGACTGACAGACAGACAGACAGACAATAGAAATGGATGGATGGATAGATGGATGGATGGATGGATGGATGGATGGATGGGTGGGATGGATGGATGGATGGACGAATTGGCAGGGCAGACAGACAGAAAGATGGATGATAGGGATGGATGGATGAATGGATAGGTGATAAATAGATAGATGTAATAGATATAGATATGCCCCTGAGTGGTTTCACACTTTGTGTTAGAAAGGCGGAATGTAGTTAGTTATGGTTTCCATATTGTTACTATTGGATTGATAGAAGCAAATATTTGTAGCTCAGGGTTGACATAAGGGGTCCTTGGTGGTCTCTGAGCTGGGTGCTTTTCTTGCAGACCTTCCATGATCCAACTAGGGAACATCATCAGTGCAATATTATTGGATAGATAGATTAAATCCAAACCACCCTGGGTAGCTTGTAAATGGAAAAAAAACCCCATAAAACCGACCAAAGAAGAACCATGTACTGTATACCCAGAAAAATATACTTTATAGCTAAGGGTAAAGGTCCCCTCGCACATATGTGCTAGTCGTTCCTGACTCTAGGGGGCAGTGCTCATCTCTGTTTCAAAGCCGAAGAGCCAGCACTGTCCGAAGATGTTTCTGTGGTCATGTGGCTGGCACGACTCAACGCCAAAGGCGCACAGAATGCTGTCACCTTCCCACCAAAGGTGGTCCCTCTTTTTCTACTTGCATTTTTTACCTGCTTTCAAACTGCTAGGTTGGCAGAAGCTGGGACAAGTCACGGGAGCTCACCCCGTTACGCGGTACCAGGGATTCGAACCGCTGAACTGCCGACCTTTTGATCGACAAGCTCAGCGTCTTAGCCATTGAGCCACCGCGTCCCTTTACATTATAAGCCAGCCATTCTCCTGCTTGGTGTCAGTGCCTTGTTTCTAGGTAGAAATCTGACTTTTAAGTTTTATCCCAAATATCCCTCTTGCATGCGCGTTCTCTCTCTCTCAGTCCACATTGCAACCGTG
>JAUDYJ010000013.1:5229673-5257173 GCA_030761175.1 Masticophis lateralis
GGAGGATGGAGGAAGGAAGAAGGAAGAAAGGAAGGAGGGAGAGAGGAAGGAAGGGAAAAAAGAAGGAAAGAAGGAGAAATGAAGAAAGGAAGGTGGGAGGAAGGAAGGAAGAAAAAAGGAAGGAAGGAAGGAAAAAGAAAGGAAGGAGGGAAGAAGGAAGGAAGGAAGGAAGGAAAAAGAAGAAAGGAAGGCGGGAAGAAGGAAGGAAGAAAAAAGGAAGGAAGGAAGGAAAAAGAAGAAAGGAAGGAGGGAAGGAGGGAAGGAGGGAGGAAGGAAGGAAGGAAGGAAGGAAAAAGAAGAAAGGAAGGTGGGAAGAAGGAAGGAAGAAAAAGGAAGGAAGGAAGGAAAAAGAAGAAAGAAAGGAGGGAAGAAGAAAGGAAGAAAAAAGGAAGAAAGGAAGGAAAAAGAAGAAAGGAAGGCAGGAAGAAGGAAGGAAGAAAAAAGGAAGGAAGGAAGGAAAAAGAAGAAAGGAAGGAGGGAAGGAGGGAAGGAGGGAGGAAGGAAGGAAGGAAGAAAAAAGGAAGGAAGGAAGGAAAAAGAAGAAAGGAAGGCGGGAAGAAGGAAGGAAGAAGAAAGGAAGGAAGGAAGGAGGGAGGGAGGGAGGAAGGAAGGAGGGAAGGAGGGAGGGAGGAAGGAAGGAAGGAAGGAAGGAAGAAAAAAGGAAGGGAGGGAGAAGGGAGGAAGAAAGGAAGAAATACAATGATGGCGAACCTTTTCAGCACTGAGTGCTGAAAAGATCACGTGGAAACATCGCTCATGTGCAGTTGCCCACACTTGTTGGGACCACGCTCTGGAAAAGCCATAGTTCTGGGTTCTAGCACCCATGCATGCGCTCCTGACGATCAGCTGGCTGGCACTCATGTGCACTGATGTGCATGTGAAGGACAGCTGATTGTCACGCATGCATGCACACCAGAAACTCGGAAGACGAATAGGCAAGGCTGTGCGTGCTGAGCGACATGGCTTTGCATGCCCCTTTGGGCACAGATGCCATAGATTCACCATCACAGATATAATACATTTCCCCAAAGGCAGCCCGGTATTCTGTTGTCCCTCTCCCTCCCTCCCTCCCTCCCTCCCTCCCTCCCTCCCTCCCTCCCTCCCTCTCATATCTATCCTATCTATTTATCCCATCTCTCCTATGTCTCCATGTCTCCTATCTATCCATCTATCTATCATCTACTTATTATCTATTCATCCATCCATCCATCCATCCATCTCTATCTGAGAGCCATGGTGACGCAGTGGTGAAAATGCAGTATTGCAGGCTAACACTGCCAGCAGTTCGATCCCGACTCAAGGTTGACTCAGTCTTCCATCCTTCCAAGGTCAGTAAAATGAGGACCCAGATTGTTGGGGGCAAGCGGTTGACTCTGTAAACCACTTAGAGAGGGCTGTAAACAGTGGTGGGATTCAAATAATCTAACAACCGGTTCTGTGCCCTAATGATTTCTTCCAACAACCAGTTCACCAAACTGCTCAGAACGTTAACAACCGGCTCTCCCGAAGTGGTGCAAACCGGCTGAATCCCACCACTGGCTGTAAAGCACTGTGAAGCAGTATATAAGTCTAAGTGCTACTGCTATACCTATTGCCTGGTCTGCATCTCCTCTTCCTTTCTCCCAAGGCCATTCTCACACACCATTACACATGCAGAAGAAACAAGAAAGAATAATATAGTGACCACTTTTGGCCCCCACGTTATAAAAAAAGATGCAGAGACTCTGGAAAGAGTGCAGAAAAGAGCAACAAAGATGAGTAGGGGTGAGTGGAGTTTAAAAACTTAAGAAAAACCATTGCAAGAATTCGGCATGGCCAGTCTAGAGAAAAGAAGGACTAGGGGGGTGACATGATAGCAGTGTTTCAATATTTGCAGGGTTGCCACAGAGAACAGGGGGTCAACCTATTCTTCAAAGCACCTGAAGACAGGACAAGAAGCAACGGATGGAAACTAATCAAGGAGGAAAGCAACTTAGAAATAAGGAGAAATTTCCTGACAGGGAGAACAATGAATCAGTGGAACAACTTGCCACCAGAAGTTGTGAATGCTCCAACACTGGACGTTTTTAAGAAGAGATTGGATAACCATTTGTCTGAAGTGGTGTAGGGTTTCCTGGCTAAGCAGAGGGTTGGACTAGAAGACCTCCAAGGTCCCTTCCAACTCTATTATTTTGTACATTCTGTAAAAATGCAAACGTCTCCCATGGCATGGCCCTGGCTTGGAAAAAAAGAGATAGAAACTCTTTTCACATCTCCTGAAACCTTGTTTATTCTTAAATATCTGTCATTGCAAGCCAGCCAGGATTCCGCGTTTCCCACCAGGGCCCAAAAGTAGCATCACCCCCAATCCCAGAAACAAATATTTAGAGAGAAGCTCAACTTGCGTTCACTTGCTTTCCTCTAGAGGGTGCAATCTGATAAGAATTTGCAAACCAACCAGAATCACTGGGAGTCGGACAGCCTGTCAATTGACTAAACAAATCATTAAATAAGAGGATGAAAGAAGCCCCCACATTCTCTCCATCAATCTCCCAGGTCAATGATGAAAACGCAAATCACAACATTGCAATGCAAACTCTTTCCTTTTTGTCCAGCTGTGCGACATTCCAAGTATAATTTAGCCTTGTAAATCTGAAAGGGGGGGGGACCCTCGTCCCATGATGTCACAGTGTCCATTTCATTTATCAGCCATCTCCGCAGGACGCTGGTGTTTCTTTCTCTGTCACTCATTGTTTCCCAAAATCCATTTCTAAACATCTCAAGCCGTTGGCTTGAGACTAAACATCTCAAGCCAACGATGTTCCAGGTTTCTCACTAGGAGGAGCTACAGCCTAGGTTGAAACCATGGTCTGTTCCGTGGGGTGGGCATAAGACTAAAGAGCACATCAACATCCTGAGGTCTGGAAAAAAACCTAGAAAGGTATTCCTAGGTGATGCTTCCTAACTGGACTACTTCGATAGGCTTACATCAATCTTTCCTAGTCTAGAAAAGTCATCTCTCACCTTTACAGCCCAAGAAACTAGGGACGGTCTCTTCTGAGATGCTTAAGGTAAAGGTAAAGCTTCCCCTAGCACATATGTGCTAGTCATTCCAGACTCTAGGAAGCGGTGCTCATCTCCATTTCAAAGCCGAAAAGCCAGCACTGTCCGAAGACGTCTCCGTGGTCATGTGGCCAGCATGACTCAATGCCAAAGGCACACGGACCGCTGTTCCCTTCCCACCAAAGGGGGTCCCTATTTTTCTACCTGCATTTTTTACGTACTTTCGAACTACTAGGCTGGCAGAAGCTGGGACAAGTCACGGGAGCTCACCCTGTTACGTGGCACTAGGGATTCGAACTGGTGAACTGCCAACCTTTTGATCGACAAGCTCAGTGTCTTAGCCACTTAGCCACCACATCCCTTTCTGAAATGCTTACAGTGTCCCTTTCCTTCTTTCCTTTCATCTGCCTTTTTTCTAACTGTTGTCTAGCTTGTGTCTCTTCTTCCTGTCTTCAAGGTAATTCCCAATACCATTATGTTGTTAGTATAACACAGCTAGGTCCCTTGTGAGTGGTGCAGTGGCGAAGAAGTGGAGCTCTCACCTCACAATCAGGAAGCTGTGAATTCGATCCTAGATAGAGGCAGATGTTTCTCTCTCTGGGCACAATTATTATTATTATTATTATTATTTATTAAATTTATATATCGCCCTACTCCCAGACGGGACTCAGGGCGGTGAACAGCCAGAATAAAATACAATAAATACAAGAGTTAAAAAATCATTAAAATAAATTAAATAATTTGGCTCAACAGTTTAAAAATCCAATTATAATTATAAAAATTTAAAAACCCAAAATAAAGAGTATAAATAAAAAAGTATATTTAAAAATAAATACAATGAGATTATATCTGCTGCATAAAACTCTGCATCGGTGACAAGAAAGGCATCCGGCCAATAAACACTTGGCTCTATTCAATTGCCCAGATTCCACCCCACAAGGGATTAGTGGGTCCATAAAAGAAGATGGTGAAGGCTAGGTCGCTTGTTGACCACCAGCCACAGAAGAAAAGGTCCTGGGCTCCTAAGAACATTCAAAATTGAGTCAAGATTGACTCAGCCTTCTGTCCTTCCAAGGTCTGTAAAATGAGGACCCAGATTGTTGGGTGCAATAGGCTGACTCTGTAAACCACTTAGAGAGGGGCTGTAAAAGCACTCAGAAATGGTATATAAGTCTAAGTGCTATTGCTATAATAAGTAACTCTTTCCAAAACTTATTTCAGTTCTTCTGCTAGAGCTTCGACAGATGGAGGGAAGCTTGCATTTCTCAACCCATCATGCTGGCTAGGGACTACAGCTGGTTTGGTCCCTCCTGGAAAATTTGGAGAGGCTGCAAGATAGCAGCGTTTTGAAGATACATCTGGAAACATCCTCCAATGGAGAAACTTAACATACGTTCAGCTCTTCTTTTCCCTCTCTTGCAATTGAAGGCGATCTGCACTTTGAGGGCTGCAAACCTCATAATCAGAAATGGAAAGTTGCTTTTAAAAAATGTATAAGCAGAGGACTTAAGGGCCGCTAGCCTTCATTCATAATTCACCCAATGCTTATGTAGAAAGACGATTTGAGGCAGGGAGGGGTTGTTTGTCTGTTTGCATACTAGGTAAATGCATTTAAGCCCCTTCTTTTTCGTTCTCCATCAATATATGATGATCTCAAGTGGATAGGAGCTCAGAAAGCACAGCTAAGTTGGGACTTCTTCTTCTTCTCCTTCTCCTTCTCCTTCTCCTTCTCCTTCTCCTCCTTTATAGTGTTGTGACTAAGGCTCACTTACTCATTACAGGACACAATTAGTCTCAAACAAAACTATTTTATTATAACAGCTGAGAATTACTTCATTCTCAACTTAGTCCAAATTAATTCCAAAACAAGTCCTTCAGAAAAAGTCCATATCACAAACCTTTATCTTCTTTGGCCCCCTGCCATAGGCCTTTCTTGGCAAAGCCCCACGAAGTTCAGAAACAAAAGATGCCAACTGGAAAACAGATTTAGCAACATTGCTTTCCTACAAAGAGCCCAAGAGCCTTTGCTGCTCTTTTAAGCCTTATGGGAGGGGCCAATCATCTCCTGGCCTTACTCCCGAGTTGTCCCTTTTGCTTTAGCTGCTCTTGCCTTCTGGCAGCTGTGTGCATGTGTGCACTAGGAACAGGCTCCTCCTGTTCCTCTGCCTCTCTGCTGTCTGACTCTGGAGGCTCCGGAGTCTGTACATCACCCCCAGATGGCCCTGGCCCCATCTCTGCCTCCGATGCAGAGCCCTCATCCAGACTGTCCATGGTACTCCCCAGCCTCCTCATTGTCCAACTTTGCTGCCAGTTTTGCAGGCTGCTGGCGGACCACAACACATAGTTGTCCCCTGCAGACAATATTTGGCCTCTCTTCTGTCCGTGACTAGCACTTTTCCTAATCTAGCAACCAAACAGGACTAGTACAGCATTTCTCAAGCTTGGCCACTTTTAACAGGTGTAGACTTCAATTCCCAAAATTCTCCAGCCAGGTATTCTGGGGGGTGGGGGGTGGAAATCCACCCATCTTAAAAGTACCCTGACTTGCTGGCTGGGGAATCCTGGGACTCGAAGTCCAAATTTTCTGAAGGTTGTGAGTGAAGTGGTGGCATTCAGCTGGTTCAGACTGGTTCAGGCGACAAGCGCTATGCCATCCTATTTAGCCACGTTTTCTAAGCCGCGTGCACGAGCAAAGTGCATCCACGCGCTCACTCGCATTTTTGGTGTGCAGCACACCGTTGGTAAATGATATGAAACCCACTTCTGGTTGAGTGGTCTCTAGCAAAAAGACAGGACAGACACCTGAACAGGCAGAAATAGAGAAAGGAGAGAGGTGGAATTTCCCCCCGCCCCTTTTTAAAGCTATTGCTGAATAATGTTTTCACCTGCATCGCCTCGCCTCGGAATCAAGATCACATTTATGGCAAAAAGTTGTAACGTGTGCGTGTTAATGAGTTTACCAATTCCTGGAGGTTTGTGTTGCAATTAGCACTAGATCGTGGTTTCTTTCTTTCTTTCTTTCATTTGCATACATTGGGCTGTTTCTGTCATTCCATCCTTTGCAGGTCTGGAAAAGCTTACATATTTACGTCAAAGCAAGATAATACCTGGTATTTAAGGAGGAAAAGTCCCATCTTTAAATGAAATAAAACAAAACAAAATTGCTGGTCTTGAGGCTCCATCCCCTCTTCCTATCACCTTTCTTGAGGAATTGCATCCAAAAAACTGGGGGGGGGGGGGGAGTGGGGGGAAACTAATATGCCCTATTGGCTTCTCAGACCCCTCCCTGGTCATCCTTCAACCACTTTCGCCCCTTGTGACTTCAATACCTCCATTTACAAACTTTCAAGGCAGGAGCGAGAGGGGAATCCCCAGGAAGAGAAAGAGGGCATTGATTCAGACGCTAAATGCAGCTTGGCTCAGCAGGTGTCCCCCCCCCCATCTGTTCCCCACCCCTGCACATATCAAACCGAAACTGTCACTCATCACTCGTAATTAGAAGGGCTTCTCCAGTTGGCAGCCCATTCAGATCCCCTTCTGCACCCACACCCTCCTGGGCTTCGCTTCTCTTTTTTCATTTTTAAATATCAGGCAGTCCTTGACTTATGACCATCAACCTTCCATCCTTCTGAGGTGGGTAAACTGAGGACCCAGATTGTTGGGGGGGAGTGGGGGGGGGGGAGAGCAAGATACGGACTCTGTAAACTGCTTAGAGAGGGCTGTAAAAGCACTGTGAAGCAGTATATAAGTCTTAGTGCTATTGCTTTCCTTCCTTCCTTCCTTCCTTCCTTCCTTCCTTCCTTCCTTCCTTCCTTCCTTCCTTCCTTCCTTCCTTCCTTCCTTCCTTCCTTCCTCCTTCCTTCCTTCCTTCCTTCCTTCCCTCCTTCCTCCCTCCCTCCCTCCCTGGTTAGAATACAGTATTGCAGGTTAACTCTGCCCATATACCAGGAGTTTGATCCTGACTGGTTCAAGTTTGACTCAGCCTTCCATCCTTCTGAGGTCGGTAAAGCAAAGACTCAGATTGTTGAGGGCAAGAGGCAAACTCTGTAAGCTACTTCGAGAGGGTTGTAAAAGCACTGTGAAGCAGTATATAAATCTAAGTGCTATTGCTATCTATCCTTCCTTCCTTCCTTCCTTCCTTCCTTCCTTCCTTCCTTCCTTCCTTCCTTCCTTCCCTCCCTCCCTCCCTCCCTCCCTCCCTCCTTTGTATCTTTTCTTTTATGTACACTGAGAGCATATGCACCAAGACAAATTCCTTGTGCGTCCAATCATGCTTGGCCAATAAAGAATTCTATTCTATTCTATTCTATTCTATTCTATTCTATTCTATTCTATTCTATTCTATTCTATTCCATTCCATTCCATTCCATTCCATTCCATTCCTCCCTTCCCTCTTATTCCCTTTCTCATTCTCCTTCCTGGTGGCGCAGTGGTTAGAATGGAGTATTGCAGGCTGACTCTGCCGACTGCCGGCAGTTCAATCCTGATGGGGCTCAAGGTTGACTCAGCCTTCCATCCTTCCAAGGTCAGTAAAACGAGGACCCAGATTGTTGGGGGGGAGTGGGGGGGGGGAGAGCAAGATACGGACTCTGTAAACTGCTTAGAGAGGGCTGTAAAAGCACTGTGAAGCGGTATATAAGTCTAAATGCTATTGCTATCATTGGGCCCAGCCTTTCGGCTGCCAAGCAAGAATGTTGTTAAGGAAGTCACACCCCATTTTTTGTGGGGGGGGGGCACAACTCTTAAGCAAATTGCTTAGGTTGTTAAGTGAATTATGAGGTCATTGATGTGGAAACTAGCTGGGAAGGAACAGTGATCATGTCACCCTGGATTCTGGAACAATGCAACTATCCTAAATACATGCCAGGGTCGAATGCCTGAATTTTGATCCCTAATGAGGAGGAGGATGCAATGGTCATAAGTGTGAATAAGGTCCATTTTTTCCCCAGTGGTGTTATAGTCACCACTGGAAAAAGCTAATCATTTAGCTAGTCACTAAATGATTAGCTGTAAGTCAAAGGGTAACTGTACAGGGAGTCCTGGAGTTATGAATGTCCGATGTATTGTTCAACTTGTACTTATGAACTGGATGTCTGTTTTAGATGCCGATTTTGGGTGAGTTGACTTGGAACTCTATAGAGCTTCTAACCCAGCTTCCCAAACACGACAAACCCACTGAAGTTATTCCTTTATTAGGAGTGCCAGCAGCTCCGGCAAAAAGTTTCTGTCTCATTGTAGGCTAACAAGACCGTCTGGCAGGGAGATGAATAGTTGTCTGCCACATCTATTCATCTCCACCTCCTGCCTTTTATCCCCAGAGCTAGGGTGGGGCTTCACTAGCAATGCTTGCTCTTCCTTCCCAAGGACCAGCCCATAGATTTCCACTGCTCTCCTCTCCTCTGCCTTCTGTGCATCCGCATGTCAGCCACTGGACCCAGCTGTTCCTCCTCTTCCTCATCAGCTATCTCCAGACCTGGGGGCTGTTGACTCTCCACCTGAGGGCAAACGGATGGCCCAGGCTCCGCCTCTCTCTCTCTCTCTCTGACAGTTCCATTCCCTCTGCCCCCTCGGAGCTCTCAGGATGCCTTGATGCTGGACCTGACACCCACGCCTCTTCCTTCTCTGATTCAGCTGCTGGAGGGGCCGGCGGCCGACAAGCCACAACACTTAGGAGCTGAAAAGGTAGCCAAAGGGGATTACATGACCCTGGGACACTACAACCAGGGGTGAAATCTAGCAGGTTCTGGAGAACCAGCAACGGAAATTTTGAGTAGTTCGGAGAACCGGCAAATGCCACCTTTGGCTGGCTTCAGAGTGGGGTGCAAATGGAGATCTTGCAATATCCTTCCCCCAGGAGTGGGGAGGGAATAGGGATTTTGCAGTATCTTTCCCCTGCCATGCCCAGCAAGCCACACCACGTCCACCAAGCCACGCCCACAGAACCAGTAGTAAAGGAAATTGGATTTCACCACTGACTACAACCATCATGAGCCCGTTGTCAAGCGTCTTGAGTTTTGATCATGTGACCACAGGGATGCTACAATACTTGTGTGAAAAATGGTCATAAGTCACTTTTTTCAGTGACATTGTAACTTCAAACGGTCACTAAACGAATGGTTGTAAGTTGAGGACTGACTGTATGTGGTCATTAGGCAAAATTGACTCCCCCTGTTGATTTTGCTCAAAGCAAAAAGCTGGCTGGGAAGATCACCAATGGTTGTTGTGGCCCGTACGCAGCCTGTGCAGCTAGTAGCTGATTCCGACAGCAAGGAGGCTGGTGTGGTGCTACGCCAGCTGCCTATGCAGCTGGCACCCAAGTCGGACAATGAGGAGGCTGGAGAAGATGTGGTGCCAGAGGCGGAGATTCAGCCAGTGCCTTCAGAACCTCCAGAAGCTCCCATAAGTGAAGAGGAAGAAGAGGAGGAACCTCTTCTTGATGCACGGGCGCGCAGAGCTGCCAAAAGGCAGGAGTGGCTCCTCAGGAGGAGGTCTCCTGGAGAGTAAGGCTTGGGGATAATTGGCCGCTCCCTTAGCCTATTTAAGGAGGAACGCCGACTGAAGCAATTTGCAGGGAACAACTTAGTTCACATACCTTCGTGCCTTGTCTTGCTTATCTTATCAGCTTCCTGCAAATTGCTTCTGGGCACTCTGCCAACCATAGTAAGCTTTCAGTTATTATTCTTTGAATTCTTGGTGGCTGTTAATGCAGTTAATTAACAGCTGTTGTTGCAAAAGACTGATTTATTTAGTAAACTAAGGTTTGAACAGACTTTGTGTGTGCTGCGTTCTTTGGGGCATAGCTGGGGCAGAACAATTGTGATCACGTGACCCCAGGATGCTGCCACGGGTTGTAAATGTGAAATACTGCCTAAATCAAGATCACATGACCACGGGGTGGTGTGGTGGTCATAACTTCAGCTTTTCCCCAGCACCATTGTGATTCTGAACCATTGTCGCACCGTTGTAAGTCAAGGATACAGGTAAGCCAACAATCTGACTCGGTGCAAGCAATTGTCTAGATTAGGGGTGTTGAGCTGGTGGCCCGTGGGCCGTCTCATGCCGGCTACACCCACCCCAGCTCTGCGAATGGGAAAAACATCGCGGAATGTCACGTGAAGGTAACATGAGGTGGCAAGTTCAACACCCATGATCTAGATGGATAAACAATAAGGTGAGAAATTACTTGTGGCCAAAATTGTGGAAACCTTTTGGGAAAAGTGTATTTTCTAAAACTAGCCAATAACACCACTTTTTTTTTTTAATGGAATAGTACCATAAAATTATATATCAATGGAAAGATAATTTAATCAAGCACGTAATGCAGTAATTTTTATGAAGGATGTGCTATTAGAACAGCAGTTACAGAATAAAGAAGCAAAGGGAAACAGGTAGAAAAAACAAGATATACAAAAATGATCATGTCAGTTAATCCTTCATTGGGTAACCTTTAGCATGAATGACGGCCTTACAACGTCTTCCCATGGAGGGAACCAAGTCTTTGAGTTCTGCAGCTGTTCTAATGTGAAACCAAGTTTGAATGATGGCTTCGATTAACTGGGTTTTATTGCTGGGTCGCTTCTGACTAACAAGTTTCTTTAGTCGGCTCCTCAGATTTTTCCATTGGGTGAAGGTCTGGGCTATTCCCAGGCCATTCCAGCAGCGGAATAGGATTATCTTGAAACTCCAAAAAAAAAAAAAAAGTGGCGTTAATAGCCATCAAACCTCAAAAACACACTTTTTCTAAAAAGGTTTCTATAAATTTGGCCACTACTGTGAGTTGTAGGCTTCAGCCCTGGGAAAGAATACGAGACTGTTAAAGAGGGATCGATTCTTATGTGAAGCCGGAAAAAACGAGAGAAAAATGAGAGAAAGAACACAAGGGAAAGACCTGATCAGGTTAGAGCGAAAAAGCAAAGCAGCTGCAGTGTGAGAGGCACCATGGAAAAGGCTTCCTGTAGAAGCCGGAGGCATCTGGGTGAATTAATGTGACTTAAGATTCTCCTTCTGGGGCAGGTTCAGGCAGGTTAAGGTGGAACGAGCTCAAACTTGTGCTTCAGAAAAATGAGAGAGAGAGAGAGAGAGAGAGAGAGATACAGCCCTGGGCCTTGAGCTGGTGCAGGTTTTTTTCTGTTGGGATGAGTGGAATCACGGAATCATGGAGGCCACGTATTTGCCATATCTTTATTGCACTGGGACCACACTGCAAACAAATCCACAGAAAGGAGAAGAAAGGAAGAAAGAAAGAAAAAAAGGAAGGAAGGAAGGAAGGAAGGAAAGGAGGGAGGGAGGGAGGGAGAAAGGAAGAGGGACGGAGGAGTGAGGAGGGAAGGAAAAGAGGGAGGGAGAAAGAAGGAAAGAAGAGAGGAGAGAGGATGGAAGGAAAGGAGGGAGGGAGGGAGAAAGGAAGGAGACAGGATGGAAAGAGGCAAGAGGGAGGGACGGAAGAAGGAAAGAAAGAAGGAAGGAGGGAGGGAGGGAGGGAGGGAGGAAAGAAGGAAAGAAAGAAGGGAGGAAGGAAGGAAGGAAGCCATAAAATTCTACTGCCGCTGAAAGCAACTTCTGGTTTTTTTTCCCCTTTTAATCTGTGTTTTTTTGTTTTTTTTTAAACTTGGATATGTATATATTTACATAAAAGAAAACTATCAAAAGCAGATTTGAGAAAAAGCAGCAGCTCAGCTTCAGCAGTCCCGAAAGAGAAGAAAGAGCTGCTTACTTTCGGATGGATAAATAGTACAATTTATCTGTGGTGGTGGTTGGGTTTCTTTTTTCTTTTTGTTTAAACGTCACTCTGTAAAACCGCATTCAAGTATTCTCGCTGATATGCATGGATTGTCCCGCTCTTCTTTTGACGAAGCTCCTGCACTTCTGAGGAGGGTGGTCCTTTCTGGGGTGGGTGGTGGGTGAGGTGGAGGGTTTGGCTTGGCCCGTAGCTGGCTCAGTCTTGGAAATGCTGGGGAGCAAGTGGGAGACCTTTGGCAGCCATGAAGGAGCAAGAGAAAAGGAGGACAACTCCTTGAAGGTAGACACGAGGAAGTAAGATTTCAGGACCACGTTGAAGGAAACATCCATAGCGTGGCCTTCTCCGTTCCTGACCCTTTCCTTCTCTCCCTTCGTTAGGGAGAGAATATTTATACTCTAACCTTTCCCAAAAAGCTCTTCTGGTGTGCACAGTTTCCAAATTCTTAATCCATTCACCTCTTTTGCTACTACGACCACCCACAAACCCAGATTCAAGATCTAGGAGAGCTTCAAGCGGCGACCAAGAGCTGGGACTTTTCTTCTTTGGAATCCTCTTGGAGACCACCTTGAGGGGGGTAGACAATCAGTCACTCCCTTCCTCGTCCAAAGGTAGCATTTTCTGTTTATTAAAAAAGAAGAAGAAGAAGAAGAAGACAACACGACCGTCTCCTCTATAAATACAAAATATTAAATAAGGACCGGCTTTCTGTACAAAGGAAAAGGAGGGAAAGAACGAGAGGGTTACTCCAGCCAGTGAGAAGATCCCGTTTCATAATCTTCCGTGTTTTTTGTTTTGTTTCGTTTTCCTAAGTCGATAGGATTGATTTGGAAAACTGCAACGAGGACAAGTGGATCCAGTAACAGTAACAGAAGGGCCCTTGGAGGTCATCGAGTCCAACCCCCTCACGCAGGAGGCCTAGGGATTCGAACTGTCAAACTGCCAACCTTTCTGATCGACAAGCTCAGTGTCTTCGCCAGCGAGCCACCAGATACGTGGATGACTTTTCGGCATTTCCTACCGGGTCTTCTCAGCGGTTGGAGAGGAGGTGGTGGTGCCACTTGCGCTGAAGGATCAGGACAGAGAAAGAAGTGGGGAGCCCATGAAATGGCTGGCTGCTTGGAGAAATGAAAGCATGGGGGGGAGGGGATGATGGGGCTTGGCAGAAGCTCCGCCCACAGGTGGACTACAAAGCCCTCGTTGACGATGGAGAATAATTTAGAACCTAAGGCAAGTGAGGCTGGATGGAAAAAAAAACCACGGCAGGTGGGTAACCACGTCCCACTGAGATGGTCCCGAGGGCTGTTGACGGCCGAGCTACCTGTTATTCTCAGTCTGATCTGTTGCAGAGTCTACGCCTTAGCTACTTACTTGGAGAACAATTAGAAGAGCAATTTCTGAATTCACTGAATTCAAACGTGGCCTACGCACACAGTCTTTCGCGAGACTGTTGGGATGGTGGCTTGGTCGACGTGTTGGTCTTTCTTCAGCGGCGTTGAAGGAAGTCTGTCCATTGTCACTACCTCTCGGTCGTGACAGTGCTCCTAGGGGAGGCAAAGTCATTCTCCACCACCTTGTTGTAACTTGCTTTTTCTATACAGTCCCTGATGGCCTGCAGGACTATCCGGAGCCTTCGATCCATCGCTTGGAGGTGTAGTTTGTACAAGATGGGGGCGATTTTGTCCTCCAGCAAAGATTGTTCCATCAGCTGGCTCAGTTTGTACTCCTCCTTGGCCAGGAGCTGTAAACGCAGGTAGGTGGACTTCCGTATTCTAGGAGGAAGAAGCAGTTGGAAGGTGAGAGAGGTGGAGCAGGCTTGGGCTATGTTTTTTTTTTTTTAATCCTGTATTTAGCAGAACTGGGTTCTGGAAGGACTCATTCTGGATTCCAACGACATGGGCTACTATGATTCAACACTGAAGAGCTAGTTTTACCCATAACAGAAAATTCTGCCTGTCTACTTGCCATCTATCTATTATCTATCCATCTGAATCTCTCCCTCTCTCTCCCCCCCATCTATCTATCTATCTATCTATCTATCTATCTATCTATCTATCTATCTATCTATCTATCTATCATCTATCTATCTATCTATCTATCTATCTATCTATCTATCTATCTATCTATCTATCTATCTATCCATCTTCCATCTCCTTCTTTATCTCTCTCTCTCTTTAATCCATCCTATCTATCTTCCATCTCCCATCTATTTCTATCAAGATAATCAATCTAATCTTATCTATCTATCTATCTATCTATCTATCTATCTATCTATCCATCATCTATCCATCTACCACCTCTCTTTTTAGCTATCTATCTATAATCCATCCTATCTATCTTCCATCTTCCATCTATCTCTATAAATCTAATCAATCTAATCTACCTATCTACCTACCTACCTACCCACCCATCATCTCTCCTCTCTCTCCTCTTTATCATCTCTCAATCACTGATCGCAGGGTGTTTAGATAAACTGAACTTTAAGGACTGATTGTAACCACCAGTCATTCAATGCCCTTATAACCCAAATGGTTGTGATCCTAAGCCAAGGACTTTGTATTTAGAGCTTCCAAAATCCTCCCCAAATTGATCCCCAATGAAGAGAAGAAGAAGAAGAAGAAGAAGAAGAAGAAGAAGAAGAAGAAGAAGAAGAAGAAGAAGAAGAAGAAGAAGAAGAAGAAGAAGAAGAAGAAGAAGAAGAAAATAAATGAATGCCAAACATACCGGCAACACTGATTTAAAGGCACCAAGATAGACAGTTCATCGTGAGAATATTTCCCAAACCTGCAGGAAAGAAGAACACAAGAAGCATTCACTAGAAATACACTTTCTGCCTCAAATTCTTGGCGAAAAGTCAGGGCAGAAACTGAATGCGCTCTTTAATGCCATGATTTTAACCATGGGCTAAACTTAAGGTCTGGAGCCAAAGAGGTGTTTTGCAGGAAATGTGGGCAGGCCTCCTGAGCCTCACCACAAGTCTTCAAAGAAAATATTATTTTTTTCTTGACAACCTTCACAGGTCTGTAAAGCAACGGAAAGTCGAACTGTGATCATAAGCACAGTCATAGAATAGAATAACAGAGTTGGGAGGGACCTTGGAGGTCTTCTAGTCCAACCCCCTGCTTAGACAGGAAACCCTACACCACTTCAGACAGATGGTTATCCACCATCTTCTTAAAAACTTCCAGTGTTGGAGCATTCACAACTTCTGGAGGCAAGTTGTTCCACTGGTGAATTGTTCTCACTGTCAGGAAATTTCTCCCTAGTTCTAAGTTGCTTCTCTCCTTGATCGGTTTCCACCCTTTGCTTCTTGTCCTGCCCTCAGGTGCTTTGGAGAATAGCTTGACTCCCTCTTCTTTGGGGCAGCCCCTCAGATAGTGGAAGACTGCTATCAGGTCTCCCCTAGTCCTTCTTTTCATTAAACTAGACATACCCAGTTCCTGCAACCTTTCTTCCTATGTTTTAGCCTCCAGTCTCCTAATCCTCTTGGTTGCTCTTCTCTGCACTTTTTCTAGAGTCTCCACATCTTTTTTATATCGTGGCAACCAAAACTGAATGCAATATTCCAAGTGTGGCCTTACCAAGGCCTTATAAAGTGGTCTTAACACTTCATGTGATCTTGATTCTATCCCTCTGTTTAGGCAGCCTACAACTGTGTTGGCTTTTTTGACAGCTGCTGCAACATGGCTGGCTCGTATCTAAATGCTTGTCCGCTAGGACTCTGAGATCCCTCTCACAGTTATTGCTATTGAGCAAGGTACCACCTATACTGTACCTGTGCATTTGGTTTTTCTTGCCTAAATGGAGAACTTTACTTTTCATGGTTTCATTTAGCAATTGTTTCACTTAACGACTAAGTTGTCGGTCCCAACTGTGGTCACTAAATGAGGACGACCTGTATAGATTGCCAATCTCTGAGCTAGAAAAACTAGTTGTCTGGTAAACTGACTTAATGGGCATATTTACGTCTTTTTTTCAGTCAAAAGAAAAGTGGTGAAGAATAAGTCAGAATAAAAAGGGAAGATTGAAGTATGAACAACTGACCCTATCCCTCCTCTCCCATAATTACCCTCTTCCATTGTCTAAGTGGATAATAAAAGTATTATTTCCAAACTTCTCAAAGGTCTCATAATGGTGTCGATCCATATTACCTGTTAAAGAGGAGGCAAAATAAGAAAAAAGACAAATGTTTAGCAGAACGTCATGTTGGAGATCTTAAGCAAATTACCACAGACGAACTCAGAACATGGAATAATAGATTTGGAAGAGACCCTGGAGGTCTTCTCCAATGATCCAACCCCCTACACCAGTGATGGCTAACCTTTTTGCCATCACGTGCCAAAAGCGGGGGGAGCGCAGAGGGTCACACGTACACATGCCCACATCCATAATTCTATGTGCCCCACCCTCCGTGCTCCTCCCAACTTTTGGCACGTGATGGCCCGGTGGGCCTGGTAGGCCTGTTTTTCATTCTCCCCAGGCTCCAGAGCCTTTCTAGGAGCCTGGGGAGGGCAAAAACAGCCTTCCCTACCCACCCACTCCCTGGAGGCCCTCATGAGACAAGAAACAGCGTGTTTCCTGACTTCTGGTGGGCCCAGAAGGCCCGAAAATCAGCTGGTCGGCACTCGCATGCGTGCCGAAGCTGAGCTCGCGTGCCAACTGATATGGCTCCACATGCCACTTGTGGCACCCGTGCCATAGGTTCGCCATCACAGTCGTACACCATTCTGGCTGTCCAATGCCTTTCAAGAAGAAACAGGATTGCCTTATGGTCCTTCATCCCATGGTCAAAATCAACCTAGAAATTTCCTGTCAGAAGAACTTCAGAAGCTGTGGCTGCTCCAACACCGGAGGTTTTTTAAGAAGAGATTGGACAACCATTGGTCTCAAATGGTGTAGGTCCGTGATGGCGAACCCATGGCACACGTGCCAGAGGTAGCACACAGAGCTCTCTCTATGGACACGCGCGCTGTCGCCAGCTGCTCTTCTGGTTTCTGGCATGGGCACCAGAGCTCCAGAAAATGGCCCCCCAAAGCAGGCCATTTTTCAGGCTGTTTTTTGGGCCGTTTTCAGGCCTTTTTTTGGGTTGTGTTTTGGGCCATTTTTCCAGCTGTTTTTCTGGCTGTTTTCTGGGCCCTTTTCAGGTCGTTTTTCAGGCCATTTTCAGGCCAATTTCTGGGGTGTTTTTCAGGCCATTTTCCAGGCGTTTTTCAGGTGTTTTTCAGGCCAATTTCTGGGGTGTTTTTCAGGCCATTTTCCGGGCGTTTTTCAGGCCATTTTCAGGCCAATTTCTGGGGTGTTTTTCAGGCCATTTTCCAGGCGTTTTTCAGGCGTTTTTCAGGCCAATTTCTGGGGTGTTTTTCAGGCCATTTTCCGGGCATTTTTCAGGCCATTTTCAGGCCAATTTCTGGGGTGTTTTTCAGGCCATTTTCCGGGCATTTTTCAGGCCATTTTCAGGCCAATTTCTGGGGTGTTTTTCAGGCCATTTTCCGGGCATTTTTCAGGCCATTTTCAGGCCAATTTCTGGGGTGTTTTTCAGGCCATTTTCCGGGCATTTTTCAGGCCATTTTCAGGCCAATTTCTGGGGTGTTTTTCAGGCCATTTTCCGGGCGTTTTTCAGGCCATTTTCAGGCCAATTTCTGGGGTGTTTTTCAGGCCATTTTCCAGGCGTTTTTCAGGCGTTTTTCAGGCCAATTTCTGGGGTGTTTTTCAGGCCATTTTCCGGGCATTTTTCAGGCCATTTTCAGGCCAATTTCTGGGGTGTTTTTCAGGCCATTTTCAGGCTGCTTTTCAGGCCATTTTCAAGATGTTTTCAAGATGTTTTCAGGCCATTCTTGGGCCAAAAAACAGCCCAAAAAACAACCTGAAAATGGCCTGAAAAATAGCCTGAAAACAACCAAAAAAATCAGCCAAAAAACACATGCATGTACCGGCCAACTGGTCTTTGGGTTCCCAGTGCTCTGGAACATGCATGCACATGCATGCACGTTCCGGTTTGGGCACTCGGTGCTGAAAAGGTTCACCATCATGGGTGTAGGGTCTCCTCCTTGGAGCTTGCAAGGAGTTGGACTAGAAGACCTCCAAGGTCCCTTCCAACTCTGATATTCTGCTATTCGCCAAGAAAGTCATTAATGTTGTGTCCCTGCAAAATGAGCCAAGACAACAACTAGCAGCAAAAAAACAAACAAAAGCACAAAAACAAAACAAAAAAAACCCCAAGAAAAAACAAAACAATAAACTACAAATCATACATGTTCTACCACTAAAACTGCAATGCTCTCTACATGGGGCTCCCCTTGAGGTGCACCCGGAGGCTCCAACTGGTCCAGAATGCGGCCGCGTGGGGAATTATGGGAGTGACGTGGTGCTCCCATGTGACACCTCTCCTGCGCGAGCTGCACTGGCTCCCGGTGGTCTTCCGGGTGCGCTTCAAGGTGTTGATGATCACCTTTAAAGCACTCCATGGCTTAGGACCTGGGTATTTGCGGGACCGCCTTCTGCCACCAATAGCCTCCCACTGGCCAGTACGCTCGCACAGAGAGGGCCTCCTCCGGGTACCGTCGGCCAGACAGTGTCGGCTGGCGACCCCCAGGGGGAGAGCCTTCTCTGTGGTGGCGCCCGCCCTCTGGAATGACCTACCCCCGGAGATACGCAGGATACCAGACCTCCGGACCTTTCATCGGGCCCTAAAAACCCATCCGTTCCATCTAGAACTGCTGGTTTGATCCCATCCTCTGTTTTAAATTGAAATTGATTTTAAATTGGATTGTTTTAATTGTTGGCCGAAAATATTTAATATTTTTAATTGCTTTTAATTTTTGTATACTATGTTTTATTCTGGCTGCTCACCGCCCTGAGTCCGCAAGGAGAAGGGCGGTTTATAAATTGAAATAATAAATAAAATAAATAAATAAATAAAACTGCCCAAATTCTAAGAGTGCTACTCCGTTTCAGAAAGTGACAAACATACCCATCAGAAAATCAAATATGGTCATGTCCATTATATCCAAGATCCTGGTTCCCCGGTCATAAGGTGGCGTTTGCTTAACCTCTTCGCAATATTCCGGATCAACTTCCCACCTGGAGGAGAAGAAATAATACAGATTGGGAAGTTTAGCCACCGACAATGCTCCTCCTTTTGATAGCTGCAAGGATTGAGTGGGTGGGTGTGAGTTTAACAGAGGAAATATGCACATCTATATTTTAAAGATATACCATGTTTTCCCGAAAATAAGACCCTGTCTTATATTTTTTTGAACCCTGAAATAAGCGTTTGGCCTTATGGCCATGCACTCGAAAGCCCGATAGGGCTTATTCTCAGGGGGTGTCTTATTTTGGGCAAAACAGGGTAGCAGATGTGGTGACTCAGTGGCTAAGATGCTGAGCTTGTTGATTGAAAAGTTGGCAGTTCAGCGGTTCGAATCCCTACTGTTGCATAATAGGGTGAGCTCCTGTGACTTGTTGTAGCTTCTACTCTACTCCCAGTTCTATTCTGTTCTGTTCTTACCCTCTATTCTGTTCTGTTCTGTTCTGTTCTGTTGTTGTTACCCTCTCCTCCTCTCTATTGCATTCTATTCCTATCCTATCCTATCCTATCCTTGCCTCTCCCCTCCCGTCCCCTCCCCTCTCCTTATTCTCTTCTCTTCTCTTCTCTTCTCTTCTCTTCTCTTCTCTTCTCTTCTCTTCTCTCCTTTTCTTTTTTCTATTCTATTCTATTCTATTCTATTCTATTCTATTCTATTCTATTCTATTCTATTCTATTCTATTCCATTCCATTCCATTCCATTCCATTCCATTCCATTCCATTCCATTCCATTCCATTCCATTCTCAATGAATGAATGAATGCCAGGAGGAAAAAAATGCAGGGGAAAATATTATTTCTCCCCTATCTGCAAAATAAGTTGGATTCTAGTTTAACTAGGTGCTAAAGTTTTCGTCCAGCTGCATGGAGGTTGTGACGTTTGGGTTTTTAGATTTTAGAACAAAAACCTGACAGCCAAACCATCTGGGTTAAACTAAGGTGTGGGGGCCATCCAGATAAAGCCAACATGGCTCAGCCCAGCCTCTGCTCTTTTGTCTTCCCGCTGTGTCTCTTCTGCGTTTGGCAGACAGATGGCTTCGTTCTGCTCAGCGGTGGTGGAATTAAAGTCTGGCTAGGCAACAATGGAGAACTGACAGCTTGTGGCATGGGGGTTGCAGCAGAAGCAGCGGGCTGGCTCTTAACCATAACACTTACTCGGCTTTCTTGCGTTTATGGTAGGAACGTCGCCACGGGTTCCTCCAGGTTTTCCGTTTGGCTAAAGACAAGTCAGGCAAGAAGGCCGCCATGGAACCTTCAATCTGGTCCGGTTTGCCACAAAGGGCATGCTCAGTCGAACAGTAGTAGGAGCATTCTCCGTAGAAGCAGATGTTGTTGGCTGCAGAAAGAAGGAGAAACATGGTGGGACAACCGACGTGGGTGGAAGAGAATATTTGTGGCTCAAGGTTGAACGGTGAGGTCCTGGGTGCTCTTCGAGTTGGGCTGGTTTTTATGGATGCTTCATGACTCAACTAAGTAACATCATCAGGGCTAAAAGAGGATGGGGGAAGGAGGAGGAGGAGGACTGTGAAGTCCTTGGTGCTCTCTGAGGTTGGATGTTTTCTTGTGGATGATTCATGACCCAACTACCAGTAGTAACATCATCAGTGCTAGAAGAGAATTGGGTTTGTGGAATAGAGGAGGAGGAGAAGGAGGAGAACTGTGGGGTCCATGATGCTCTCTGAGTTTGGTTGATTTTTAGAGATGTTTCATGACCCAATTAGGTAACATCATCAGCGCTAGAAAGGAGTTGGGTTGATGTGAGTGCTTTATTCTTGGTGATTTTTTAATTAGGCTGTTGTTTATTGTTAGCTTTTTGTCTATGTTGGTAGTTCCTTGATTGTGGTCTAGTGTGGTGTTAATCTCTTGCTATTTGGGTGTGGATTGCTGAAGAGGTGGTGTTTTGGGTCTTTTTGTTTCCTTCTAGTCTTTTTTATTGTCTCTTTCAAATGGTATGTAAATGCCATTTATCTCTATGTGCCTGTTGCTGGCTGATTTGCCTGAATGCCAGACTTCCAGGAATTCTCTAATGTTCTTGAACTTGGCTTGGTTTATTAGGAGAGCAATCCCCAATCCCTTCTACTCTGATGACGTTACAGAGTTTGGTAATGAAACATTTGCAAGAAAACAACAAAGTTCAGAAAGCACCAAGGCCCCATAACCAACCTCTTCTAGAATCAGAAACTGGAATCAGAGACCCCTCAAGGCAGTGATGGTGAACCGATGGCATGTGTGTGGTACGCGTAGCCATATCAGTGGGCACATGAGCTCAGCTCCAGTGCACAGTTGCGTGCTGGCCAGCTGATTTTCGGGCCTTCTGGTCCCACCAGAAGTAGGAAACAGGCTGCTTCCTGCCTCCAGAGGGCCTCAGGGAGTGGTGGGGAAGGCCCGTTGTTTTGCTGTCCCCAGACTCCAGAGCCTTTCTAGGAGTCTGGAGAGGGCGAAAATGGCCTTCCTTACTCCCCCGGAGGCCCTCTGGAGGCCGAAACAGCCCGTTTGCCAACTTCTGGTGGGACCAGAAGGCCTGAAAATCAGCTGATCCCACTGGAAGCTGGCAAATGGGCTGTTTCTGGCCTATGGAGGGCCTCTGTGGGGGGGGGGGAGGCCGTTTTTGCCCTCCCCAGACTCCTAGAAAGGCTCTGGAGCATGGTGAGAGAGAAAAACAGGCCTACCAAGCCATTGCATGCCAGGAGCAGGGGGAGTGTGTGTGGGGGTGAGGGTGGTCATGCATGTATGCATGGGGGTGGGGCACATAGAATTATGGGTATGGGCATGCATGCACATGACACACACACACACACCCTCCTGACACGCAATGGCAAAAAGGTTAGCCATCATTGCCTCAAGGGAACTAAACTCCCTCAAAAGAAGTGGGCCAGGGACGAGTAGAACAAGGAGAAGCTCTGAAACAGTTGCACAGGTCGCAGAAATATCCTTGGATCTCTATAAATAAGAGCTTCTCGTCCGATTATTAAAAAAAACAAAAAACACCTTCCGATCATCACATTGTCAAGGTCATTTTTGAGGGCTCGGGGGGATGATTTTGTGACTTGCTGAGAACCGGCTGAGACACCTACGTCGATTGTTGGATTTCACTTTTTTTTGTTGTTGTTGCCCAAATCAGCTTTTTCAACAGTTGCTGACTCAAACCAGCAAGTGTGAACTGACTCCGCTTTCAAGCTGGCACCGGATGGTGCGAAAACTCTTGCCAGCAGCAAGGAATCTGTGAACGAGTGTGAGTTGCAAACCAACTTACATCATTTAAGCTCCTGCGCGCTGGCATTCCTTAACTGCCAAAGATGGTTCCATTTACTGTACAACTCAGTGGTGAAATCCAAATTTTTCTACTATTGGTTCTGTGGGTGTGGCTTGGAGGGCATGGCAGGGGAAGGATACTGCAAAATCTCCATTCCCACCCCATTCTGGAACCAGCCAGACGTGGTATTTGCCGGTTCTCCAAACTACTCAAAATTTCCGCTACTGTTGTGACCCAGTTCCAAGTAGTTAGTATTAAATACAAACAGTTTGAAAACAAACAGACTGAGAATTAACTCATTCTCAGCATAGTCCAAACTGAATTAAAGCAAATTCTTCAAAACACCATTCCTCAGTTTATCACCGACTTTGGTATAATTAGGCAAACTGCCAAAGGCTTTTCTTGGAAAAAGTTCAGAAGCAGAAGACGCCGACAAGAAATAACTACAGCCAAACCAGAAGTAGTTCTCTCAATGTTGTTTTCTGGCAAAGAGGCCAAGAGCCGTTGCTGGTCTTTTAAGCCTTATGGGAGGGGCCAATCATCTCTTGGCCCTACTCCCGAGTTGTCCTCTTTGCTTTATCTGCTTCTGCCTTCTGGCAGCTCTTCTCATACATTCACTAGGAACAGGCTCCTCCTGTTCCACTGCCTCTCTACTGTGAGCCTCTGGAGCCTCCAAAGTGTACATCACTCCCTGATGGCCCTGGCCCTATCTCTGCCTCTGTTGCAGAGCCCTCATCTGGGCCTTCTCCAGCCTCTGGACTGGCCCATGTTCTTGATCCTAGATAGAAGCAGATATTTCTCTCTCTGGACACAATGAGAAATATATGTGAACAAAACTCCATATCGGCAACAAGAAAGGCATCCGGCCAGTAAATGCTCCGCTAGCTCCATTCAATTGCCCAGACTCCACCCCGCAAGGAATTACGGGGCTGTTAAAAGAATATGATGAACACTGTCCCGGGGGGTTAAGTGATCACCATTTGTAACCTTCCCATCCAGCTTCCAACAAGCAAAGTCAACGGGAGGGGAGGGGGGGACTTGGATTGACTTAACGGCTGCATGACTTGCTTAACCATTATGCCAAAAAACATCGTAACATTGAACGCAACTCTCTTCACAATCGCTTAGCAAGATTAAATGATGGTCCTGATGGCGGTCCTAAATTGAGAACTACCGGTTTGTCTGATGTGAGTTCCCCATAACATTTGAAACAACCATTTCTCTCTCTTTGTCATAAGGACAATTTAACAGTTTGCCACTATTCTTTCTTTCCCAACCTGGGGAATGTAAATAATCCTGAGCATATTCTTTTAAAAAAAATATATGTTGAAAAGATTCTGATCTCCCTTTTCTTCTTTCAAGTAAGTGAAGCAAAGCTGCTATTGTCAATTTCCCAGAGGGAGGGGGCTGGGGGGGAACGACAGAGGTGGAAATCCATAAACCTCTGTGATTGGTCAAGGGGAACAAAAATCCCCAGAACTCGCATCGATTTTGGCAAATGATTATTTCGAAAATTACAGCCGGAGTTATTAAAGTTTCTCTCCCACCAGAGTGCTAACAAATCATTCCTCCACGCCATTCTTTAAGGTAAGTGTAGAAAGGCATTTTAAGGAATGACTGAGCTATTTCCATTCACTCCACTTTGGGTGCAAGGTTTTCCTCCCACTCTCCATCCCTCCTTCCCTCCCTCCTTCCCCCCTAACTCTCTCCTGCTTTCCCTTCCTCCCTCCCTCCCTCTCTTTTCCTCCCTCCCCTTCTCTTCTCTCTCCCTCTTTTCCTTTCTTCCTTCCTCCCTTCTTCCATCCCTCCCTCCCTCTCTTCCTTCCCTCCCTAACTCTCTCTCTTTTCCTTCCTTCCTTTCTTCCTATCATCTCTCTCTTCCCTCCCTCTTTTTCTTCCCTCTCTGCTCTCCTATGCCTCTTTCCTCCCTCTCTCCCTCTCTCCCTTCCTTCCCTCCCTTCCTCCCTTCCTCCCTCTCTTCCTCCTTTAAAAATTTAAACCCATTTTAAAAGCCCATTTACCAGTGGACTTTTTCTTGTTTTGACGAGGAACAAGAGTTAGGTAGAGGCTTCCCCAATTCCTGCCTTTACCGTGAGAATTTTTCAGCTAGGTCTCCTGAATCTAGTCCCAAGAGATTTGATCCCAGCAGTGTCAACCAAGCAGCGACCTTGCTTACTAAAACAGAGCAAAAGATCCCAGCCTCTTGGGAGACCCTCACTTCACTGCCAGGCCTACTTGGAATGGTTTCTAAGACAGAGCATCACCAAAGCAACTGTGGGTTTCCAGAGGCATGAAACGCCACGCTGGTGTCTAAGATCCCCATCCTCTCCAGAAGCTGATATAATTCAGGTTTTAGCCACACAACGAATCTCCTTTTGGCGCACAAGAGACAGCCAATCAAGCCTCTTGCTTAGCTGTAAATTGGGATTTGGTTCAAATGTTTACACCGGCACCATCATCATCTTCTCGGTTTAATTTCTGGCCTTGCTGCTGTTGCCTTTAATAATGGAAGTCAAAGGGAGCGGGGGGTCTCCTTGCCAAACCCCCAAGCTGATGAACCCAACCTGAGTACGAACCGCTGCCTTTTCGGTAGCGGCAATTCAGATGGAACCAGAAAGCGATAACAAAGCAAAAGTGAAGAAACAGGAAGGGCAGGCTCAGTGGTGGGATTCAGCCGGTTCTATCCGGATTGAGGAAACTGGTAGCGGCGATTGTGGGATGCTCCACCCACTCACCCAGATGTAATGCCCGACTACTGCACATGTACTCACATTTGCGAACTGGTAGGAAAGATAAGTGAATCCCACCTCTGGGCAGGATCCAGTGGGAAGCCCAAAAAATTACCTACTGGATCCTGCCCACTTCTAGATCCCTGGCTTCCCCCTGGATGGAAATTATTCCTCCATTTTGCTGAGCGAATCTGAGAGGCTGAATCACCAGGCTGACCAATGAAAGACACAATGGCCACAAGCCTTTTTCGTGGGCCTAAAGATTGATATGTACGAAAATTCATGGTCCTCGTTTTCATTGCCGCCTGTCACCTGGAACCTATTTTGATGGCCAGGAGGTCAACTAAGTCTTCCCTTACCTGGTGAGATAAAAAATGTCCTCCATAGTTTTTTGTCACGAGTGACGTCCCTTATTTCTCTGGTCATATTAACCAGTCTGCCTGCAACTGGTGGGACGCGACGGAAATCCAGGATCCTGGAAGGAAAACAGGAAGAGATGGTTTCAATCTGGTAAATCCCACAAAAACAAAAATCTTCTGCAGGATGAGCTATAAATATCGTAATGGGTTAGTCAGTTAGACCTCATAATTATGTGTCAAAAAATAATGCAAAAAAACAAAAACAAAAAAAGAAGGGGTTGGATTCATTAAGATTAAAACCTGGCTTCTGCATTCTGCTTGTTGGGACTTAACTGAGATTTGAAACTCACAGGTTCTTAAACCACTTGAGAAATGTTCTGGTGGGAACCTTTCCTAGGATGTACCCGTTCAGTCCTTCAGACTTTGGGAGAAGCTCTTCTCTTTAGCGCTGTAGATAGGCAATTTCTAAGGGACTGTTTGCCAAAAGTAGATCTTTCCAGTGCTAATATTTACTTTATGGAACTGTCCACCTTTGAAGGCATATGAGAAATCATCATCAATTCTATTTCACTGTGGACTTCTATGTGATCTCTTCTGGTGGAGGAGAAGGAGAAGGAGGAGAAGGAGGAGGAGGAGGAGGAGAAGGAGAAGGAGAAGGAAAGAAAGAAAGAAAGAAAGAAAGAAAGAAAGAAAGAAAGAAAGAAAGAAAGAAAGAAAGAAAGAAAGATTGGAGAAGGAGGAGGAGGAGGAGGAGGAGGAGGAGGAGAAGAAGAAGAAGAAGAAGAGGAAGAAGAAGAAGAAGAAGAAGAAGAAGAAGAAGAAGAAGAAGAAGAAGAAGAAGAAGAAGAAGAAGAAGGAAAGAAAGAAAGATTGGAGAAGGAGGAGGAGGAGAAGAAGAAGAGGAAGAGGAAGAGGAAGAAGAAGAAGAAGAAGAAGAAGAAGAAGAAGAAGAAGAAGAAGAAGAAGAAGAAGAAGAAGAAGAAGAAGAAGAAACAACAACAACAACAACAACAACAACGGAATGACCTCCTACACATTCCTGTTGCAAAATACTGAAAAACGGACTCAACTGTTAGAACGTCCAAACACGGCATTCAGCTCACTCCCCCGCCCTCCCATTTTACCCCTCACCCCCTCCTCTCGTTTACCTGTCCAGGTGAAATGCTGCAATCTCAGCATTGTGTCTCTCGTAGTCGGAAAAATAAAAAAAGTCAGGAGGGGTCTCCTGCTCCCTCGTTTGCCTATAAAGGACGAGAAAGAGAAAAATAAACGCTCGGATAACATAAAATGGCAAAGAGGGAATCCCTGATTTATATCCATCCCTAAAAATGGGTGCAACTTGTATTTACGCAGATATTTTAAAAACAACAACAACAACAACAACTGTACAAGACATAGCCTTGCCACATTAATTTTGGGGATCATTTTGCTCCCTATTATCACCTCCAGGTTGGGGTGCAGAAATCAGAGGTTCACCCAGATGCCCTCAACCAGAAACTGGATTAGAGAGACACAGAGAAAAAAGGGGGGGGGAGATTTACTGTATTTTTCAGAGTATAAGATGCACTCCTCCCCCCTCAAAAGAGGGTGAAAACTTGGGTGCGTCTTATACACTGAATGTAAGCCTGCCCACCCACTGGCCCCCACCCATTGGCCTCTGCCTCCCAGCAATTTACCTCCTTGCAGCAAACAGCCAACAGCCTGATTAGCACAAGCAGCTGATTGTCAGTTGGATCAGCTTCCTGACCCTCAGCTGTTTCAGGCTGCAGGGATTGCCATTGCCTATTGCCGCGTGGGCCTCTGCTGTTTGCTGCAAGGAGGCAAATTGCTGGGAGGAAGTTTTTTTTCCTCCTTGTGCTAATCAGGCTGTGCTGAAAATGAAACTAAAGCAGGCTGTTTGCTGTTTGCTGCAAGGAGGCAAATTGCTGGGAGGCAGAGGCAAAAATTTTTTTCTTGTTTTCCTCCCCAAAAAAGGTAGGTTCGTTTTATAGCCTGGAGCATCTTATACTCCAAAAAAATATGGTAATTTATATTTTCAATACGTGCTGTCTTAATTCATCCTTTCCCATCAAGTATGCAACCCACAATGGAATTTGCTTTCGGTTCTCGCTCCTGCTGAATTGCACTCTGACTTTTTGAACAATTATCACTCCTAGGGCTGCTTTGTGTATAACATTTCTCCGTTTACGAAAACAGCACACAACAAGGAATGCATTCAGGAAAATTTGCTTACACGATGGGGAAATTGGGAGAAAACACGTGATTTTAAGCATGCAGGCTTTTTATAAAGCCGCACAC
>JAUDYJ010000013.1:5262173-5322173 GCA_030761175.1 Masticophis lateralis
AAAGCACACTCTCTGCTCAATGGAAGTTCCAGCACGAGTCTGAAAGCTCAGAAGACAGAACCTCTGGTCTGGTGACCGACCCATGTTGGCTCCTGCAATATTATTCATTATTCGCTTTCATTCGTTATATGTAGTACAATGCAGTGAGCCATGTGCAGATCTGTACGTTGGGGAAACAAAACAGCCACTTCACAAATGCATGGCGCAACATAGGAGAACAAACCCCTCAGGACTAGATTCAGCAGTCCACCTGCATTTCGAAGACAAAGGCCACTCTTTAGAAGATAGCAAAGTCCACATTTTGGACAGAGAGGACTGCTGGTTTAAAGAGGGGTGAAAGAGGCCATCTATGTCAAAACTGAACTGCCCTCTCTCAACAGAGAGGGGGGGATACCGCATCATCTATTTCCAGCCTACAACACAATCCTTTCAGTAGTTCCAAGAAGGCTTCACACCCATTTGCATTACTCAGGTGACCCTGAGGTCACAGATAAACCTCCAAGTGGCCTCAATGACTCTCTAAAAGAATGCAAAAGTCCAGCTGTTTGCAAGGAGTATCAATCCTTCCATTTCTCATTTCCAGAAAAATTGCAGGCTACAGGAACCATTTGTGCTTCAGTTTGAGATGCAGACAACAGAGACTCATCTCCATCGGCCTGCATCTGTGTTCAGCAGTAAAGGGACACAGGGCAGAGAAAAACATCCTGCAGAAAGCACAACTCCACAACATAGTCCTTTCAGCAGTTCCAAGAAGGCTCCGCACCCATTTACACCACTCAGGTGACCCCGAGGACACTGATAAACCTCCAGGTGGCCTCAACAACTCTCTGAAAAGAATGCAAATGTCCAGCTATCTGCAAGGAGAGTAAATCATTCAGTTCCTCACCATCCAGTCAGAGGTGAAGAAGCTTCTCGGATGAGAAGTGAAACGTCTTCAAAGAAAAACCAGAAAGCCCAGTTGCCTCTTGAAAAAAACATGACTTTGGAACAACTATGACCTAGATGGCTGAAAATCTCCATAGACGTCTTACAAGGACCACCACCAAGGAAGTCAACCGCAAATCTGAGTTGCGACTTCCTCCCCTTGTAGAGATGTTGACAAGAGAGATCAGTCTAAGAGCCTAATCCAGGATCTTCATATTCAGATTTACAGATTAACAGAGTTGGAAGAGACCTGGTAGGTCATCTAGTCCAACCCCCTCAAGCAGAAGACTGTACACCATTTCTGACAGATGCAGTCTTGAAAGCTTCCAGTGGTGAAACTCCCGCAACTTCTGAAGGCAACTTCTGCTCCATGGGTTGATTGCTCTTACTGCCCTTATTTCTAGGTTGAATCTCTCCTTGGTCAGTTTCCATCCTTTATTCCTTGTCTGGCCTTTGGGTGCTTTGGAAGATAGCTTGACCCCCGGTCCTCTCTGTGGCAGCCCCTCAAATATTGGAAGACTGCTATCATGTCTTCCTTAGTCCTTCTCTTCACTAGACTAGCCATGCCCAGTTCCTGCAACCATTCTTCATATGTTTTAATCTCCAGTCCCCTAATCATCCTGGTTACTCTTCTCTGCATTCTTTCTAGAGTCTCCACATCTCAAAAATATCTCAAAAATAGCTAAAGATTTTCATGTATATTACAATATAACATCATGCATATTCCATATATACTTTTTGTATATTCAATCACACTTCAGTTACATACATATTCCCTTCGTATCTATTCAAATCCAGTTTAATCCTATCTAATATTTCTTATTTATTTTTCTCCCTTTTCTTCACTATGTTTCTAATTCTCTATCCCTACATTCCTCCTTTTCTCTAGCCATTTATAAAATGTATTCCAGGTTACATAGAATTCCGATTCATTTTTATCTTTGAGCTCCATTGTTAACCTGTCCATTTCTGCACAGGTCAATATTTTGTTGATTATTTCTACCTCCTGTGGGTTCTCTCTGCATTTCCAATTTTGTGCGAATATCAACCTCGATGCCATTAATATGTGTACCATAAAATATGTTTCTTCTTTTTTGTAATTATCCCTTACTATACCCAAAAGGAAGAGTTCTGGTGTCATATCTATCGTTTGGTTTAACATCTCTTCTAGCCACTGTTTTATTTGGAGCCAAAAGTCTTTGGCTTTCGGGCACCCCCACCACATATGATAATAAGTGCCTAGGGTTGCTCTACATTTCCATCATTTTGGTGAGCAATTTTTGCACATCTTGGCCAGTCTTGTGGGTGGAAAATGCCACCTGTAAAACATCCTGTTTTGATTTTCTTTATATGCCGTGGCTAGGGTAAGATTTCTGTTCCTCTCCCACACTTTTTGCCAGCTATCTAAATCTATGCCATACCTGAAATTCTTATTCCAGGTGAGCATGGTCTCTTTCACTTGTTCTTCAATCATGTCATAATCCAGTAAATATTTATATAATTTCCTAATCATCTTCACATCTGCCCCTTGTAGGATTTCGTCCAATTCTATTGGTTCGGTCCCCCATTCATTTTTATCTCTCACGTATCAGGATTGAATCTGAAGATATGCCCATCATTCTTGTTCTATCCCTTCTTCTTGTAAGCCTGTCTAGACCTCAGCTCTCCTTTTTCATTCAATATGTCTTTATACGTGATCACTCTTCCTGATCTCGTGAAATTTGCAGGTGGGCAGGCAATGAAACAAACTGTAACGTCATTCGTTAGAACGTTCATGTTCTAATACGGTCCCCAAATCTCCAGCAACAGCTGGAAAATGTGTGGGGCAAGCCAAAAGATGCTCACAATAGCCTAACCCACTTTGGCTAAGAACAGAAGCAATAACCACAGTTAAAACTGACACAAGCAACAAACTCTTGCATTGTGGCAAATTATTTTAAGACCAATCGGCCCGCCGCTAATAAAAATAGGGGTGTTGATTCTTTAAAAGGAAATGCTACGCTTCTGGGCAAATCTGTTTTATGCAGGTGAGGAGAAATTGCTGATTTGAGGGAAACGTGATCGAATTAGTTTCTGAGATTTTGAGCTTGGCAACCCATAAACTACCTAACCTGAAGCGCATTTTTCCCAAAATGAAATACCGGTAGCCCTCGACTTAGGACCGGAACGGAGCCCGATGTTTCCGTCGCTAAGCGAGACAGGAGTCAAGTGTGTTTTCTCCCTCTTGGACCACTTTTCTAGCCACTGTTGTTAAGTGGGTCACTGCAGCTGTGAAATTAGTAACACAGTTGGTAAGTGAATCAAGGCTTCCCCCATTGATTTTGCTCGCCAGAAGCAACCCCTGGATGGGGCAACCGTCATAAATGTGAGTCAGCGGACAAGAATTTTGATCACATGACCATGGGGATGCGGCAATGGTCGTAAGTGTGAAAAATGGTCCTAAGTCACGAAGTCAGTGACTTTGTAACGTCAAATTGTTGCCAAATGAATGGCTGTAATTTGAGGATTAACTGGTCTACCATTGAGTCCAACCATCCCACGAATGGAAGAAGGAAGAGAGATCAACTTATTTTCCAAAGCATCAGAAGAAGAAGAGACAATGGATAGAAAGTAATTAAGGAGAGAAGCAATCTGGAATGAAAGAGAAACTTCCCAACATGAGGACAATTAACCAGTGGAACAGTTTGCTACCAGAAGTTGTAGGTGCTCCATCAGTAGAGGTTTTTAAGAAGAGACTGGACAGCCACTTGTCTGGGATGGAATAGGTTCTCCTGCCTAGGGATTGGACTACAAGGGACTCCAAGATCCCTTCCAACTCTGTTATTCTGTTATTCTATTATCCTGGGTCAATCTATTCTCCAAAGCACCAAAAGTCAAGACAATGGATGGAAACTAATCATTGTTAGTGACTTTGTAACTTTGAATTGTTGCTAAATGAATGGCTGTAATTTGAGGATTAACTGGTCTATCATGGAGTCCAACCATCCCACGAATGGAAGAAGGAAGAGGGGTCAACTTATTTTCCAAAGCATCAGAAGAAGAAGAAACAATGGATGGAAACCAACCAAGGAGAGAAGCAACCTGGAATTAAGGAGAAACTTCCTAACAGCGAGGACAGTTAACCAGTGAAACAAATTTCCCCATCACTGGAGGCTTTTCAGAAGGGTTGGGCTAGATGACCTCCTTCCAACTCTGTTACTGAATGAAAGGAAGTTCCTATTTTTCTATGGAGAATTGCATGAAATGCCTAAAGACTGCATGAAATTAGCTAGAAACTGCATGAAATCAGTCAAGAACTGCATGAAATTAGAGGCAATGTCTCTGGGCGCCTGGAGCTAAATGCTGTCCATCTTTGTGGTCAGAAATGCCTCCACCAAGAAGACAAGAATGCTATTGATTTCCATGGACCTGCTTGTCCTCAGATGTCCTCCACAATGGTTTGTTGCAAACATCTATCTCAGCCACTGTAAATTGGCTGTGTGATCATTTGCTATTATCCTGCTTTTAGCTTGACTGTCAAGGAAAATCTTCCATTTCTCTCTCTTTTTTTCCACCCCGGGTGCCTGGATTGCCAGAAAAACCTTTTGAAAATAGGAGCCTGGATAGCTCAGCAGACTAATGCATTGTAATTTAACTCCAGCTGTCTGCAATTAGTAAGTTCGAATCTCACCAGGCTCAAGGTTGACTCAGCCTTCCATCCTTTCTAAGGGAGGTCAATTGAGGACCCAGTTTGTGGGGGCAATAAGCTGACTTTGTATAAATATACAAAAGTATGAAGGCTATTGCTTAACGCATTGTAAGCCGCCCTGAGTCTCCGGAGAAGGGCGGCATATAAATTAAATTTTAAAAAAAGAAAGAAAGAAAGGAAAACTTTGCGGGCTGGAAAAAAAATTAGGCACACCCTGCACAAAACATGCAAGATTATTTATGTGCCAAGGGTTTGAAAATATTGATGCCTTTTTGGTTGATAAATAGGTTCATTATGCAGACGACATTCACAAAATGCTTGGCATGTCACTGCAGGAATTTAATCACCACCTATAAAATATATGTCTGCTTCTGGATGTTTTCGGGGTGGGTGGTGGGGGTAGAGAAAGAGACAGGATGATGAGATGCTTCCTCCAAATATATCCAACTCATCCAACAATCCTGACGTGTTATAGAAGCACCAATGATGGGCCGGGTTGAGTGTCATCAAAGATAGTTAATCAAAAGAGAATTCTCAGACGGTGCTTCAGATTATGAAGATTTTGGAACACCAGTTCATGAATCAGGGACAACAGTATGCCTGAATGAGTAGGCATGCAAAATCTTGAGTTTTGAGTTAACAGAAGAACAGAGTTGGAAGGGATCTTGGAGGTCTTCTACTAATGCTACTAAACCTCCCGTGATGGAGCATCCACAAGTTGATGAATTGTTCTAAATTTCAGGAAATTCCTCCGTCGTTCTAGGTTGCTTCTCTCCTTCATTAGCTTCCATCCGTTGCTTCTTGTCCTGCCTTCCTTCAGTGGCTTTGAGAAAAAGGTTGACCCCCTCTTCTTTGTGGCAACCCCTGAGATATTTGAACCCTGCTTGAGTTGGTCAATCTCTACATTTTTATTGTTCTTGACTTTCATACATAAGCTGCCGACAGTCGGTTGGTCGTCTGCATCTAATAAATACATGGATTCAAAAGAAATTGAATAGAAATAAGAGATGCTGCTACCTCTTGTTCACAAATAGATTTTGGCCAAAGGTAAAAGTAAAGGTTCCCCTCACACATAGGTGCTAGTCGTTCCCAACTCTAGGGGGCAGTGCCCATCTCCGTTTCAAAGCCAAAGAGCCAGCGCTGTCCGAAGACGTCTCCGTGGTCATGTGGTCGGCATGACTCAATGCCAAAGGCGCATGGAACGCTGTTACCTTCCCAGCAAAGGTGGTCCCTATTTTTCTACTTGCATTTTTTACATGCTTTCGAACTGCTAGGTTGGCAGAAGCTGGGGCAAGTCACGGGAGCTCACCCCGTTACACGGCACGAAGGATTTGAACCTCTGAACTGCCGACCTTTCAATCAACAAGCTCAGCATCTTAGCCACTGAGCCATCATGTCCCTATTTCGGCTACAAGATGGTTAATGCTCGGGACCTTCAGCTAAAGTTAATATATAAAAATGATCAATCGTCTCTTGATTTTGATCTTCCTTCTTTATATGCCCTTTTCATTTTTCCCCCTAAGGTAGCTCACATTATATTATAGATTGATACTCGGTTTTACTTTCTCCCAGTAGCTTTTTTTATTATGGATATATACTTTACACCGGTTCTTAACTTTTTAAATTATTTCCATTCCTTTTTTGAGCAATAGGTTGTAGACGAGCTACAACCTCCTAACTCATTTTGATAGAATGTCCAAAACGTCCGTATTTTTCAGAGTATAAAATGCATCTCCCCCCCCCCCCCAAAAGAGTGCGAAAATCTGGATGTGTCTTATACTTCGAATGTAGCCGCATCCAGCTTCTCAAACAGAGGTTTCAGAGGCTGAAAAAAGAATCAGAAATGAAGCTTCAGAAAAGAAGCCTCCAAACAGAGCTTCAGAGGCTTTTTTTCTGAAGCTGTTTCAGAGGCTTTCAGAAGCAGGAAAAAAAGTTGTTTCTGAAACAGAGTTTCAGAAGTTTCAGAGGCAAAAAAAAAAAAAAAAAGCAAGGCACAGAACTCACAACCGAGGAACTTATTGCTGAAATTCACCTCTGGCAACAGCTGATTGGTGGTATTCCGGGAGGCCAATCCACCCACCAATCAGCTGTTTTCTTATTTTCCTCCCCCAAAAACTAAGGTGAGTCTTATACTCCAAAAAATACGGTACTTTCTTCAGAGCCGAGCAATATTTTTGGATCCTAGTTAACAACAGCTATTAACACTCAGTGTATTTCAAATATTTCCTTCCTGAGGTCTCTTTAATCAAACTGACTCAATTGCTCCCCAATGCCATTAAAATCCTGCCTTTGCATTCCTTCGAATGTGGAGATGCAGAGCAGGAAAAAAAGAAAAGGTACACAAACATTTGCATAGCGGACGACGATGTATAGGAACAAGCCTCTTTCAAATGTTTTTTTAAAAAAGTATTTAAAAACATGTGAATTTTTGAGCCTTTCTTTAAAAGCCCCACAGATCCATGCACAAACGAAACAGGGATGGGTGTATAAAAAGGGGTCCAATATATGCAGACTGTGACTTAGACAAAGCCAACATTGTATTTATTTGTTTTGCTGAACAGCAGGTGAAAACCGTGAAAGCATTTCAGGCTTTGGAAAAATAATTCAGAAAAAGATCAGAGAAGCACAAGCCAGTCTTTTCTTTGAAGGTTGCTTTTTTAAATGAGCCAATTGGACAAACGAAGGGGCTGCTTTAAGGGGGTCACCTTCGAGATGCTTTAAAGGGGCCAACTCTTTAAAGCATCCACTTTGCAAGGAAGCTTGGGAGAGGCTGTGTTGGGCTTTGTGCTCTTGAGCAATTCTGAAAGATCTCTTTTGTGCTATTTTCAGAGTATGCTTAGTGCAGTCTTAAGTTGAGGATGATAGATAGATAGATAGATAGATAGATAGATAGATAGATAGATAGATAGATAGATAGATAGATAGAATATATATATGATAGATGGGTGGATACAGATATGATATAGCTAGCTATGAATGGATGGATGGAAATAGGTAGGTAGATAGATATTTAGATATTTAGATGGATGGATGGATGGATGGATGGATGGATGGATGGATGGATAGATAGATAGATAGATAGATAGATAGATAGATAGATAGATAGATAGATAGATAGATAGATAGATATAGAAAGAACCCGGATAAAAAGAAATACACATAAAGCCTATGAAAAGGAAAGAAAACAAATACTGTACCTTTACAGGAAGGATACATGAGGTGGGTGTGGCTAACTGAGGAAGCCTAATAAGCCAGAAATAGATCTATATTAGTCTCCCAATGGGCAGCAAAGGGTCTGCTGGCTGCCAGAAGAAAAAAAAAAGCCTAGAATTGTGATTGTGATTTCACTGAACTGTGGCTGCATAAAATCTTGGTTTACATAAGTAGAACCTGGCAAGAAAGAAAGAAAGAAAGAAAGAAAGAAAGAAAGAAAGAAAGAAAGAAAGAAAGAAAGAAAGAAAGAAAGAAAGAAAGAAAGAAAGAAAGAAAGAAAGAAAGAAAGAAAGATTATATATATGATAGGTGGTTGGAAGGATAGCTAACTAGATATAGATATGATATAGCTAGCTATGAATGGATAGATGGAGGGAGGGAGGGATAGATAGATAGATAGTTAGTTAGTTTATTATATTTATATAATAAATATATAAATATTTCTTCTCCCGAAGGACTCGGGGCGGTGAACAGCCAGCAGATAAAATACAAAAAATGCAAAATTTAAAACAGTATTAAAATCCAATTAAATTAATTTGGCCCACAGGTAAAACCCCTATGTTAAAACCCATAATTTTAACAATTTAAGTTAAAACAATTTAAAAGAGTAGGTCAGGTCAGGTCAGCCCGCATAGATAGATAGATAGATAGATAGATATAGATAGATAGATAGATAGATAGATAGATAGATAGATAGATAGATAGATAGATAGAAAGAAAGAAAGAAAGAAAGAAAGAAGGAAAGAGGGTGGATAAAGGGATGGAAGGATAGAAAGATAGATGGATGAAAGGCAGACACACACACACACATTTTATTTAGATGATAGGTGGGTAGATGGATAAATAGATGATAGATAGGATGGATGGATGGATGGATGGATGGATGGATGGATGGATGGACGGAATGGACAGATAGATTTTTTTTCCCTCCCTGAAAATGCCCTTCCCCCAAGGATGTGCAAATTTAGCCTTCCCTGTTTTGGAGAAGTCCTGCCACAGGACTTTGTCAGGAGCTGCCAAACACTCTTTTCTTTTCAGTCCACAACAGCCTGTAATTTCTGCCCTTGCTTTTCCTCTCTTTCCGTGGAGCTCAGCCACAATTGCAGGGTGCACCTCAGGCTGCAAACAGACTCCAGTCAACACCCCAATTCCTCTTCTTCCGACCCAGGGAAGGAGACATTTCTCGGTAGGAACGTGGTCGACCTTCAACTGGTTGACCCTTTGAAGAGAGCAACCTCAACACTCAACATCTGGTAGGCTTGAGCCTGACTTTCCATGAGCTCTTGGCTCTGCTTCCAGGATTAACCTGCAGTCTATGTTTGCTGTTGGGTGACACCTCAATTGTGGACAGGATCCTGGGCATCCTAAATAAGCAACGGAAATGACGGGATGGTCAAGAGCAAGAAGGGAGGAGATGCGGGCTGAGAGTAAATAATGTCCTACAGTGGCAAGAAGCAGATGGATCCAGTGTGGGAGAGGCCATGGAGAAGGACCAGGAGAAATGAATACCAGGATACCACCATTGGAAGGGACTTTGGAGGTCTTCTAAGCCAACCCCTGCTCAAGCAGGAAATCCTATACTGCCCAAACTGGAACGTGCATGTATGTGTGCACGATGGAGCACTGGAAATCCAAAACCTCCTGAAAAATGCCCCAAAAGTGCACAGAAAACACCCCAAAAGGCCCCCAAATCAGCCTGAAAATGGCCCAAAATAGGCCCCCAAACAACCCAAAAATGGCCTCCAAACGGCCCAGAAAATGGCCTGTTTTTGGGGCATTTTTCAGGCCGTTTTCCAGTGCTCCGGCACCCACAAAGACCAGCTGGCCGTTGCTCCAGAAACCAGAAGAGTAGCTGGTGACGGCACAGGAGCCTTGGTGGAGCAGCGGACTAAAGTGCTGTTAAGTAGCACTTAGCTCAAATCTCACCAGGCTCAAGGTTGACTCAGCCTTCCACCCTTCCGAGGTAGGTAAAATGAGGACCCGGATTGTGGGGGCAATAAGCTGAGTTTGTATAAAAAAGAACACCGCTTAGGGGGGGCACAAAAGCCCTACTAAGCAGGTCTATACAAAAGTATGAAGGCTATTGCTTAACGCATTGTAAGCCGCCCCGAGTCTCTGGAGAAGGGTGGCATATAAATCGAACCAATAAATAAATAAATGCCACCTCTTGCACGCGTGCCATACGTTCTCCATCACGGGCCCATACAGGCAACTATTTGTCTGAAATGGTACAGGCTTTCCTACTCGAGCAGGAGGTTGGACTAGAAGACCTCTGAAGTCCCTTCCAATTCTCTTATTCTGTTAAAAAACCCGAGAGGCCATCATCACCCAATGGCTTTTAGAATCATCCCGCAATTCTCTTTTGCTTTGTGCCAAATTAAGGCTGTTCTTGTTTGTTGAAAAAAAAAAATCATGAAAACACACATACACAACTCTCCTGGGTGGCTGTAAACGAGACCTTAGATAGGAGATACTTCCTCCAACATCCGTAGTCCAACCAATTAAACCCCTAATGTGATCATTATTGTGCCATCAGCTATTTATGGAAAAAAAAAAAACCATTTCCACCCCATCAAGGCTCACAAAACCCATCAAGCAGATAGCTCAATGGTTGCTTGGAGCTCTTGAGGAAGGAATGGTGTGGCTGTTCCCAACGACAAAGTCCCACGACTGTCCCTCCCAACCGGGAGAAGCATCAAAGAAAGCCCAAAGCATTCATGTCATCGCAATAAAATCTAGAATCGCTCGGTGGCCAAGAGATTAAATTGATTTGAGCAGCATGGATGAACAAAGCGAGAACGACAGACTTGGGTTTCACCCAGCCTCAACTTCAGTGTTTAGGTGTTCTCCTGCGCCCAGGAGAACATCAACTGAAGTCTTCAAAACAGTAGGAACAATGGTTAGAAATACAATCTTTTTTTACTACCGATTCTGTGGGTGTTGGCTTGGTGGTTTGGCTTGGTGGGAGTGGCAGGGGAAGGATACTGCAAAATCCCCATTTCCTCCCCACTCCAGGGGAAGGATATTGCAAAATCCCCATTCCCACCCCACTCCAGGGGAAGGATACTGCAAAATCCCCATTCCCACCCCACTCCAGGGGAAGGATACTGCAAAATCCCCATTCCCATCCCATTCTGGGGCCAGCCAGAGGTGGTATTTGCCGGTTCTCCGAACTGCTCAAAATTTCCGCTACGGGTTCTCCAGAACCTGTCAGAACCTGCTGGATTTTCACCCCTGAGTAGGAACCTAGCATTCTTCAGGCTATAGGTTTCATCAGTGTCTGAGCTCCATCTTTTCTCTGGAGCAAAGTTGGTAGACAGGAATGGAAGCTTATAAATAAACTTGGCGAGTGATGACCACTCCCTGGGTTGCGGTTGAAGGGATGCGCATCCCAAACCTTCATGCAATCATTTGTTTGTCTTTTCTTGGCTTTGTGTGGGAGAGATGCAAAGGAGCAGAAAATAATATATCTGGTTTTGGAGAAAGCTGGAATGGAAAAGCCTCCCTTTCCTTTACATTTGGGAACAAAGAATGATCAAGCAATCATTCCAAATCCCACATGTTTCTGGGATCTATCTATCTATCTATCTATCTATCATCTATCTATCTATCTATCTATCTATCTATCTATCTATCATCTATCTATCTATCTATCTATCTATCTATCTATCTATCTATCTATCTATCTATCATCTATCACATTTATATACCGCCGTACTCCAGGGGGACTCAGAATTTGCAAGTTGAAATGGTATATAGATTTTCCTGCTTTAGCAGGGGGCTGGATCTCCAAGGTCCCTCCCAGCTCTGTTATTCTGTTCTGTTATTCTGTTTGCCAGATGCATTTCAAGCTAGGTGAAAAGCCTCCTCCGGCGTTGTCCAGAAAGGTTCTCATTTGCCTCGATTCATGCCGGATTAGCCGCCGAATTTACAACGGGCATTGGCATAACAAAACTAGTGGTGCAGTGGCCTAGAGGTGGAGCTCACGCCTCACAATCAGGAGGCTGTGAGTTCGATCCTAGGTAGAGGCTGATATTTCTCTCTCTGGGCACATTGAGAATATATTTGCTGAAAAAAAACCCAACCTCCGCACTGCCGACAGGAAAGGCATCCTGCCAGTAATCATTCAGCTCCATTCAGTTGCCCAGACTCCACCCCGCAAGGGATTATGAGGTCTTTCAAAGATGATGATGATGATGATTGGGATAACAAAACTGGCTAACCCTCAAACCTTTTAATGGGCCATTATTTTGGGGCAGGAGAACACAGATCTTCCAAATACAAGGAAGCGGTTTTGCCAACTTGGCTTCGCTCACTGCCAAGGTCTTCTAAAAGCCTTCAAAGAAGGTCACATAATCCTTCAGACAAGTCAAAATAAGGGGGGAGCCAGATTTGCTTCGCAACTGTTGTGTTCCTAACTTAACCTCTGCAATGTTTTTCTTAACAAACACGGCAAAGAAAATGTGGTAAAATGGGGCAAAACTCAAATGTCTCACTCCGCAAGAGAAATTTTGGATTCAATTGTGGTCGTAAGTTGAAGTCATACCCAGACAGATTCTGGGAATTAATAACCGGTTCCATACTGGCAGTCTACTAGCCATTAAAAGCAACCATTAACGATCAAGATTGTTTCATCAATACAGTCCTCGTTGTTTGGACCTTTTAGGGGTGGGATGGATCTCGTGTCTTTAAGTTTGTTGTTTCCAAAATTATAGAAGGCACGGGTGGATTTTGTGCGTAGAAGGTTTTCTTCTTGCTTGATGTGATCATTGGTACATTCAGTCTTTATTTGTTGGCATAAGTTTTTGTAGTGGTTTTTGAAGTTAGCTACGTAGTTAGTTTTGTTTTTCTGGATTGTAATTTCCTTATTGTTATTGGTAAGTTTATTTTTTCTGGTTTTGTGCTATGTAAAGTTTCATGATTCTTTTGACTTCACACCAGAAAATGTTGTAATGGTCGTTAGCAGTATTACAGCCAGAGGATAGAATTTGCCAATCAAGATATGAGAGTTCATTGTCTATGAGATCACAGCTGGCTTTTTTAAAGTTATAACCGGGAATCCCATCATTATGATGAGGGGATTTTGAGAGGGCGTGAGACAAAAATCAATCATAATTTTTTTGTTTTTTGTTTAAAAAACCATTCTCCATAGGATCACACTTCTGAAAATGGGTTCAATCAGCATCCTGGCCTGCTGATATTGCTGTACTACGACACCCAGGAGCCCCAGCCAGCAAGGATGGGCCAGAATGGTTCTACATAAATTCACCTGTTATTTGGCACAGGAGATGGAATATTAAGTAGGTGCTCAAAAGTCACTTCTCTCCCCCCCTGCCCCGTGAGTTCTGCAGAACAGCCACTTAAAAGGAAATAATAATTTTGTTCTCCTACAGCAGAAACAAAGCACGGGAACAAGCTTATTATTCCGGCGATGACTAATGCCAGTTCTGAATGGCTCCGTTAAGCCTTTGGGAGCCTTAAGTGACTTTGCTAAAATGCGGCTCAAACACCCTTTCTTTCTTTCTTTCTTTCTTTCTTTCTTTCTTTCTTTCTTTCTTTCTTTCTTTCTTCCTTTTTTTTCTTTCTTTCTTTTCCTTCCTTCCTTCCTTCCTTCCTTCCTTCCTTCCTTTCTCTATCTTCCCCTTCTTCCCTCCCTCCTTTATTTTCTTTCCTTCCCTCCCCCACTTTTTCTCTTTCCCTCCCTCCCTCCTTTATCTTCCTCTCCCTCTCTTCCCTATCTTTTTCCTCCCTCCCTCTCTCCCTTCCTTCCTTGCTCTCTCTCTCTCACTTTCTTCCCTACCTTCCTCCTTCCTTTCTCTATCTTCCCCTCCCTCCCTCCCTCCTCTATTTTCTTTCCCTCCCTCCCTCTCTCCCTCCATCCCTCCCTCCTTCCCTCTCAAGCCTACCTTCACATGCCATGCTTTGCCCCTCCCTTCCTGCTCCTTGATTGCTATTCTAACCCTCTAATTTTTGGGAGGACAATCTCCCTCAGGGAGCAATCAGAACAGAGGACAGCCCACTGCCTTTATTGGCCAACATGCTTCCTTCTGCCCACTCTGCATTTCCAGGAATCCAAGCTTTGTTTCAGAAATAGACCATTGCAAACCTGATGGGCATGTTGCAAACTTCAAAACCACACTGGCATAATACACCTCTAACACCAAATCACAAATTATACCAAGGCAGCCACTGTCCCTTTCCATCCCGACAGAAGAAAGAGATACATCAATTCAAGGAATACACTGAAACTTGTGTTAGAGCCTCTGAAGTTTTTCCCTGTTCCTCCAGCTTCTTTAAGTTGCTTTAAATTTTCCCTTGGTAGGGTTTTGGAGCTGACGTTATTGCTGGCTGCGGAGGAGATAAATGCTACTGGAGATTCCTTCTGTTCTACCCCTTGCGATCACTCTGACATCTCCTAGCTACTTACACTAGCCAAAATAGTGAAAAACTTTTGGGAAAAGTGTATTTTCTAGGTAAAGGTAAAGGTTCCCCTTGCACATATGTGCTAGTCGTTCCTGACTCTAGGGGGCGGTGCTCATCTCAGTTTCAAAACTGGAGAGCCAGCGCTGTCCGAAGATGTCTCTGTGGTCATGTGACCGGCATGACTCAATGCCAAAGGCACACAGAACGCTGTTCCCTTCCCACCAAAGGTGGTCCGTATTTTTCTACTTGCATTTTTACCTGCTTTCAAACTGCTAGGTTGGCAGATGCTGGGACAAGTCACGGGAGCTCACCCTGTTACGTGGCGCTAGGGATTTGAACCGCTGAACAGCCGACCTTTCGATCGACAAGTTCAGCGTCTTAGCGACTGAGCCACTACATCCCTAAAACTGGCTAATAACACCACGTCCCTAAAACTTTTTTTTAGAGTAGTACCATAAAATCACATATCAATGGAAAGATAATTTAATCAAGAATGTAATGCAGTAACTTTTATGAAGGATTTGCTATTAGAATAGCAGTTACAGTATAAAGAGGCAAAGTGAAATACGTAGAGAAAACAAGATATACAAAAATGATCACCATAGAAAAAAAAAGAGATGTACACAAATGATCACCATGCCAGTTAATACTTGGCTAACTTTTTGCATGAATGACGGCCTTACAACGTCTTCCCATGGAGGGAACCAAGTCTTTTAGTTCTGCAGCTGTTCTAATGTGAAACCAAGATTGAAGGAGGGCTTCTATTAACTGGGTTTTATTGCTGGGTCGCTTCTGACTAACAAGTTTCTTTAGTCAGCTCCATAGATTTTCAATTGGGTTAAGGTCTGGGCTATTCCCAGGCCATTCCAGCAGTGGAATAGGATTATCTTGAAACTCCCCCCCAAAAAAGTGTTGTTATTAGCCATCAAACCTCAAAAATAGACTTTTCCAAAGGGGTTTCCACAATTTTGGCCACTACAGTATACTCCTGAAAACTAGACCCAGGAAGAGTTCCTGCAGAGGTCTTCCCTTGGCATTGGAACAGAATAACAGAGTTGGAAGGGACCTTGGAGGTCTTCTAGTCCAACCCCCTGCCTAGACAGGAAACCCTACACCTATCATCTATCAGAAGCATGAGAAGCCATGGAGATTTTACTTATCTGGGAAGACAACTCTGTGATGAAAACCAAAAGTTTAACCATTGGACCACCATGGTAGAAGGTGAAGGAACACAACACTTCACCTTGAAGGACCTCACCAAGATTCTCTTCTCCTTTGAAGACCATGAAGAATACCAATTCTCTCTAGTTGACTGAGAAGACAGAACAACCTACTTTACGCAGAAACTAATCCAGGTTTAATCATTCAAAGGTTGAATTCACCCATTTCCCTCAATCAAAAGCAAAAAACTCATCTCATGGCCCAGCATTGTATGTGAACCCAGACCCAATGACCATCTAATATTCCCAGTAAGCAGAAGCTGGTTCCTGGATCCCTAGTCTTAGTCTAGCAGGGACAAGAAATGGTTGATAAGCCCAAATTTTGCTGAACTACAACTCCCAATGATTCCAGCCAAAAGTGGACTTCCGTAATTTGGAAACTTCCGAAAACCCAAACATCTCCCACCATCATCCCTGGAGGGTTAGGCTGAAGATCAAGGAGACCATTGGAAGAGAATCTTATATCTTATCTTTGTTCATGCAGCTTCTGTAGTTGGGTTGAAGGTGGATCAAAGGACTGACGGTCCACTCTCAAATGAGGTGGTCTGATCCACATTGATTTCCCCCAACAGTTGCATTTCAAATTCAGAAAGACCTGATTAATACATGGATGTTACTATCTTCCACTTTTGGTGGATGCAATATTGTGGTTGTCCACCGTTGGTTATTTTTATAGTCAAAGAGGCTACTCAAGTAGTTTTGTGAGACAGACAGACAGACAGACAAACAGACAGACAGACTGACAGACAAGAGATTCCCGACTTACTTCATTGGCTTGAACAAGGCCTGTCCATAATTCTGGAATGTCATGATGAGTTTGAGCTGGGTGCCTCCCGACTTCATGGCTAGGGAAGGAAAAGGAGGAGGAAAATATCAGGAAAAAAAAAATAATCCATAAATTATTTATGCTGCAATCAGTATAAAATAAGAATATAGCGCTGATTTAAGCATGAATATGTTGGCTTTTCTTTCAGTCTGGTATGGACAGGGGGAGGAAGCAATCGTAGGACATAGAATCATAGGGATGAGAAGGGACCTCAGAGGTCTTCTAATCCAACCCCCTCCTCAAGGCGGGACCTCTAATACCAGGGGTCTGCAACCTTAAATACTCAAAGAGGCTTTTGGACCCACAGAAAAGAAAACACTGGGAGCCACAAAACCTGGGTGGGCATGGCCAACTCGATGTCACTCACTTCCACTGGTCATATGACCCTCCTAGCCACGCCTACCCAGCCAGTCATTAGGGCAGAGAACCAGTTGTTAAAAAACACTGGGAACCACAAAATCCTTTTGACATCTCTCTCTCCCTCCCACTTCTCCCTCTCTCTCTTCCCCCTCTCTCTGTATCTCTCTGTCTCTGCCCTGGCTGCTTTTCCCACCCCTCGCCGTTGCCCTTACCTTCTTAGGCCAGGCAAGGAGTGACTGGGAGGGAAGGGCCAGCCAGTGGTGGAATCACCTGACAGGGAGCCACAACAGAGGGGCCAAAGGGCCCACATGTGGCTCTGGAGCCGTAGGTTGCTGACCCTTGACTTATACCCTCTCAGTCAAGTGGTTGTCCAGTCTATTCTTGAAAACATCTATTAATGGAGCATCCACAAATCTGGGAGGCAAACTATTCCCCTGATTAATTGTTCTCACTATTCGGAAATTTCTCCTTAATTCTAGGTTGGATCTAGGTTGAAGTGTTTTGCAGGACAAATTAACTCCTTCTTTTCTGTGACATTTATGGAGATTCTCAGTCAAGGTTATCCCAAAGCTGCTTTTTCCAAAGGCAACTAGACTTTGTTTCTCCTTGAAGACATTTCAATTCTTCAGTTCCGAAGCTTCTTGGATGAGAAGCAAAACATCTTCAAGGAAAGACCACACCTAGAATCTTGCATCCAGTTTTGGTCACCACACTATGAAAAAGATGTTGTGACTCTAGAAAGAGTACAGAGAAGAGCAACAAAGATGATTAGGGGACTGGAGGCTAAAACATACGATGAACGGTTGCAGGAACTGGGTATGTCTGGTCTAGTGAAGAGAAGGACCAGGGGGGACATGATAGCAGTCTTCTAGTATCTGAGGGGCTGCCACAGAGTGGAGGGGATCAAGCTATTTTCCAAAGCACCTGAAGGCCAGACAAGGAACAATGGATGGAAGCTGAACAAGGAGAGATTCAACCTGGAAATAAGGAGGAATTTTCTGATAGTGAGAACAATCAACCCATGGAACAGAAGTTTCCTTCGGAAGTTGTGGGAGCTTCATCATTGGAAGCTTTCAAGAAGAGACTGGACTGCCATCTGTCAGAAATGGTGTAGGGTCTCCAGCTCGGGCAGGGGGTTGGACTAGATGACCTCCAAGGTCCCTTCCAAGGTCCCTCTGTTAACCTATCTAAAGAAGTAATGGATGGAAACTAATCAAAGAGAGAAGCAACCTAGAACAGAGGAGAAATTTGATGGTGAAGGTTCGTTCTCCGAGGTTTTTAAGAGACAGGACACCCATTTGTCCGGAATAGTTAGGGGAAATTTGTTTTTCTATAGAATAAAAGAATAATAGATAGAAAGATTAAAGGCTTATAGATGTTAGGCTTTTTTTTAACGTATGTTTAAATACTATAAAGGGAATTATTTAAATTCGATGAATGTGAAAAAAGAACACTAATATTGTGGTAAATTGGATCAATATGAATGATGCTCAAATCTAACACTGTTCGCACCTAATATGGATGTATACTTAAAAAATAAAAATGTATATACAAAAAAGGAGAGAAGAGACTGGACTGCCATCTGTCAGAAATAATGTAAGATCTTCTGCTTGGGCGGGGGTTTGGCCAGATATATTTCACAAGAAGAGTCCTCCACTCCTCTGCTCGTAACAAAATACCCTATGCCACCAGACTTGAAATTCTGGGTTTAGAAAACTTAGAACTACGCCGTCTTCAGTCTGACCTAAGCATAGCTCATAAAATCATCTGCTACGATGTCCTACCTGTCAATGACTACTTCAGCTTCAACCACAACAATAGACGAGCACACAATAGATACAAACTGAAAGTGAACAGCTCCAAACTCGATTGCAGAAAATACGGCTTCAGCAACAGCGTAGTCAATGCCTGGAATGCACTACCTGACTCTGTGATTTCATCCCCAAATCCCCAAAACTTTAACCTGAGACTGTCTACTGTTGACCTCACCCCATTCCTAAGAGGTCTGTAAGGGGCGTGCATAAGAGCACCAGCGTGCCTACGTCCCTGTCCTAATGTTCCCTTTAATTGTATTCATTTTATGTATTCAATTCATGCTTATATTTATATATATTATCTACTATGTACTCAACAAAATAAAATAAATAAATAAAATAGATGACCTAGAAGCAGAGGTGGGTTTCAGGAGGTTCTGACCAGTTCTGGAGAACCGGTAGTGGAAATTTTAAGTAGTTCGGAGAACCGGCAGTAAAAATTCTGACTGGCCCCGCCCCCATCTATTCTCTGCCTCCCAAGTCCCAGCTGATCGGGAGGAAATGGGGATTTTGCAGTATCCTTCCCCTGCCATGCCCACCAAGCCATGCCCACTAAGCCATGCCACGCCTACCAAGCCACACCCACAGAACCGGTAGTAAAAATTTTGAAACCGACCACTGCCTAGAAGGTCTCTTCCAACTCTGCTAATCTGTTATCCGTTAAAAGTCTTCAAGGAAGCAGAATGTCTTCAAAAGAAAACGAAGTCCAGTTGCCTTTGGAAAAAACACCTTTGGGTTTTCTCTGTGACAGCCGCTCAAGTACGGGAAGGCCTCTGTTCTTTCCCCCCTAATCTTCTGGGATGCTGATAGCAAAAAAAGTCAAGATAGCATCTATGACCAACATCTGATTGTAATTACAGTTAAAAAAGAAAAGAGATGTGGGACTTGAATCACATGGACCAAAAAAAAGGGGAAAGACAAATCGTTGGAGGAAAGGAAAAAAATGAGGAAGAAAAATAGGGGGAAAAGACAGAAATGTTAAAAACTAAAGAAAGAATTGTTTAAACATTAGAGTTAAGAATTTGTTATGAATGACGAGAAATATATTGTAAATAAAATGAAGGGGACAGGTAGTAAATTGGAATAATATAGAGAAATAAGGGGAAGTTGTGAATAACAAAGAAAGATCATCACGAAATCGCCGGAAAAAGAGTATTCATATATACGTTGTATGTCTTCTCTTGTTGTTTTATGTTATAATAAATAACAAAATATTTTTTAAAAATGTAGAAGAAGAGAAATATAGAATATTGAATTATTATATCAGACACAATAAGGAATCACAGCTGGTGCATGTTTGCAAAGAAAAGATAATAAAGAATCAAGAATTTACAAAACAGAAAAAAAAAAACAAGGCAAGGAAGCAGTGGTGGGTTTCACAATTTTTCACTACCGGTTCTGTGGGTGTGGCTTGGTGGGCGTGGCAGGGGAAGGATACTGTAAAATCTCCATTCCCACCCCACTCCAGGGGAAGAATACTGCAAAATCCCCATTTTCTCCCTTACCAGCTGGGACTTGGGAGACAGTGAATAGATGGGGGCGGGGCCAGTCAGAATTTTTACTACCGGTTCTCTGAACTACTTAAAATTTCCACTACCGGTTCTCCAGAACTGGTTGGAACCTGCTGAAACCCACCTCTGGAAAGAAGGATTAAAATCTGAAACGGCCATCTTATTTTGCAATCCTAATTTGCTTTAGACTTCACCCCCTTTCCTTTGGCCTGTTTTATCTCACCCTCAAACTGGAGCTATTAGCTATACATTCCTTTAATTACTCCTTCTGGTGTAATCTTTTTTTTTCCCCCATGCTATAAAATGTTATGCAAATCTGGTCCGTTTAAATACTCTTCTGCTCCAGGGGGGAAAAGAGAGAGAGAGAGAGAGAGAGAGAGAGAGAGAGAGAGAGAGAGAGGGAGGGAGGGAGGGAGGGAGGGAGGGAGGGAGAGAGAGAGAGAGAGAACACGAGAACTTTCAGCTTTGGGTTGTTTTTTTGATTTTTGGGGTTTTTTTGCTGATCCCAGCTTTTTCTCACATTTTATTCAACTTATCCTACGGGGGGAAAAAAATTAAAAAATTAGAAATGAAAGGCCGTCCAGCAATCTGCGCTGAAAACGGCCTGGAAGGAGCATGGAGATTTCCCATATTAGATGAAGCTGATATGCCAAATAGGCTTATTTTTTCTGGAGGGCGTTTAAGGTTAGATAAACACACCATTCTTCTTTTCTCTTTCTTTCTCTTTCTTTTTTTTTTCTTTTTGAAAGAAAACAACAGCTCCGGGAGTTTGCTAGGTTTCACTCTGAGCTCTCTCTGGCAAATTCACAGTTGCTCGGAGCACTTGCTCAGTTCTGGCTTCAACCCGGAGACGTGCACAAAAATAGATTAGACATTAAAAAAACATGATCGAGCGCACTCGGCGGGTGGAGTTGCTAGAACATGTCTCTAGCGTTCTCGGAAAATGTAAGAGGTGGCCTTGTTTTCAACCTGAGTTAACTGAACAGGCAGCAGAGTTTGGGAGAGGCGGGAGGAAGAGAGGAGGGGGTCCCACCCCAGTGGCAGCTCCAGGGACCTGCCACAACTGTCTGAGAACCAGTGGTGGGTTGCTATCAGTTCGCCCCAGATCGTGCAAACTGGTAGCGGCGGTGGCAGGAGGCTCCTCCCACCCACCTGGTTGTCTCTGCGCATACACAGAAGTGTTGCGTGCATGTGTGAGCACACAAGCGCCCATGAGCAAACCAGTAGTGACGGGATTTGAATCCCACTACTGTTGAGAACCCAACACAAATGGCCGACATCAACCTGGAGGTTTCTGTCCCCCAAGTCTGAATCAGCCAAGGGACAACTGAGGTCAGTTTGGAATCAACTTGGAAGGGAAGTGGGAATGGCCTTGAGGAACTGGTAGAAGAGGAAAACTCCTTAGAGAAGATTAATAACAATAGCAATAACATTTAGGTTTATGTGCCACCTTGTAGCACAAGGATGTCAAACTCGCATTCGTTGAGGGCCGCATCAGGGTTGTGTTTGACCTCAGGGGGCCGGAGTGGGTGTGGCCAGCTTGACATCAACTTGTATCAGGGGCACCTGTGGCAGCCCAAGTGCTCTGCCAGCAAAAACAAGTTCCCGAACTCTGTTTTTGGTTGCGACAGCCTATTGTAACCCTCTACCAGTGAAAATGGAGCTCGGGAGGGCTTCCTGAGGCCCTCCCATGCTCCAGTTTCACTGGCCGAGGCACTGCGGGCTGGTCCTTCACTGTTTCCAGGGCAGCCTTGTGGGCCAGATCTAAGCACCCTATGGGCCAGATCCGGGTCCCCGGGTCTTAAGTTTGACACCCCTGCCAGTTTACAATGTAGAAGCGCCTTTCTCCCAACAACCTGGCTCCTCAGGTTTACTGCCCTCGGAAAGATGGAACGTTGAGTCAATCTTGGCCCCCATCAGGATCAAACTCCAGGCTGTGGCTCCAGAATTTGTCTGCAATGCTGGACTTTAACCACTGCGCCACCACAGCTCTTCTAGGAAGAGGTGCACCGAGAGTCCCTGAGGGTCACTAAAAAACTTTCTTCGTTCTCATGAAGATAAAGGGAGGAGGGAAGCACATTCAGATTTGCAAGATTTACTACAGGTATTTTTTGACGTACAACATCTGCAGTCACGTGACTACAATCTGTGACCTTTTTTTTGCTGGTTTCTAGCATCTACTTCCTGTTTACAGCAAAAATTGCACAAGGGATGGGGGGAGATGGATTCCATTAATAACTGCAACATTCATTTAACAAGTGTTTCAAAAACAGCTTTAAATTCAAATCTGGTCATCGGATGACTTACGACTGCAATGACTTAGGGCCATAATTCCAGGCTGAATGAGAGTCAAAGCTGACGTGCACTTTTTTACAATAAAAGTGATCTGACCTGCATGATATTGGATTCCTAGTTTGATCTCCCTGAAGGGTTGAATGACCATGGAGATGTTTCCCCAAAGAGTCAGGAATGGTGCTAAACTGGCACATTCTGGGAAGATTGACCAAGGAGAGATTCAACCTAGAGAAATGAGGAGGAACTTTCTGACAGTGAGAACTATCAACCAATGGAAAAGAAATTGTCTTCGGAAGTTGTGGAAGCTTCATCACCTGAGATTTTCAAGAAGAGATTGGACTGCCATTTGTGAGAAATGGTGTAGGGCAGTGATGGCTAAGCTTTTTGCTGTCACATGTGAAAAGCGGGGGGAGTGCGGGGGGGTCGTGCGCACACATGCCCACACTCATAATTCAATGCCCCCTTGTGCCCCCACACATGCGCGCATGCCCCCTCCAGTGCTCTCCACATGACGGCACAGTGGGCCTGGTAGGCCCGTTTTTTGTCCTCCCCAGGCTCCAGTGACTTTCGAGGAGCCTGGGGAGGGTGAAAACGGCCTTCCCCCCCCACCCCCAGAGGCCCTCCGTAGGCAGAAACAGCCTGTTTCCTGACTTCCAGTGGCCCTGGAAGGCCCGAAAATCAGCTGAACAGCGCATGCATGCGCGCTGGAGCTGAGCTAGGGTAGTGCTCGCATGCCCACATGTGGCTCCATGTGCCATCTTGTGGCACGCATGCCATAGATTCACCATCATGGGTGTAGGATCTCCTGTTTGAGTGGGAAGTTGGACTCAATGACCTATAAAGTCTCTTCCAACTCTGTTAATCTGTAAATAAGATTGGCAGCTGCCACAGCAGCACTGTTATCGTGCAGAAACTCTTAGGAACATAACAGTTAGAGATGTTTTCATGCCTGCAGCCAAGTGGGATCATATATTTTGATTTATTTTTATTTGCTGTGTTAAGCACTTTGAGGTCATCCATCAAATGGGGGCCTCCCAAAGAGTTGGGCCCATTATCATTCACCCAGTAACCAATCCTCTCCCTTTCTCCAGGAAATTAATGGATTGCTTTCGCTACCATCTACCCAAGGAGCTTAGTATCCTCTGGGGATACTTAAAAAGAGAAAAGCCAAATCAGAGGCGAATCTGAATTGAAAGCCAATGAAAATCGCTAAGCTTGAAATCCAAAAATAAACCGACAAGAGTCCTAAAAGAAAACCGACCTAAGGCACAAATTACGGTCATAAATTAGCATCAGAAACTCATTAAGAGCCCACGTGCATTCCTAATAAAAATAGGAATGCTTATGTCACCTTATATAAAAGGTGGAAATTTTTCCAGGTCAAATGGGGGCATATGGCTAAGATATTACAGAATAATACCGTGTTTCCCCAAAAAGAAGACCCTGTTTTATATTTTTTTGAACCCTGAAATAAGCTCTTGGCCTTATTGCCATGCGCTCAACAACCCTATTGGGCTTATTATCAGGGGATGTCTTATTTTGGGGAAAACAGGTTAGAGTTGGAAGGGACATTAGAGGTCTTCTGATCCAACCCCCTACTTAAGCCATTTCAGACAGATGGGTTATCCAATCTCTTCTTAAAAATTTCCAGTGCTGGAGCATTCACAACTTCTGGAGGCAAGTTGTTCCACTGATGAATTGTTCTCACGATCAGAAAGTTCCCCCTTATTTCTAAGTTGCTTCTCTCCTTGATTAGTTTCTACCCATTGCTTCTTGTCCTGCCTTCAGGGGCTTTGAAGAATAGCTTGACTCCCTCTTCTTTGTGGCAGCCCCTGAGATATTGGAAGACGGCTATCATGTCTCCCCTAGTCCCTCTTTTCCTAAGACTGTTTATTGCTTAGATCTGGCCCGTGGGACTGCTCTGAAAAGAGCAAAGGACCAGCCTGTGGGGCCTCTGCCAGAGAAAATGTCCCTTGCGAGGGCTGCACATGGCCCTCTGAGCTCTGTTTTCGCTGGCAGAGGGTTGCAGGAGGCAGTCCCAGCCGAAAACGGAGCTCAGGAGCCTGTTTTCACTGGCAGAGTGCTCGACATGAGTGATGTCATGCTGGCCACGCCCACTGCCCCCCCAGGTCAAACAGAACCCTAATGCAGCCCTCAATGAAACTGTGTTGAACAACCCTACCCTAGACCAGGGGTGGGCAACTGTGGCCCTTTTACAACCTGTGGACTTCAACTCCCAGAATTCCGGAGCCAGCTGGCTCCGGAATTCTGGGAGTTGAAGTCCACAGGTTGTAAAAGGGCCACAGTTGTCCACCCCTGCCCTAGACCATTTCAGACAAGTGGCTGTCCAGTTTCCTCTTCAAAACCTCCAGTGGCAAGCTACTCCACTGGGTCATTGTTTGCACCGTTAAGAAATGTTCTCCTCCGTTCTAAGTCGGATCTCTCCATTGAACCCGCATGATCTGGGAAGTGCGAGAGGGCAGATGACTCAAAGAAGATTGCAAGGGCCAGGTAGCAGAATATAATTAAAAGCTTGGCTCATCACCCAGTGAGCGTCATGGAAAACACTCCGCCGTGCAAGGCTGAAAACTCTTCCAGCATTCTTTGTTGGTCGAAAGCAATAAAGGTGAAAAGTCAGCTGAAATCCAGACTCCCTCTTCTTAATCAGCGGTGACTTTGCAGAATTTGATGGGGTCAAAGGGATCCACCTGATCTTGGTGGATTTTTATTTATTTTTTTGTCTTTCGTTTGGGTTAATCTTTGTGTAAGATGGCCTAACCTCATCTCTGTTTTCCATTCACTTGGCACAGGCAGGGGCTGCTGAGATGCCTACAGATTAAAGGTATCATTTGCATCTTTATGGGCTCTCAGGATTGCGTAAACAGAACTGGATAATCTTTAGCCTGAGTTAAGCATACATATTGGGGGATTCTAAAGGTTTTGAGGAATGTGTGTTTGTGTATGTGTGTGGAGAGGGAGAGAGAGAGAGAGAGGGAGGGAGGGAAAGAGAGAGGGAGGGACAGGGAGAGAGGGAGAGAGAGAGGGAGGGAGGGAGGGAAAGGGAGAGCAAGGGAGAGAGAGAAGGAGGGAGAGGAGAGGAAGAGTGGGAGAGGGAGGGAGGGAGGGAGAGAGGGAGGGACAGGGAGGGAAGTAGAGAGAGGGGGAGGGAGGCAGGGAGAGGGAAAGAGAGAGTTCTAGGTTGGATCTCTCCTTGATTAGTTTCCATCCATCGAAAGATTGGCAGTTCAGTGGTTTGAATCCCTTGTGCCGCGTAACGGGGTGAGCTCCCATGACTTGTCCCAGCTTCTGCTAACCTAGCAGTTCGAAAGCAGGTAAAATATGATAGTAGGAAAATAGGGACCACTTTTGGCGGGAAGGGAACAGCGTTCCATGCACCTTTGGCATTAAGTCATGCCGGCCACATGACCAGGAGACGTCTTCGGACAACGCTGGCTCTTCGGCTTTGAAACAGAGATGAGCACCGCCCCCTAGAGTTGGGAACAACTAGCACACATGTGGGAGGGGAACACCTTTACCTTTAACAATGGTGGGATGGACAGTGGACCTCTAACTTCTGTGCTGATAAGACCATTGGATTCCAGAATGTGCAAAGTTTCAGCTTGACCCAAGCCCATTTCCCTGATTCACTGCCTCAAATCAGCTACACGGGTAGACCAGAACAGCCCAATGGGTCGAATCCAGCCTGTGGGCCTTGAGTTTGATACTCCTGCCATAGACGTTTTTGGAGTAATATTGGAGAAGACTTCGGAGAAGGTCATGGACAGCCGAATGGATCATGAAACAAATTCATTTAGAATTCTCACTAGAGACATCAATGACACCTCAAATGATCCTACTTTGGAAACATTCTATGAAGACCTAGCTCATTGGAGAAGAAGCTGGCGGTGGGACTGTTGGAAAGAAAGAGTAGGAGAGGACCACCAGGAGAAAAGTGGGTGGATTCAGTTACAGCTGCCATGGGTGAACTGTTGGAAGATCTGAAGGACCAGTTAGGGAAGAGTATATTCAAGAAATACACTCTTGTGTATTTGCTAAGAGTGCTGTGGTTGCTAAGAGTTGACCTCAACTTAATGGCACCTGATCGATCAAAACTCAGGATAAAACAAGAGGAAAAAGAAAGAAATAGTAGAGGAAACCACTTCCAAAAGGATAATTAATCCAGTTAGCTCAACATGATTTAAATGCTGATGAAGCTCACATATGGTGCTAAGTTATCAGATGACATGTCCGGTTTTGGTTTAGTACAATGTGAGAATCTGGGACTTTTGGCCTGCAAAGGCCTAAGTTCTAGACTCTCCACTAAAGATTCTAGTCCTTGTGATTCTGAATCAAGGATTAAAACAAGAACATGGACCATTACCTTCTCCTAGGTCAACCTCTTTCTTCATTTTGCCCATAATTATCAGCCAAGATTAGTGACTGTTCTGGAAACAGGACTTCTCTCCAGCCTTCGACAAAAATCTAGGACTACTTCATGAAAGACACCAGATGACCTAAACATTCATCATAAGTGACACGTGTATAACGTTTAGATCATCCAATGTCTTCCAGACTCGTTTTTTGAATGTTCTCCCAGATACTATCCAATATTGCCACAGAGAGGAGGGGAAGGGGGCAAGCTATTTTCCAAAGCACCTGAAGGCCAGACAAGGAATAACAGATGGAAACTGATCAAGGAGAGATTCAACCTGGAAATGAGGAGAAATTTTCTGACGGTGAGAACAACGGAACAACGGAACAGAAGTTGCCTTCGGAAGTTGTGGGAGCTTCATCCCTGGCAGCTTTCAAGAAGAGACTGGACAGCCACTTGTCAGAAAGGGTCTCCTGCTTGGTTTTGGGGTTGGATTACATGACCTACAAGGTCCCTTCCAACTCTGTTGATCTGTATCTAACCGCTCTGTTATGTTGAAGAATACACTTCTATGACTCTAGACCGATGCAGAGAAGAGCAACCAAGATGATTAGGGGACTGGAGTTACAGGAACTGGGCCTGGCTAGTCTAGTGAAGAGAAGGACCAGGGGAGACATGATAGCCATCTTCCAATATCTGAAGGGCTGCCACAGAGAGGAGTGGGTCAAGCTATTTTCCAAGGCACCTGAAGGCCAGACAAGGAATCACGGATGGAAAGAAGGAGAGATTCAACCTAGAAATAAGGATAACCTTTCTGGCACAGTGAGAACAATCAACCGATGGAAAAGCCTTGCTTTTAGAAATTGTGGGAGCTTCATCCCTGGAAGCTTTCAAGAAGAGATTGGACTGCCATCTGTCCAAAATGATGTAGGGTCTGCTTGGCTGGGGGGTTGGACTAGATGACCTACAAGGCCCCCTCCAACTCTGTTAATCTGTATAATGGTCTAGGCAAAATCCTTATCCTTTACATAATTCTGCAGTAGCTTTTTTTTTTTAATTACATGACCCACCCAAGCGGAAAGTGCTGGGGAAGTTAGAAAAGAACTGATTTCATTTATGGTCTCATTCTGGCCAGGTAGGAAGATTAAAAGACGACGTGCCGACAATGCTGTTCCTTGGAATTCCAGGGTGATCTTCCTCCTAACTTTAATAAGGAAGAAAAGGAGCGCCTGGAATTATTAACATGTTGCGTCTTGAATGCTGTGCACCACGCAGGTTTTCTAATTAAGGGCGCCTGTTGGCTCACGCAGGTGGCGTTATTAGAGATGCCATTTTTCAACTGCACAAAAAGAAAATGGCTAATTATGGTCATTTCTGTACTTTCGTTCTGGTAATTAGAGGCGCAAAACGCACCTCACCTTTTCTTGAGCCAAATCCAGCTCGCCTTCGGTTGAAACCTTGAAGATCTAATTAAATCTTTGAAGAGAGTCATGCCGAAGGAAACCAAAAAAAAATAAAAATAAATAAATAAAAGGAAAGGGGAAAAAATGGATCTTACAAGGGACAGAAACGTGTTCTAATCCTTCTAAATTTCAATCTACTACAGGATTGGGAGAAGTTGATCTTAAACTTCATGGCTTCTGCAACCCTCCGAGCCAGGGGTGAAATACTCCTGGTTCAGACCGGATTGCCCGATCCGGTAGCAATGGAGGCGGGTGGTTCGGAAAACCAGTAGCAAAACTCCTTGCCCCCCTCCCCCGTCCAGCTGAGCCGCGTGATCATCAGAGGCTTTTTTTTTTTACTTTTAAAAGCATTTTTTCAACAACCTCTTCACCCGAAAAAATGCTTTTAAAAATTTAGAAAAAAAAGCCTCTGATGATCATGTGGCTCAGCTGGGATCGTCAAAAGCTTTTAAAAGAAAAAAACCCCTTTTTTTCTTTTAAATACCTCTGACGATCCAATCTGAGTTGCCTGATCGTCAGAGGCATTTAAAAGAAAAAAAGTCTGCCGATCAGGCAACTCAGCTGGGATTGTCAGAGCCTTTTGAAAGCATTTTTTTACAACCCCTTCGCTGAAGAGGTTATAGAAAAAAATGGGTTTAAAAGTAAAAATAAAATAAATATTGGCCACGCCCACCCAGTCACATTACCACCCCCAGCAAGCCACACCCACAGAACCGGTAGTAACAAATTTTAGATTTCACCATTGCTCCGAGCTAAAATCTTCAGGTTTGTTATTAATCAATAAAGGGAGAACCAGAGACATTCTTGCTAGGGATCTTCATGGAAAATTATACAAAGGAAATCAAATATTTAATACTACACATTTTAACAGCTGCCCGCGTTGTCTATGCACAAAATTGGAAAAAGGAAAACGCACGAACAGAAGAGGAGTTAATTAAAAAAAATCTTAGAATGCGCAGACTGACAAAAGAACTCAAGGAAAAAGGGGATACAGAATACTATAAAATTTGGCATAGATGGTATGAGTGGTTGGAGGAAAGGAAAAAGGAGGAAGAAGAATAAAGGGCAGAAAAAGAAATGTTAAAACTAAGGGGGGAAATTGGTACATTACAACATAGTGATTGAAATGTAAAGGAGAATTAAAATGTAGATGAAATGAAGAGGACAGATAGTAATATGGAATAAGATAAAGTTAAAATTTGTATAAATAGTTAAATAATAAGCAAGGATCACTACGAAAGAGCCGTAAAAAGAGTTTATGTATATAAATGTTGTATGTTTTGTATTGTTTTAATGTGTCGTAATAAAAAATTTAAATAAAATAAAATAAAATAAAATCTTCAGGTTTGCTCATCCAAGAGGCTAAACTCAGCCACCAAACTGGGTTTAAATACTCGTATAGGTAGTCCTTGGCTTACGACACTTCAGTTAGCGACCATTCAAAGTTACAACGGCACGGAAAAAAGTGACTTATGACCTTTTCCCACACTTATGACTTTTGTAACATCCTCAGGATAATGGGATTAAAATTCAGATGCTTGGCAACTGATTCGTACTTATGACCGTTGCTGTGTCCTGGGGACATGCGATCATCTATTGCGGCAAAATCAGTGGGGGGGGGGCATATACCTCATGACGGATAAATATGTATGTAAATTGCATAAATAGATACAGGTATAGATTAATAGACAAGTATGTATAATTGTGTAGAAATACGATATAGATTGTTAGTATGATGTTATGTATAAACAACGTATAAGGTTAAATAATTATATTGCAATATTAACTTTTAACATAATTTGTATTAAAGTGTTGGAAGATATTTAGAACCAGTGATGTCATATCTATGTCCGATGTTTTTAATTTTGAACGATTAATAAAGAAAAAACCTTTTTAATTTAAAAAAAGTCTCACTTAGCGACATAAATTCCAGGCTCAATTGTGGTCCTAAGTCAAGGACTATCTGTACTGGAGAGTTAAGCAGCACAGAAAGACTTGGTCTGAATCAAAAACTGAGACTGCAGAAAATACAGGGCCTCCATCTTTGTCCTGGAAAAGCCCGAGTGTAGCCCTTACTATATAAAAAAATATTAGATTTTTTCCATCAATGGCTTCAGACAAGGCTTAATCACTGCAGTCAAACACTCTTTGTGGAAGGGTTTCGGAAAATGGAGGAAGAAAATAGAGGTTCTTAGGCTAGACATTATCTAAACTAAATTAGGCATTACCTAAACCAGGGGTCAGCAACCTGCAGCTCTGGAGCCGGATGTGGCTCTTTCACCCCTCTGCTGTGGCTCCCTGTCACTCAAAATATGTGTCACAACCACCAATGTGCAATACCCACTGGCATGTGATTTATTGAGCTTTTCAACCCCCGGTAGGCCATGCATAAACCCAAGAAAATAAAAGTTTCAGAAGAAAACAGAATGTTTAATTCAACTACATTTGCTAGTTTTGTGGCCGCTCAAGAAATAGTCAGGCACTGGGAGGGTTTTGTGGCTCCCGGTGTTTTCTTTTCTGGGGGAAACGGGTCCAAATAGTTCTTTGTTTAAGGTTGCAGACCCCTGACCTAAACCAAGGTTTCTCAATTGTGGCCGCTTTAAGAAGCGTGAACTTCAACTCCCAGAATTCTGTGGGTACGTGGAGAAACAAAACAACTCCACAAGGAGTGGCCAAAAGTATAGCGCTAAATAAAGATGATGTTATATCCTGTAGATAAAGTGGAACATAGTTTAATGTGTTTGGCTTAGCCGTCAATGAAAACATGGGTGGGGCTAACTACACTCTGCCAGCTTCCATTTTATCAGAGACAAAAACCCAATAAACTTCATTCAGACATAGAGTTGACCTACAACGTATGGGTCTGTCTAATTAACCTCTGGTCATTCACCTTCACCTGCTCTCAGGTGTGAAAGTCACAATTCTGCAGACCATCAGCTTAACAGCATGGAGAAATTGCACTGTTTGTCTAAGATGGGAGTCTCCAACTTTTAAGACTTGTGGACTTCAACTCCCAGCATTCCTCAGCCAATCTGGTGAAATCCAGCAGGTTCTGACAGGTTCTGGAGAACCGGTAGTGGAAATTTTGAGTAGTTTGGAGAACCGGCAAATACCACCTCTGGCTGGCCCCAGAGTGGGGTAGGAATGGAGATTTTGCAATATCCTTCCCCCAGGAGTAGGGAGGGAATGGAGATTTTGCAATATCCTTCCCCTTCCCCTTCCACACCCACCAAGCCACTCCCACAGAACTGGTAGGGAAAAAATTTAGATTTCACCTCTGCCTTGTAGGTCAACTCTATGTCTGAATGAAGTTCTAAGACCAGAAGGAGCAAGACAATAATTGCATTCCAAAGAGGGTGTGGCCAGAAGACCTGGGTGGAGCTGAGGGCCAAGGTAAGTGGGGCACTGCATTAAAAAAAAAAGACTCCGTCACCAACAGTCAAATTCAACTCATGCCAACCAAGCATCTCCCGATCCAGCCAGAGAAGACACAGCTGCACCCACACACAGATGGCAACAGTAATTTGGACTGCAACCTACCAACGCTGGTGATTTTCTGGGTAGCCAAATCATGCAGCAAAGTGCCAATCGCTGGGTTGTGCCTGGAATACAGCTCGTACCGGTTAATGCCAATGTGGAATTTGAGCCAATTCGGGTAGGAATCGACAGACGTTTCCCCCGTGGGTAGGAAGTCCTCGTCTTCGTTGCCTTCGTTTTGCCTGCCAAAAACAAACGAGAGAGATACAATAGAGAAGGTTAGGTATTGTTCACGGGCCAGCAACGGATTTTGAAATCCTTTGGGGACACACATGCCAACCTAGTAAGATGTTCCAAATAGGTCAAGTGGTATTCTTCTCTGCATTAGGAACCCAAGAGATTGTCTGGGTTCAAGGGAGACTATGGTCAATCTCAGCGTTCTTCAATCTTGGCAACCGTGGAAGATGGTCGGTTGTCAATTCCCAGAATTCCTCAGCCAACCGTGGTCTATCACACCGTTACTCAACCGTGGAAGATGGGCGGATGTCAATTCCCAGAATTCCTCAGCCAACCATGGTCTATCACACTGTTACTCAACCGTCGAAGATGGGCGGATATCAATTCCTAGAATTCCTCAGCCAACCATGGTCTATCACACCGTTACTCAACTGTGGAAGATGGGCGGATGTCAATTCCCAGAATTCCTCAGCCAACCATGGTCTATCACATCATTACTCAACTGTGGAAGATGGATGAATGTCAATTCCCAGAATTCCTCAGCTAGTCTATCTCACTGTTTCTCAACCTTGGCAACTTGAAGAGGGGTGAATGCCCAAAATTGAATTCTGGAAGTTGACATCCACCCCTCTTCAAGTTGCCAAGATTGGGAAACATTGGTCTATTTGACCTAAATTGCTCATGCTGATTGTTTGTTCATCCTGGACCATCACTCCTGTTGCACTGCAACCACTACGTAGGACTTTCAACCAACTGCACAAGGAAGGACACCAGTCTCCCAGCAGATGTCCTTCAGAGGCAGTCACACTGCTATGAAGGCTTCTCCATCTCTTGAGTCTTTTAAGAACACAGCCACTTCTCATGGATGGTTGAAAATGTTTTTGATGCCCATCTAGGCTGAAGGCTGGCCTAGTTGACCTTTATCAACCATCCCTCACCACAATTTGATGTCTCTATTTCTTCTCAACATACAGGGAGAACATTGCTTACTTATTTGCAACTTACTCCATTCCCATTTGCAACCTAATGAAGTTTAGCCAAGTTCAGAAGCAGCTCTACGCCTGGACATCACCTTAAAATGTCAAGAAAGAATTGCTAGAGGACCTGCAGGAAATGACCTCTTGCTAAACCTAGATGGGATTGTGCCATAAGGGATTAAACTGGCGTTAAGAAAAAGGAACCCAAGGAAGAAATAAGGGGTTGCCCCCAGACTAAGGTCCCTTTCATCCATAAGGAGCTGGAAGTCCTTGTGAAATCATTTCAGAGCCTCATGGTTCTCATTTCTCTTTTTAAAAAAGATTAACAAGCATCTTGCCATCTCAGCTGCTTCTTGCCCTGCCAAGAAACTGTAAGCATGTTGGAAAGCGACTCTATAAACAGAAGCGTCTCAGTTTCTTCGGAAAGAGTGAACGGTTATGTCAAAAATCCGCCATTCGTATTTGAAAGCAGGCCAAGTGCAGAGCAATCCAAATGTCTCTCTCCGTGTGTATGTTTACACTGAGACGGAAGCTCCTAACAATCCAACCCCAAACCTCAACCGTACCCTGGAGAACTCAGAAATCCTGACTCAATTCCCATCCCGAGAGGAACCTCTTCAGGTAAGCTAGCAGCAGATACATTCACACCACAGGCTATGTTGAGTAAGGGGTCCTTGGTGCTCTCTGAGCTTGGCTGCCAGGACTAGCACTGATTTTTTAAAAATTTGATTTATATGCCGCCCTTCTCCGGAGACTCAGGGCGGCTTACAGTGCGTTAAGCAACAGCCTTCATACTTTTGTATATTTATACAAAGTCAGCTTATTGCCCCCACAAACTGGGTCCTCAATTTACCCACCTTAGAAAGGATGGAAGGCTGAGTCGACCTTGAGCCTGGCTAGGATTGAACTCAGAGAAATTACAGGCAGCTGGTGTTAATTGCTGCCTTTAGTAGGAGGCATTAGCCCTCTACGCTACACAGGCTCCCTATCTATCTATCTATCTATCTATCTATCTATCTATCTATCTATCTATCTATCTATCTATCTATCTATCATCTATCTATCTATCGCATGGAAAATGTTTATTTTTTTTATTTTTTTATTTTTAATTTGATTTATATGCCGCCCTTCTCCGGAGACTCAGGGCGGCTTACAATGCGTTAAGCAATAGCCTTCATACTTTTGTATATTTATACAAAGTCAGCTTATTGCCCCCACAAACTGGGTCCTCAATTTACCTACCTTAGAAAGGATGGAAGGCTGAGTCGACCTTGAGCCTGGCTAGGATTGAACTCACAGAATTACAGGCAGCTGGATGTTAATTGCTGCCTTTAGTAGGAGGCATTAGCCCCCTACGCTACTCAGGCTCCTTTGATGATGTTCCCAATGAAACATCTGCAAGAAAACCACCAAGCTCAGAGAGCACCAAGGACCTCAAAATTCTCTTCCTCCTTCTGCGCTCCACAAATCCCACTCCATTCTAGCACTGATGATGTTCCCTAGTTGGGCAATGAAACAACATCTGCAAGAAAACGACCAAGGTCAGAGCACCAAGGACCCCTCATTTCAACCCTGAGCTACAAATATTCTCCTTTATTGGTAAATTGAGTGAGACTTCATGTTGGTTAAGTTTTTCACCATCTTCTTTGGTGGCTTAAGATACTCTTTACAAAGACTTGCTGATCTAGTTGAAGGCACGGCACATTTTTGCAAAACCAGAAAATGGGTTTCTTCAAGGTGTGATATGAATTTAGCCACAAACTTAAGCAATCCCTGTGCTTTTCTTTTTTTCTTTTTTGTTAAAATGACCTTTGATACCTAACTTCCCGCAAGGGGGAGTTAATATTTGACTGTTCTGTCCTTCCTACTGCTCGTTTTTACATATGTATATTTAACTTGGTGACCGGAATTCAGTTGGTTGGCTAGTTCTGGAATTTTAATGGCATTGTGTTGGAAAACCCTAGGAACTGACAAATACCACAACCGGATGTGAAGTGTCATCAACATTAACTGAGAGTGGGATGAAACGATTCCCAAATATCACAAGAGATATTTGGAGGTGACTTGGAAGTTCCATCAGGGAGAGAAGGTGGTGGCCACATTGCCAGAGGCAATTCTAAGTTTGACATCACGGGATTGATTGCTATCATGCTTTTGAGTCCAGCTCAAAGAGATGGTTGGTAAGCGCAAGGCCGTAGACACCATAGCGGCAAGATATATCAAAAAACCACCTTGCCAAATGTGACTTAGCTCATCCAGTCCAAACATCTAGAGAAGGTCTCCTGTGGGTTCCACCTCATAGGAGCTCCGTGGTCTCTGATTCAGGGTTCGTTCTTTTCAGTGGAACCCTCCACACTTTTGAGATATACCCTTCCCCATGGAGACACATCTGGTCCTAATGTCCTCATATTTCAGAGGGAAGCAAAAAACATCTAATTTGAGAATCATTTTAACCTGTGAAAGTGGTGGACAACTATCAATTATTGCACAGTGTTGTTTTATCTGTGTCAGCTTTATCAGATAAACCAGACAAGAAACAGGACCAGATAAACTCATTCTACTTTATTGTAAAGCTACGTTAATGGAATCTTGCAAGTCTGAAGACACAATTCTCCCCTCCACTTCCTTTACAGCACAAGAAACTAGAGAGGGTCCCTCTTTCTCCACCCCGTTATGCAGCTGTGGGCTATGCCATCTCTTCTCTCATCATTTCTTGGACAGCATCCCCTTATCTTCCAAGATCCTTCTCGGATACCATTATAATCTGGAAGATGTTGAATTGATCATTTTAGTGATAAAAATAAATAAAGGGAGACCAGTATAGATCTATTTCAAGATATTTAGCTCTCGTCAGCTAGCCATACCCTTCTGGGATTCGAACCCGGGCGGAAACAGTATGCTCCGTCCCATATTTTGGTAGACCAGGTTGCCCTGATAGACCGGGTCTCACAGGAAAAAACACTTAATCTGGAAGCTGGATTTTTGCTTCTGATATTGTTTGGGATTTGATTCCATCAGTATTCATCATCCAGATTGGGACAGATGAAAACTACAAGTAGCCCTTGATTTATGACCCCCCAACTCAGCCTAACATTTCTACTGTTATGCAAGACATGTGTTCAGTGAACTCTGCCCCATTTTACGACCTTCCTTGTTGTGAAGTGAATCACCTCAGTCGTTAGTGAAGTGAAATCTGGCTTCCTCATGGATGTCCGCTCATCAAAAGGCCTCAAAAAGGGGATCATGTGACCCCAGGACACTGCAACCGTCATAAATATGAACCCAGCGTCTGAATTTTTGACCACGACCATGGAGATGCTGCAACAGTTGTACGTGTGAAAGTGGGTTACGAGTCACGTTTTCGGAGCCAGTGTTAACTTCAAACGGTCCCTCAGTGAATAGCTGTGTCAGGTTTCGAGGTTGTCTCAAATAAATTGCATGTCAAACAAAGTCTTTGATGACAATCTCTCATTTATTAAGCATGGCATTCTAACTCCGACTGCATCGTAGCCAACATTGACTTCCTGACCCAAAACCCTCCCTTTCCTTCCCCCACTCCTCTGCACTCATCGGCCATCTTTCAAGTCACTCTACCCTTAATCTACTGCTCCAGCTCAAAGGAATTTCCCCCCTCCCATCCCATCTCCTAGGGGATATTATCTGCAGGGAAAATAAGTAGGTGAAAAGTCAAACATCCCTTTCCAGACGCCTCGGCTTCTCCTTCTTATGTCAGCACTCGAGTAAACGCAGCTTAAAGTGCTGACAGGCTGTAAGCCGAGGACTATCTATACTACACAAATCAGGGGTGTCAAACTCAAGGCCTGAGGGCTGGATCCAGCCTGCGGGGTGCTTAGATCTGACCCATGGGGCCTCCCGAGCTCCGTTTTTGGCTGCTCTGTTTTTGGCTGCAATTCTCTGCCAGCAAAAACAAAGCTCGGTTTTCGCTGGCAAAGCGCTCAGGCCACCACAGGTGTTGCCGACATGAGTGACATCGAGCTGGCCATTCCCACCCTGGCCACACCCTCCTGCCCCTCTCCCCTGGGTCAAACACAACCCCGATGCGGCCCTCAATGAAATCGAGTTTGATACCGCTGACACAAAGGAACTAACTGAATCAAGGGCAGTCTATTATTTTGGAATTTTTGACCAAATCGCCAAAGGAATTGCGCCGTTGACCTGCGGTTCCACCGCTCCGTCTTTTTCCTCTGTCATTTGCCGATTGGACACTGAATTGCCTGCAGGGATCGCCATAACCTCTAACAGCATCACAGTGAACAGACCCATTCGGCGAACGAATTCCAAAGCAAGGGCGTTCGGTTTTAAAGCTGTCTGCCTTGTTTTCAGAAAACAAGGTTAGAGCTAGGTGCGCTGCCCGCTTCCTTTTGAAGCCGGTGTTGAATTTGGTGGGAAGAGACAGGATGTACGCTCCTTTTGAACGAGGTCTGGTTTGAGACTAACCAATTCAGCCGGGTTGGATGCCAAACCTAATTGCTGGAGACAACGGTAAGGATTCATTCAATAGAACCGTGGGTGGGTGCCAACTTTAAAATCCTTGGAACTGTTTTAAAAAGAAGCACAGCTCAGCCGAATCCTGTCAGTCACGGTCCGGCCCCGTGGCTTTTTAAAACAGAGCGCAGAGACAACCTTGCGCATGACATTCAGAACGGAAGAAGACAGTCTGGTTTCAAAAAAAGACACTCGGGGAAGAAATCGCATGTAGACATCTGCTCTCCGAAAGCCTGATCCCCAAATTATAATTAAAACAATGGTTTCAACCGTGACTTATCTCTAAAAGATGGTAACATCTGGCTGAGTATATCCGAGTCTGGAAGCTAAGAAGGGTTGGTCCCAGTGGTGGGTTTCTACCAGTTCTACCTGGTTCGGGTGAATTGGTAGCGGCAGCAGGTGGCTCCACCCACCCGCCTGAAAGTCATCACAGACACTGCACGCACGCTCACATTTGCAAAATGTAGGCAAGGTAAGTGAAACCCACTACTGGTTGGTCCTAATAGAATAACGGAGTTGAAACCCTCTGCTTGAGCTGGAGAGTGTATATCATCATTTCAGACCATTTCATCAGATCCTATACCAGTGATGGCTAACCTTTTTACCATCGCATGCCAGGAGCCGGGGGGGAGGGGGCATCGCGTGCACGTGTGCCCACACCCATAATTTTATGCACCCATCCCCCACGCATGCACACACGACCCCCTGCTCCCAGCATGTGATGACCTGGTGGGCCCAGTAGGCCCATTTTTCTCTCTACCCCAGGCTCCAGAGCCTTTCTAGAGTTTGGGGAGGGCAAATTGGCCAGATTCGGCCCATGGGCCTTGAGTTTGACACCCCTGGTATAGGGTTTCCTGCCTGAGCAGAGGGTTAGATTAGAAGACTGCCAATGACCCTTCTAACTGTTATTCTGCTCTGTTAAATGGCTGTTCAATCTCTTCTTGAAAACTTCCAGTGTTGGAACATTCACAACTTCTGGAGGCAAATTGTTCCACTGATGAATTGTTCTCACTGTCAGGAAATGTCTCCTTAGTTCTAGGTTGCTTCTCTCCTTGGTTAGTTTCCACCCATTGCTTCTTGTCCTGCCCTCAGGGGCTTTGGAGAATAGCTTGACCCCCCCCCCCTTCTTTGTGGCAGCCCCTCAAATATCGGAACACTGCTATCATGAGCGCTAGTCTTTCATTTTATTTTTCATCCACCAAGTATCCTACCTAAAAACCATAAATTTGAGTTAGTCCTACTGACCAAGTTCTTGCACCAATCCAAACCCCAATTCATTCGTTCATTTTCGTTCATTTTCGTTCATTCATTCATTTTCTCTAGCTGCCTATGTTGATTGATGACTCTGGCCAGCTTACAGTTTAAGGGTTTACAAAGTGCAAAAAGTTTCTACCATCAGTTGTGAAGTCGTGTCTGACCCATCGTGACCTCATGGACAATGTTCCTCCAGGCCTTCCTGTCCTCTACCATCCACTGGAGTCCATTTAAGCTCACCCTGACTGCTTCAGTGACTCCATCCAGCCACCTCGTTCTCTGCCGTCCCCTTCTTCTTTTGCCCTCCATTGTTCCCAGCATGAGGCTCTTCTCCAGTGAGTCCTTCCTTCTCATTACGTGGCCAAAGTATTTGGGTTTCCTCTTCAGGATCTGGCCTTCTCAAGAGCAGTCAGGGTTGATCTCCTCTAGGACTGACCGGTTGGATGGCCTTGCAGTTCAAGGGACTCGCAGGAGTCTTCTCCAGCACCAGAGTTCAAAGGCCTCCATTCTTTGGCACTCAGCCTTTCTTATGGTCCATTTCACAGCCGTACATTGCAACTGGGAAAACCATAGCCTTGACTATACGCACTTTGGTTGCGTCCAACAGTAAAACTAACCAAAATCCATTGCGGCTTAATGCTGGTTTATCAACCCACAGATGCCACCAGTGGAGAAGTGAATTTGCATCTCCTTGATCTATTCTGATGGTCTAAATTAGATGAATTTTCTTCCGATGGACCTCTTATTAACCCAACAATGGAATTTTCTGGAACACACCCTTGTGAGAAACAGATAGACAGAAAACTAAGCCTGCTCTTTTTTTCTGCTCGTTTTAGAAAAAAAGCCAAAGTAAACAACAGACAATGGCCGGTCTTTGCATCTGATCTTAAACTAGGCAAGTGACTATCGCTTTAACTCTAGGCTGCCCCACAGAAGGGCAGGGTGGGACTCCCTTCCCCCAAATGCATCCAATGAGATTTGGAAGCAAGGAACAAAGGAGAGATTGACAAGCAGCTGAAAGAACAGAGCCAAAAGAATGATCTAGGCCAGCTATCTTTTCTTCAAAGAAGCTCAGTGACGGGAAAGTAAGCTAAACATTATTCTCTTACGGCTTTCTTTTTTCTATTTGGAGGTACCATGCCTCAGAATAGGGAGGCTCGATTTAAGGATAAGAATATAAGGCTGGAGTACTTCAGGAAGGCCCATTAGCATCTTGCCGGTTCCTCATTGGTTTGGACTCCTTCCTTCCTTCCTTCCTTCCTTCCTTCCTTCCTTCCCTCCCTCCCTCCCTCCCTCCCTCCCTCCCTCCCTCCCCTTCTTTCTTCCTTCATCTCCCTCTTACTTCCTCCCTACCTCCCTCTCCCATTCCTTCCTCCCTACCCCATCTTCCTTTTTTCATTACTCCCTCTCCCCTTCCTTCTTTCTTTCCTCCCTCCCTCCCCTTTCTTTCTTCCTTCATCTCCCCCTTCCTTCTTCCCTCCTTCCCTCCTTCTTCTCTCCCTCTCCCCCTTCCTTTCCTCCATCATCTCTACCTCCCTTTCCTCCCTCCCCCCTTCTTTTCTTCCTTCCTCCCTCTCTTCCTCCCTCCCCTCCCCTTTCCTCCTTCTCTTCCCTTCCCTTCCTTTCCTTTCCTTTCCCTACCCTTCCCTGGCACCGCTCACTTAATAACCACCTTGTTTGATAACAGAAATTCTAGTCCAAATCCTCATAAGCCAAGGACTATCTGTAAATCTCGCTGGCCCAATTTTATTTCAACATTTATTACTGAGGATGCAGAACCTTAGGAAATGAGAACCAGTTTCTCTAGTGGTTACAGATGCTGGATTAAGAACAGGGAGACCCAAATTCTAATCCTTCCTTAAGCAGAAAGCCAGCTGGTGGATTATGGGCCGATCTTCTTCTCTCTCAGCCCTGGGAAGAAGGAAAGCAAAGCGCTACTCTTCTCAACGGTCTCGCCAAGGAAATGTCATCATGAATCAAGATAAAACCCGAAAGGAACGTATCAACAACAGCCTCAAGAAGCAGCCACCAAGAGGCATTAAACAAAATACAATTTTGTTCTCCAAAGTTAAGGGAAAACGAAAAATCTGCCGGGCTTCCCATAAATCCAAAGACTTCTATTCAGTTTTCTCAGACCAGCCGCCTATCAATAAGGCACAGCCACCCACACTGCTAAGCCATTTACATGTGATTAGATTATTAGGATTCTGAAATAAAACAGAAAAATCACCACCTCCACCGGTATTGTGGTCGCTGTCCTATTTTCACGCCGCAGCCTAGCAGCTACAATCTCAAGGTTGCAACGATATTGGCCTGAATCAGTAAATAACAGAAATAGACTCTCTTTTTTTCCACCTCTTTTTTTTCCGAGACTAAACTTCCAATAGAATTTACTTCAGAGGAAACATGGGCAGAACTGTCCCTCCGGGGTTGCAATATTTCTGCCTTGCAATATTTCAGGAGCAAGAGAGGGAAAAAAAGGACAAAAAGGCAGCATTGAACTAGTTGGAATTGCCAGAAGCTAGAGACCTCAGGTTTATCGGTATAAGTAATCCTCGATTTATGACCACAAATCATCTTCTTTTAATGACCTCATACTCCCTTGCGGGGTGGAGTTTGGGCAACTTAATGGAGCTGAGTGTTTACTGGTCGGATGCCCTTCCTGGGCGGGGGTTGCGCACATGCCCACACCTATAATTCTATGTGCCCTGCCCCCACGCATGCGCACGCGACCCCCCACGATGCCATGATACCATGCCATCAATTGCTCCTGGCACACGATGGCACGATAGTCCCATTATTTGCTCTCCACAGCCTCCAGAGCCTTTCTCTGTACTGGAAGTTGGCAAATGAGCTGTTTTCAGCCTCCGGGAGGTGGTGGGGAAGGCTGTTTTTGCCCTCCTCAGACTCTTATAAAGGCTCTGGAGGCTGGGGAAAGAGAAAATGGGCCTTCTCCATCACCCCCCGAGGTCCTCCAGAGGCAGGAAACAGCCTGTTTCCCTACTTCTGGTGGGCCCAGAAGGCCTGAAAATCAGCTGGCCGGTGCACGCATGTGCGCCATAGCTGAGCTCACGTGCCCACCGATATGGCTATGCATGCTACCTGTGGCACGCGTGCCGTAGGTTCACCATCATGGCCCTATATCATTTCGAACAAATGGTTGTCCAGTCTCCTTTTGAAATGACTTACTTCCTTTCTCTTCAGTTTACCTTCCACATCCACTGAATATATTTCATTCATTCATCCTTTCACCCCCATCACCCCCATTCAAAGTCTGTCAGAGGAAGGAAGTCACGAGGAAGTCTTGCAACATCTACACCCTTGTGATATCTCCAAAATCGTCCATTCGTCCCTTGGATATCGGGTAGCGCAATTTTGCATGCATAAATGCTCACCGAGGAGAAAAGGACTTTTGCGAACAGTATCCAGAATGTTTTAGCATCCTGATCCAAAAAAACTTGAGAGCAAATTCTTTGGGATAAGAGTGGCAAGTATAACCAGATCAGAGGTGGTATTTAGCTGGTTTGGACCAATTCTCCCGAACTGGTAGCGGAAATCACTGGTGGGCCCGCCGACATGCTCCAGCTCTATGCCATCCTATTTAGGCACGTTTTTGAAGGCAAGTGTCCACGAGCAGGGCGAACCGATAGTAATATAATGTGAAACCCACCACTGAACCAGATGTGAAGGAAGTATCTTACAAGCTGGACAATTCCTTCTCCTGTACCACCAGCTAAAATCAGGGAGCTTTTTTCAGTAGATGCCCACCTTTATTATGTATTGGGGGGTGAGTCATTATTTTTTTAAGCAAATGTGTCTCCCCTTTAAATGCCTTTTAGGAAGTGATGGAACCAGGAAGTTCTCTTTGGCCTATTTTCTGAAAGACCTTTTCATAAGGCGGAACATTTGAGTCACTGACCCACCAACTTCATTTCCATCCTAGCTGAAGAACACGAGATCTATCATCCAATAACATTGGGAGGGGGGCGGGCAAGATCAGAAGACAGGACCAAGAGAAATATATTTCCAGTCCTGAGTTCTGAGGTTTACAAAAGTGGGGTGATTTCGGAAGTCCATCTGGGGTGGTTGGGATGACTAGCATGAAGTTGGACTACTTGAAAAGGGTTTTGTTTTTGTTTTGTTTTTTTTAAAAGGGCATTTTCTCTTTCCAATAAGATTTACTTCGCTCTTTTCCAAAGTCAACATTTTGGACATTGAATGGAAAAAACAAAACAGCCTTGAAAAAGGACAGCTTGGTTGCTTAATCAAGACAAAAATATTCTCCATTTTTATGAATGAATGAATGAATGAATGAACCTTCCTGACCAAGAAAGAGATCAAAAAAACACGTTCTTTCTTTGACTTTTTTCTCTCTCTTTGGTTCCCCTGTAGTTGGGGAAGGAAAAGTGTTTAAATATTTCAAACACTGAGATCTTAATGTTTTTCAGGCTGCTCTGCTGAGTATTTCATTTGAAAAGCAAGCTAGGCATTTCCATTCATAAATAATAAGAGGCGGTTGGCCCCCAGCGAGAAGGAGAAATTGACTTATATAATCCTGTTGTTATTAATGTTATTGAAGGAAGGGGGCAGCCTTGGATGGACAATCCTATCGGAGCTGCCTTTGAACCCGAAACACCTGAAAAATCCGTCCATCCATAAATGGAAAGATGCAAGTCACTCTTTGTGTCGATGGACTTCAAGATGGACTCAACTCTGGACTCAACATATCACAGATATGTCCAGGTGATTTAAAAAAACTTTTTTTTTTTGCCAATACTAAGAAATGATTTTCAATCTTCTAGTCTAGTTTACTACACATGAGGAATAGTTGAATTCACTTCTCCAGCTACCTTAAAATACACCGTTTCCCCCAAAATAAAGCATCCCCTGATAATAAGCCCAATCGGCCTTTTGAGCGCATGGCAATAAGGCCAAGTGCTTATGTCAGGGTTCAAAAAAATATAAGACAGGGTCTTATTTTTGGGGAAACACGGTAAAACCAATCACTCTAACAATCTTTTCTGCGTCCTTCCTGGATGAATGTCCTATTCAACAATACCAAAACTTTCCTTGCCTTCCTAACGTGGCACTTTCCCAATGACCAGACTATCATGTCTATACATCCTGGGCAGCTTGGCTGAGGATGATGGGATTTACAATCTGGAAGGCACTGAGAGCAGTGGTGGGTTGCTACTGGTTCGCCCTGGTGTGGGCAAACCGGTAGTACCGGTGGTGGGAGGCTCCGCCAACCCGGCTGGACATCATCAAATACACTCTGCACATGCGCAGAAGCAAGCGTGCGAGGGCAAGTGAACTGGTAGCAAAGGTAAGTGAAAGCCATTACTACACTGAGAGGAAGAGAGAGAGGAAGAGAGAGAGAGGAAGGGAGGGAGGGAGACAGATGGAGAGGGAGGGGGGAGGTGGAGAGGGAGAGAGGAAGTGAGAGAGAGGGAGAGAGGGAGGGAGAGAGATGGAGAATGAGGAAGGGAGAGAGGGAGGAGAGAGAGAAGGAAGGAGGGAGGGAGGAGCAGAGGAAAGGAGAGGGAGAGAGGGAGAGGGAAGGAGAGGGAGGGAGGAGGAGAGGGGGAGGGAGAGAAAAAGAGAGGGAGAGGGAGACGGGGAGAGAGGAAGGGAGGGAGGGGGGGAGAGAGAGGGGGGAAAGAGAGAGAGGGAGGGAGGGGGGAGAGAGGAAAGAAGAGGGAGAGAGGGTAAGAGAGAGGGAAGGAAAGAGATGGAGAGAGGGAGGGAGGGGAGGGGAGAGAGGAATGAGGGAGAGAGGGAGGGGGAGGGGAAGAGAGGGAGGGAGGGGGAGAGAGAGAGTGGAAGGGAGGGAGGGAAAGAGTGAGAGAGGAAGGGAGGGGAGAGGGCGAGAGAGAGGGAAGGAGAGAGATGGAGAGAGAGGAAGGGAGGGAGAGAGAGGGAGAGAGAGCTTCTCTCTTATATATCAATTAAAAAGTGCTAATTATATTTTCAAATACCATTTTGGGGAGAGCTAGACATCCTAGGGATTCCATCCAGGAATGAAGACTATCCTACCCCGATTTCCTTTCCAAGCTCAGCTCAGGTCTTCTGCGTGCTGGCCTAAGTCAACAACTGCCATGGTCTGAGGTTTGAATAGGACCACAGATTGTTCAGCCACGTTTGAATAAACCACAGCTGGCTGAGTTCAGACCACACCAAAAGTGTTGTTTTACAAGTCACAAAGCTGGATTCACGCAGCACGGGAAAACCCAACGTATCTCAGCAGGTTGCGTGAAGCCAAGTCCAAGGTCGCTCCAGAAGCTCATCAGATATATTTTTTTTTAAGAAGTTCAAATTCATTGATTATACCTTCAGATCAGGGCTGCTGATGTTTGTAATGGAACTTTTGGGAGAAAATAAGAAAAATCTGAAAAGAAAGACTGATTTCACCCTCCCCCCCTCTCTCAACATGATCCCTTTTATCTTGGAAGGTGACGTCAACAAGATCCTGTCATTAAAAAACATGGTCATTTAATGAGATGCTTGTACTTTTAGAAAGGGCGAGGTGAAGATTATGCAACCACAAGGATCGTAAGAGAGAACCTGGGATGGGCTAAAAAGAAATACTTTATCTCAGGGTTTTTTATTATTATTATTATTCCTGCTTTTGGGATGGAAGGTTTAGAGAAAGACGAGGATGACAAAGGACTCACCATCTGTTTTACCTCTTCTAGGAATTAAATGCTTTGCCCTATCTACAATAGCTTTACCTTTGCAGAGGGGGGAGGGGCAAGCTGTTTCTCCTTTTTCTTCCTTGGCTTCATCTTTCTTTTTTACTCCCCTCCCCCTCATTCGTCAATTTCATTTGTCAATTTCATTCATCAATTTCATTTGTCAATTTCATTTGTCAATTTCATTCATCAATTTCATTCATCTCATTTGTCAATTTCATTCATCAATTTCATTCATCTCATTTGTCAATTTCATTCATCAATTTCATTCATTGTCCTGCTTCCCATTTTATCCCACTACAATTCTATCACGACACTTGGGAGACCCACCAGCTCAAAGTCATCCAGTGGGATGAAGGCTGGCTAAAAATCATTTCAGTCCAATTCTTTTTACCTACCAAAACACACCAGCTTTTCCACCTTCCTGGGTTGAAGTCACTTCTCCAGCCACCTTAAAATAAAACCAATCGCTCTAACCATCTTCCTGGATAAATGTCCTACTCAACAATACCAAAAATTTCCTTGCCTTCCTAATGTGCCACTTTTCCAATGACCAGACTGTCATGTCTATAGTTCTTGGACAGCTTGGCTGGGGATGATGGGGTTTACAGTCTGGAAGGCACTGAGAGGGAGGGCGGGAGTGTGTGAGAGAGAGAGAAAGAGAGAAAGAGGGAGAGAGAGAGAGGGAGGGAGAGAGGAAGAGGGAGAGGAAGAGAGAGAGAGAGAGAGAGAGAGAGAGAGAGAGAGAGAAAGAGAGAAAGAGGGAGAGATAAAGAGAGGGAGGGAGAGAGATGGAGAGAGGAAGAGGGAGAGGGAGAGAGAGGGAGGGAGGGAGAGAGCGAGAGAGAGAAATAGAAAGAGAGAAAGAGGGAGAGATAAAGAGAGGAAGGGAGAAGTAATAAGGAGAGGGAGGGAGAGAGGAAGAGAGAGAGAAGAGAGAGAAAGGAAGGGAGGGGAAAGAGAGAGAGGGAGGGAGAGAGATGGAGAGAGGAAGAGGGAGAGGGAGAGAGAGGGAGGGAGGGAGAGAGCGAGAGAGAGAAATAGAAAGAGAGAAAGAGGGAGAGATAAAGAGAGGAAGGGAGAAGTAATAAAGAGAGGGAGGGAGAGAGGAAGAGAGAGAGAAGAGAGAGAAAGGAAGGGAGGGGAAAGAGAGAGGGAGGGAGAGAGGGAGAGAGAGGAAGAGGGAGAGGAAGAGAGACAGAGGGAGGGAGAGGGAGGGAGAGAGAGAGAGAGATTGAGATTTTATATATCAGTGAAAAAATGCTAATTATATTTTCAAATCCCATTTTTGGGAGAGCCATCCAACGCAAGACCAAGAATGGGACACATTCTTTGACAGCGGTGAGGCTCATCAGTCACAATAAAAAACCTTCTTTAAAAAAAAAAATTGGACAAGGGCGTGCTTAATTCATTCGACATCTATTTATTTTATTTTTTTTAAAAAAAGGCAAAACCAGAAAGAGAAGCGGAATGGGGAGCCAGCAGCACTCAGGCTTCAATTTAATCTCAATCGAGTTCCACAATTTGGGAGATGGGGAACATTTTCAGGCATTATTATTATTATTATTATTATTATTATTATTATTATTATTATTATTATTATTACTGAAGAGTGGGAGACCACTGGCCTGAAAGCGGATAGAGAATATTCTGAATTTCCCTCTCCTATTGTTGGCAAAGATTGGGGGTGTCTGCCAACACGAAGCAATCCTCCCCTCTCTCTTTTAATGTGGGGGGGGGAGCCAGAGCTGAGAATTCACTCAATTTTCTCTTGTATAAAGCAGCCCCCTCCCGGGGGTTTTATAGGGGTGGGAGAGAATGATCCACCCAGGCAAAGCCTCTGCAATGTTTAAAAAAATCTTAAATTTAGCAGGAAGAGGATAGAAACAAGCTGCTTTCTTATTAGCCTTCTCTCCTCTGGTTCTCAGTAGGGGCTGTTTTTTTTTAAAGTGGGAGAAGGCTTCAGCTCATCCAAGCCTCTTTTCTGTTTCTTCCCAGGAGGAAAGGGGGGGGGGGGATGAAAGATAGAAAAAGAAGAACATTCCAATTTGATAATCCTCAGGGCCTGAGTGCTTGAGGAAGAGCACTCCAAAGCCAATTAGTCTGCATTGGTAGGTTTTTTTTAAAAAAAAGGCTGACTGGCCACCCAGCACCAATGTCAGCTGTTTGACATCAGCCATGCTTCGTCCTTCAAGAAGGAACATCTCTATTATGTGAGGAAGGAGAGTTGGGGATGGTGGAGGGATGGAGCTAAACTCCCACCCTTGAGCTAAACTTGGCTTTAAGGTTAGGAGGGACCTCGCTTGGACATCCCTCAAAGGCCAAAGACCACGCTTTAGTGACTCAATTGCAGTTGGCTGTGTGAGGACCTCCAAAAGACATCAACCTGGCCATAACTAGGTCACTTATATATGTTGAGTTTGGGTTCCTTCAGGACCATGGATGTCTTCGGACCTAACGGGCCGAACCATTACAGTGTGGAGTTGGCACAAGGCAAAGAGCCACCCATTTGGGTTGAGTCAGCCACAATGTCTTGCCTTCTCACACGCAACAGCATCCATCTTGGCCGACGAGCCATCATTTTCTGGGTTCCCACCATCACATTCAAGTCCGCATGCATGGCCAACTGGCTCATCTAGCGCCTTCAACCTTGGTGGGGACGACCCCCCTCCCGAAACAGTTTCCATTCACAAGACAACACCCCCGAAGAAGACTTGACAACAACAACAACTTGGGATGGCCAAGAAGAATCCTGAAGTCTGTTAGAAAAACCGCTGGATTTTCTACTTCGGTTTAGGCAAACTCCTACAAACCCCACCGTCGAGGTTTAGCCCGGGGTCGTGTGAACCCAACTTAAACGCTTGGATGCCAAGCAGGGCGTGCCATGCCAGTCTGGCAAAGCTACCCCCCCCCCTCCACACTCCCCATCCCGCGTCCTTCCCTTTCCCCAATCTTATCTCTGTCCCTCACACACACCTCCCACCGCCACTCACTCACCACTCGGGGTTCTCCGCCGCCTTGGGGTTAAATCGGATGTCGCTGTTGACGTTGAACAAGAGGTCGACCTCGTTCAGCGGCGGCACGGCCAGCTGGTAGAGCGGGTGGGCAAATAGGGCGGCCAAGCGGGAGCCGGTGCCCGCGGGCCCCGCCGCCGCAGCCGCCGCTGCTTCTTCTTCTTCCTCCTCCTCCCGGTAAACCGGCAGCAAAGGCGGCGAATGGGGCTGGTTCTGCAAGCGATCGGCTGCTCTCGTTTTCCCTTTCGCGTGGAGCGCTCCGGTGCTGAAGGTTCGCAGCGGTGGCGCCTCTCCTCTCCGCTCGGCGTTGGCGTGGCCCGGCCCTTTCTCTCCGGAGCTGAGGTTGGAGCTGGGCTCGCTGCTGAAATCCTGCAAGAGCCGCAGCGTGTGCTTGCTAGGCCAGCCCGCGGCTGCCGCGGCCGCCTCCGAGGCGCCGGTTTTGGCTCTCCCCGGCTCCTCCTGCGCGGCTCCTGCTGCAACCGGAGGCGGCGGAGGCTCCGGTTCTAAAGAAGAAGGCGGCGGAGATTCCTTGGGCCAGCCGCGTCGCTCTTCCCCCGGCTGGGCTGCTGCTGCTGCTGCTGCTGCTCCGGCGGCGGTGTGAGAGCAAGAGCAGCCCGCATTCGCATCCGCCGCCCCAGCTTCGGATCCCGCGGCTCGCTTCTCCAGCTTGGGCAAGAGGTCGATGAGGATGTGCAGAGTGCAGGCCACCAGGAAAACCAGCAGGATGAGAACGCGGAATTTGCGCACTAGGATTAGCTTCATGGCTCCGGGGGAATTGGGGGCGCGGGTGGGGGTCCCCAAGACAAGCTGGAAAATGGCTCCGGGGGAATTGGGGAGGGGGCGCTCAATTCAGCAGCCTGGTGCTCGGAGAGAGGGAGAAGCGAGGCTGGAGGGGAGCATTGATTCTTTTTTTCTTCCCCTCCCTCCTCTCTCTCTTTTTTTTATTCACAATCCAGTCGTCTTCCTCTCCGGTTGCCGCGTTCTGTCCATCTCGCGAGAAAGGCCTGAATTAATTCCTCCCGGCCTTCTTTTGGCTGCCGTTTTCCTCCAAAGGTCCTCCTGGCTTTGGCCCGAAAAAAAAAAAAACAGGGAAAAAACAAAAACAAATCGAAGGGAGGCAGGAAAGAGGGAAGGAAGGAGAGAAGAGAAGGGCTCCTCCTGAGCCAAACCCCCGCCTCAGCCAGCCAACCCAGCCAGCCAGCCAGCCAGCGATCAGCGAGGCGAACCTTTCCAAACGGGACGCCGCCGTTTCCAGCCTGGCCAACGCAGCATTGATTCGCCTTTGGGGGTCCTGGGGTGGGGGAGTCAAGAGCAAGCAAAAAAAAGAAGAAGAAGAAAGTCTTCGGAGCGCCCCAGGATGGGGGGAGGGCCTTTAATTCACCGGGGAGGGGCGGGAGGTCAAAGCAGCTGCAGCAGTTTTGCGCCCCCTCCCCGTCGTGGTCCCGGAGCGCCCCCCAACAGCGCCCCGACTCCCCAAGAAGCAGAGTTTGGCATTCGCCACCGGGCGCCCCCAGAACTGGCGAGCCGCTTTACCGGAGGAAGCTCCTGCCGAAGCCTTCTTAGCCAAGCCAAAGGGGAGCCACCAGCCCATCCGCCGGCGCTTGCCTCCCCCCTACTCCCCACTTCCCGGCATGAAGGGGAGAGAGAGACGCCTCTACCCTGAAACCGGTTCTCCACGAAGCTTCTGCGGCCCGGTTTGGAGATCCCTCACCTCCGGCGCGCTTCGTCTCCAAAAGCGAACCGGCCCGCCTCGCTTTCTCTCTTTCTCTCTCTCTCTCTCTCCGAGCCTTTTCCGGAGGCTGCAGCTGCTGCGAAGGTTGGAGCGCAAAAGCCGCCGCTTGACAGCTAGGAAAGGGGTGGGGGGGGGGGGGGAGAAGGGAGGGAGGAGGAGGAGGAGGAAAGGGAGGAGAGGGAGGAGCGGTGGAGAAGCAAAATTTCAACTCTCCCCCCCCCCCCTTTCCTCCAAGTCGGGAGGAAAAAAAGAAAGAAAGAAACGAAACGAAGAAAAGAATCAGCGCTCTGCGGTTCCCATCCCTTCTCCTTTTCTCTCTCTCTCTTTCTCCAGAATGCTGCAAAATTAAAGGTTCTGGGGCGCGCGTCTCTTCCTCCTTTTTTAGGGGCAGCCCCGTGCCACCGAGGTGACCCCCCAACCCGAATGCCAAAAAAGAAAAAAAAAGAGAGAGGAGGGATAAAGGAAAGAAGCCCACCCCCCGCCCCCCACTACCCTTTTTCGTCTCCCCCTCCTCCTTTGAAAGATCCTTCCTGGCAAGCTAAGTCCACAAGCAGCCAGCGGCTTGCAGCTCAGCTGGGCTCCGGTCGGATTTCGCTGGAAGGTGGTGGTGAATGATGGGGGGGGGCGTAAGGTGGGAGGGGGGCGCTGGCAGGTGCGGCGGGGAGCCCCCCCTCCTTCCCCTCCGTTTGCAGCCCCGGTGAATGCGGCGGCGGCGGCTGGCGCGTTGATGGGCAGAGAGAGAGAGAGAGACAGAGAGACAGAGAGACAGAGAGAGAGGCGTTCCTGCCTCGGGTGGGTGTTAAATAAGCGGAGGAGGCAGCAGTTCGCCCACACGTCACTGATAAAGACATTGGCTGAAGGCTACCGGGAGAGTAAGAGAGAAAGCTCAGCCCGAAGCTGGCGCTGCCCTCCATCCCCCCTCTCCAATTCGTTTCCTCTTTTCTTCTTCCATCCTCCCCTCCTCCGGTCTCTCTTTCCTTTTAATTCTGCTGCTGCAGATATCCGAGGAGGGTCGGAGAAAGAAAGAAAGAAAGAAAGAAAGAAAGAAAGAAAGAAAGAAAGAAAGAAAGAAAGAAAGAAAGAAAGAAAGAAAGAGGTTCTCCCGGGGGAGCGGGGGAGAGAAGAAGGGGCCAGAAAGCATGCCCACCCCACCCCAGCTCTGGGAAACAGCCCACGGGGCTCCAGGAAAACAAGAGGGCAGGGAGCCTCGTGGCTGGCTTGGCAGTGAAGTGAAGTGAAGGGGCTGGCAATCTTTCTCCAGCTTTCATAGCCTGCAGTCCAATATTGGGATTTCATTGTGGTCTCCTTTTCTGAGTGTTATTCAGGTCGCCTGTGCTTTGCCCCAAGAGATAAACCAGGGTTGGCTGAATGCTGCCACCTGCTGGGCAATGTGTTTTTTAAAAAAATATCTATTTATGTCTCTATCGACAGTTGCTTCGGATACTGAGATGGGCAGCATATAAATTAAAGTGTCCATCCATCCACCCATCCATCCATCTATCCATCCTGTATATTGGTCAACTCAATGCAAACGTAGTTAATAAACTCCCTTTTTATGACCCTGTAATTCCTTAATTCGGGGTAGAGTCATGTGTGTGTGTGTGTGTGTGACTGAATAGAGCTGAGCGTTTACTGGCTGGATGCCCTTCCTGACACCACGTGGAGTTAGCAGCAGATATTTGCATCCTAGGAGAGAAATATCTGCCGCTACCTAGGATTGAACTCTCAACCTTCCAAGTGGGAGGCAAGCCTCGTAATCGCATAGGCCACCACGTACATAGCTAATAATTCCTCCTTATTTTCCCCATAACCACCACTTTGTTAAGTGATTGAGTTGAGAAAGAGAGAGAGAGAGAGAGAGAGAGAGAGAGAGAGAGAGAGAGAGAGAGAGAGAGAGAGAGAGAGAGAGAGAGAGAGAGACTGGTCTAAAATCACCCACCTATTCTTCATGCTTAAGGTGGAACTAGAACTCACAATCACCTAGTTTCTACTCCAGCACCTTCACTCCTCTACCAAACTCTATGCAGAAGTCCTTTAAATAAGAGTAATAACAATCCTGTCAATTTCACTAGATCCCCCCCCCCCCACTCCGCTCCTGAGAGGAGGAAGACCAAAGCAATTGTGTTATCCAAGGCCACATGAGTGGGAATAGGGATGTTGGGGATAAATCACTTTCTGACATCACACCCACATTAAGCATCCTGAAGAGCTTTTGCGCACATCTGGTGGCACATTCATCAGCCTTTACAGAAGCAGAGACCCTTTACAGAAGCAGAGACCCCAGTTTCCTTGAGTAGGGAAATTGTAAACAGATCTAGGGAAGCCAAAGGATGACCAACTATCTACTCCAACATTTCCTTGTTGCACAGGTCAACATGGATCTCGTCAGTTGGCCATTTTGCTGGAAACAAAAGAATAGAAGGGAGTATATATTTATTTATATATATATATATTTATTTAATTAATTTTGTCAAGAATGTATTTGGTAATAAGTATAGGCATGAATACATAAAATGAATACAATTAAAGGGAACATTAGGACAGGGATGGTAGCCACGCTGGTGCGCTTATGCACACCTCTTACAGTCCTCTTAGGAATGGGGTGAGGTCAACAGTAGACAGTCTTAGGTTAAAGTTTTGGGGGTTTGGGGAAGAAACCACAGAGTCAGGTAGTGCATTCCAGGCTTTGACCACTCTGTTGCTGAAGTCGTATTTTCTGCAAACGAGTTTGGTGTGGTTTACCTTGAGTTTGTATCTATTGTGTGCTCGTGTATTATTGCGGTTGAAGCTGAAGTAGTCATCGACAGGTAGGACATTGCAGCAAATAATTTTATGAGCTGCGCTTAGGTCAGACTGAAGGCGGCGTAGTTCTAAATTTTCTAAGTCCAGAATTTCAAGTCTGGTGGCATAAGGGATTTTGTTGCGAGCAGAGGGGTGGAGGACTCTTCTTGATAAATATTTCTGGACGCGTTCGATTGTATTAATGTCCGATATTCAGTGCGGGTTCCAGACAGATGAGCTGTATTCGAGAATCGGTCTAGCAAATGTTTTGTATGCTCTGGTTAGTAGTGTGATATTACCGGAGAAGAAGCTACGCAAGATTAGGTTGACAACTCTTAATGCCTTTTCGGCGATGTTGTTACAGTGGGCTTTGGCACTTAGATCATTAGAGATGAGTACTCCAAGATCCTTGACAGAGTGAGGGTCATCTACAAGGTTCTCTCCACTCAGCATGTTTTTATTATTTGCATATTCGACCAGAGGTGGGATCTGGTAGTGGTGACTGCAGGAGGCTCCGCCCACCTGCCCGGACGTAATGCAGGAGCAAAGAGCATGCACGGAAGACTAATGTGCATGCGCAGAGGAGGTGCGTGTGAGTGAAGCTAGCGTGGGGCACTCACACTTGCGAACTGGTAGGGAAGGTAAGTAAATCCCATCTCTGATTCACATGTACAAGTTAAATCATGCCAGAAGAAGAAATTCATCTTGGTGAAATTGACACATTCCTGACAGAACATGTTGCCTTCTGTTGGAATAGAACAGAACAGAACAGAACAGAACAGAACAGAACAGAACAGAACAGAACGGACAACAGAGTTGGAAGGAACCTTAGAGGTCTTCTAGTCCAACATGCTTTTCAAGCAGGAGACTCTTGTTGTGACCTAGGCTTGCTGAGTCATTAAAACAACACGAGTAGTCCCCAAAACCTCTTTTATTGCAACAACTGTGAATTACGTTCATTCACAGCTGAGTCCCAATTAGTTGCAAAAAGTCCTTCGGGATAATCACCAACCTTTATCTCCCTTCACATGCTGCCAAAGACCTACTTGGCAAAGCCACACGGAGTCCAGAATCAAACAGAGATGCTGACTGGAAACAGAATTAACAGCGTTGCTTTCCTGCAAAGGGCCCACGTGACTTTGCTCCTCTTTTAATCCTTATGGGAGGGGCCAATCATCTCCAGGCTTTACTCCTGAGTCGTGCCTTTTGTTTTAATTGTTTGTGTCTTCTGGCAGCTCTGTGCATGCTTCTCCTGTTCTTCTGCCTCTCTGCTATCCGACTCTAGAGGCTCCGGAGTCTGCGCATCACTCCCAGTAGGTCCTGGCCCCCTCTCTGCCTCCAATGCAGAGCCCTCGTCTGAGCCTTCCCCAGACTCCAGGACTGGTCCATGTTCCACCCCAGCCTCCTCACTGTCTGAGTCCACTGTCAGTTCTGCAGGCTGCTGGCGGACCACAACAACTCTATATCAATTCAGACAAATCGTGATCCAATCTCTTCTTGAAAACTTCCAGTGATGAAGCACCCATGTCTGTTCCACTGGTTAATTGTCCTCAGTGTTAGGAAGTTTTTCCATAGTTCCCGGTTGCTTCTCTCCTTGATGAATTTCCATCCGTTGCTTCTTATCCTGCCTTCGGGTGCTTTGGAGAATAGCTTGACCCTCCTCTTCCTTGTGGCAGCCCCTCAAATAATGGAAGGCTGCTAAGAGACGAAGTAAGAGGTGAGCATGGTACCTTCCTGGGAAGGCAAGGAGGTGTTCCACCCCTTTTAGATGTTAGCGATAGGTAACGCATGCTGCAGCAGTAGCTGTAAACTGAGCTTAATGTGTTGCTTATTTTAATGGAATTTAGGCGTGTGTTTTCTTCTTACCGTTTTCCCAAGTGTAATGCCTCCGAGATAAAACAACTCCGATTTCTTGTCAACTAAGAGGAGCAAAGAGATAATCAGAGGGAAGCGCAGCTATTAAGGAGACGAATCCTGAGCCTTAACACATCTTGGCTGAAACGCCGAGGCAACTCCTGTGTTGGTTCAAAGGCAGCATCATTGGTAGTGAAGGTAGCCTGCTTGGATTACTGATACATCCGCTATTTGTCCTATTGATAGATTTCGCCTTTTTGAGGATGAGTGTTGTGGCCTATCGGCCGCCGAACCAAAAGAGGAAGAGGAGGAGGTGTGGGAGTCAGGGTCAGCATCAAGGCAACCTGAGAGCTCCGAGGGGGAAGAGGGAATGGAGCTGTCAGAGAGAGAGAGACAGAGGCAGAGCCTGAGCTATCCATCAGCCCTCAGATGGAGAGTCAACAGCCCCCATGTCTGAAGGTGGTTGATTAGGAAGAGGAGGAACAGCTGGATCCAGTGCCTGACGTGCGGATATGCAGAAGGAAGAGGAGAGGAGAGCAGTGGAACTCTATGGGCCAATCCTTGGGAAGGTAGAGCCACCGCATCTAGTGAAGCCCCACCCTAGCTCTGGGGATAAAAGGCAGGTGGAGATGAATAGAAGTGGCAGACAACTATTCATCTTCCGGACAAATGGACGGACTTGTTAGCCTGAGAGAGAAACTTTTTACTGGCAATGCTGGCATTCCTAATAAAGGAATCTTTGCGTTAACTACAGTCGTGTTTGGGGAGCTGGGAGCACTACCGGAAACCCTACACAAATTCAGACAAATGACTGTCCAATCTCTTCTTAATAAGTTCCAGTGTTGGAGCATTCACAACTTCTGGAGACAAGGTGTTCCACCCATTAATTGTTCTCACTGTCAGGAAATTTCTCCTTAGTTCTAAGTTGCTTCTCTCCTTGGTTAGTTTCCACCCGTTGCTTCTTGTCCTGCCCTCAGGGGCTTTGGAGAATAGCTTGACTCCCTCTTCTTTGGGGCAGCCCCTGAGATATCGGAAGACTGCTATCATGTCTCCCCTAGTCCTTTTTTTTCATCAGACTAGTTCCTGCAACCGTTCTTCATATGTTTTAGCCTCCAGTCTCCTAATCATCTTGGTTGCTCTTCTCTGCACTCTTTCTAGAGTCTCCACATCTTTTTTACATCGCAGAGACCAAAACTGGATGCAATATTCCAAGTGTGGCCTCACCAAGGTCTTATAAAGTGGTTTTAACACTTCACGTGATCTTGATTCTATCCCTCTGTTTATGCAGCCTAGAACTGTGTTGGCTTTTTTGGCAGCTGCTGCAAACAGCTGGCTCCTATTTAAATGGTTGTCCACTAGGACTCTAAGATCCCTCTCACAGTTACTGCTGTTGAGCAAGGTACTACCTATACTGTACCTGTGCATTTGGTTTTTCTTGCCTAAATACAGAACCTTCCTTTTTTCACCACCAACTTTCATTTTATTAGATAGCACCCAATTAGTTTGCCGTCGTAGTCGCGAGGGCTAAAATGTGTGCGATTTATCGGAAGTCAAAGGAGTCAGGCTTCCCCCGGAGTGTGCATATTAGGCATCTGAAGTGTGTTTTCTGCTGGCAACTGGGCAGTACGCATGTCTGCACAAATACAATGGATCCAGAAGAGGATATTACTGGAGGGGGGGGGGCTGTCATTGCAATTACTCTGTAATAGATATTATTTATATTACACCATCCGCTCGGATGGATGGAAGTTGACAGGCGTGAGCTAAAAAGGATGTCTCTGCCCTGAAGGGGTGGCGCCCAACAAAATTTGAAAATGTTGCACTCTGGATGTTTACTCTGAAATATTTTTCGCTGGTGACCTGGGTCATTAAAAACGAGATTGTTGACTTCATTTGTCCTTCCTGCTCAGAGCAACCAACTTCACTTGTTGGGAAGTGAGTTGGTTTATTACTTCGTTTCTAATTCCTGAGCTGTGGTGGCGCACAGCTGTGGTTAAAATGCAATATTACAGGTTGACTCTGCTGATTGCCAGCAGTTCGATCCTGACTGGCTCAAGGTTGATTCAGCCTTCTGTCCTTCCGAGGTCGGTAAAAGGAGGAGCCAGATTGTTCGGGGCAATGTGCTGGCCAGGGATGGTATTTGCTTACCTTTGTTACCAGTTCACAAATGTGAGCACGGATGCGCTTGTGCAGAGCATAAAAAATGGGACATGATGACATCCGGGCAGGTAGGTGGAGCCTCCCGCAGCCGCCGCTATCAGTTTGTTCGAACCAGATAGAACTGCCTGAATACCAGCATTGGTGCTGACTCTGTAAACCGCTTAGAGAGGGCTGTCAAAGCACTGTGAAGCGGTATATAAGTCTAAGCGCTAATGGTAGGCTTGCTCATTTCTCCTATAAGGTGACTCTGAGCAGCTTACAAATTATAACATTATTAGATTTGTTTGCCACCCCTCTCACTTCAAGGAGACTTTGAATAACTTTGGGGTAACATTGGGGAGACCCTGATGTGTCTTGCTTTCAGTTCAAGAAAGGAAGGAAGGAAGGAAGGAAGGAAGGAAGGAAGGAAGGAAGGAAGGAAGGAAGGAAGGAAGGAAAGAAAGAAAGAAAGAAAGAAAGAAAGAAAGAAAGAAAGAAAGAAAGAAAGAAAGAAAGAAATACATGTAAGAAATACTATTTCAGCAAGCCGGTCTGGTGGAATGATGAATTTTTAATGGGTTTTAATGGGTATTTTAGTTTTGAGATTTTAAATTATGGCCTAATTATGAAATTGTTTTAAATTGTTTTTTTTAACTTTTGTGTTTTTCATTGTTTTTATTATGGCTGTACACCACCCTGAGTCCTTCAGGAGAAGGGCGGTATAAAAGCACAATCAAATAAATAAATAAGAAAGAAAGAAAGAAAGAAAGAAAGAGAGAGAGAAAGAAAGAAAGAAAGAAAGAAAGAAAGAAAAGAAAAGAAAAGAAAAGAAAAGAAAAGAAAAGAAAAGAAAAGAAAAGAAAAGAAAAGAAAAGAAAAGAAAAGAAAGGAATTAGGTTAGGATTTGTCCGTCCGTTGTTAAACCCATTTCAAATACAACTCACTTTTCAGCCTGCTGTAAACAGGGACCCCCTCTCCAAACAGCTTACCTCTCTTTAAAATAAATAAATAAATAAATAAATAAATAAATAAATAAATAAATAAATAAAATAATTAAATAAATGAAAACTAGGAAAGCGTTCTTAAGAAGGAGGAGAAACTTAACCTTTGGCACGAAGACTGCTCTCGTCGTATCCTTCAGCTGGGCATTCAACGATCTTTTTCCAGGATTCATGCCAGTAGTGAGTTGCCCCAGGTTCGGCCTAGTTCGGCCGTGCCGGTAGCGGTGACGATGTGATGTCACCGAAACGGTTTTCTTAGCCTGGGAACTGCGCCCTCCAGCCCATCCATGCTTTATTCCTACTTTTATGTCTTGTTTTTTAGCCCAGCTGATAGGCGTGGCAGAGTGGATGGCCGCACCTCAACTGGGCAGAAACCTAACGTGCTTCCACGGAGCGCAAGTTCGGCGTGCGTGCGAGCGAAGCGATCTCACCAAGTGAGTGCGCGAAGAGAACCAGTGGTAACATTGGTGGGAACCCATCACTGATTCATGTAATATACTGAACTGAACTAACATATATACTGAACTAATGTAAACCATACAGAAGCCAAATCAACATGAAAATAACTAAACTTAGGGTTTAGTCACAGGGTGTTCTGTGAAAACAACTGCTGTGCCTTTACTTGAACTGATCACCCCTCTTGTGTAAAAAAAAAAATCATTCTGTGCATAGGTTCGCCAGTTTATGCAACTTTAGACTGGTTGTACTTCCCCTCCTGTGGTTTTTAGATCTATCCAACACAAAGCAGTGATTCACTGCTTGGAACCCAAAACTTTTGAGTCACAGGTCAAAGGAAAAGGAGAAGGAGACGGAGACGGAGAGAAAGAGACAGACAGACAAGGAAGGAGGAGAGGAAGGAAAGAAGGAAGGAAGGATAAAAAAGAAAGAAAGAAAAAGAAAGAAAGAGGGAGGGAGGGAGGGTGGAAGAAAAGCAAGAAAGAAAGAAAGAAAAAGAAAGAAAGAAAGAAAGAAAGAAAGAAAGAAAGAAAGAAAGAAAGAAAGAAAGAAAAGAAAGAGAGAAAAGAAAGGGGGGTGGAGGGAGGGACGGAGAAAGGAAGGAAGGAAGAAGAAAGAAAGAAAGAGAAAGAGAGAGAAAGAAAGAGGGAGACAGGAAAGAAGGAAGGAAGGAAAGAAGGAAGGATGGATTAAAAAAAGAAAGAAAAAGAAAGAAAGGAGGGAGGGAGGGAGGAAGGGAGGAAGGGAGGAAGGAAGGACGGAAGTAAAGCAAGCAAGCAAGCAAGAAATAAAAGAAAGAGAAAGAAAAGAAAGAAAGAAAAAAGAAAGAGGGATGGAGGTAGAGACAGAGGAAGGAAGGAAGGAAGAAGAAAGAAAGAAAGAGAAAGAAAGAGGGGGAGGGAGGAAAGAAGGAAGAAAGGAAGGAAAGAAGGAAGGAAGGAAGAAAGGGAAACCTATAAACCACCATTTTCAGTTTACAGTTGCCCCCAAGGCTGGAGAGGAGAAGACAGCAGATTAAAAGTCATTACAGCCATGTCATTACTTGAAAAGCCTTCTGCATGGCCGGATCTGCATATTCAGAGACCCGCTGGAGATCAACTTGCAAAATCTTTGGTTTGCAGATCTAGAATTCAAGTATAGAAGTCTGCTAAGCCCCATGTCCATTCATGAAATTCTGCCACCAGATAAGAGAAGGGCTATAAACTGTCATGGGACATGGTGACTCAGTGGCTAAGATACTGAGCTTGTCGATCAAAAGGTCGGCAGTTCAGCAGTTCGAATCCCTAGTGTCGGGTAACGGGGTGAGCTCCCGTTCCTTGTCCCAGCTTCTGCTAACCTAGCAGTTCAAAAGCACGTAAAAAATGCAAGTAGAAAAATAGGGTCCGCCTTTGGTGGGAAGGGAACAGCGTTCCGTGCGCCTTTGGCGTTGAGTCATGCCAGCCACATGACCACGGAGACGTCTTCGGACAGCGCTGGCCCTTCGGCTTTGAAACGGAGATGAGCACCGCCCCCTAGAGTCGGGAACGACTAGCACATATTTACGAGGGAGAACCTTTACCTTTTTATAAGCCATCTTCCGAACTAGCCAGCCCATCTTCAGGATTGGATTGGTGACCTCTGAAATCAAGTTCTGCGATTTGATGAATTTACAGCTTGGCTTGGAAAAGAGCCAAGAGCTTCTATTGTCATCCTTCTTGTGCATCAATTTCCTACCCAAAGTCTCCTTCCCTATTCCTAAGAAACCCCTCCCCCTTCAAAAAAAAATTATCCC
>JAUDYJ010000013.1:5327173-5379673 GCA_030761175.1 Masticophis lateralis
ACGTATATTTTAAAAGACAAGAAAGATTCAATATATAATAGAAGTTGGGACAAATGCTTTGTCTGGCTCAAAAGAAGGTTAAACCTAGGAAAGGGGTGATAAGATCGTCTATTTAGATTAATTAGATACTTATTAGGCTATATGATTTCTTAAAATTTCGACAAAAACAGGCTAACTCTTTCGTAGATAGTTAGTAGAAATTGACTCTATTGAAATGTTTGGTTTGGATGACACTAGTTATTATTAATTGGAGAGTGAGCTTAACTCCCGGTTAGTCATGTTTGTCGTTTCGTTTTAGTCTTGTGTTTATGTGTTTCTACATTTCACCATTTATATTGTTTTCCAATGTTTACTTTGTGTTAATCTTAATGTAAATATTTAATAAAGATTTATTTAAAAAAAAAAAACATCTTTTTTTATATCATGGTGACCAAAACTGAATGCAGTCTTCCAGACAGTGCTGTTGGCTTAAACGTCATCTGAATTCAGTTGAAAAGAAAATGATAGCAAGCCAAAGTCAGTTTCTCGTCCCGGTCCCTCCCAGTTCTTTTTCTGAAGCGTCACCTCTGACAGATTGTTGAAAGGTGAAATGCAGATTTCAAGTGAGGGGGATGAAAAATTGCACCACTCCGTCTTAAGATGACTGCCTCCCACAACGTTGATTTCACTCTTTCAGTTCCTCAAAAGAGAACAAAGGGAACTAGCCTCAAACATGGAATGGAGACTTGGCGGTTATTTTAGATTGATTGCAAATAAGAAACGGGAAGCAGATGAGATCCGGATGCTGTTGTAGAAAGTCAGCGCCCACCCTCCAAGAAGAATGAAATGTTTTGAGGAATGTTTAAAAAAAAAGGCAGAATATTAAATTTTCCTAGATGAGAAATGGAGAAACATGCTCTTGGAGTCAGAAAGCAGCACCCCCCTCCCCCCCCCAAGGCGTTCTCAATAGCCCCCAGCAGATATTTTGTGCCCATGAAGAAAGATTGGGCCAGCCTATTCACAAACCAGCCCCCGTTTCCCTTCCCCAAGCAGACACTGAGGAGGCCAGCTTTTAGAAATGCAGATTTGGTAATCCATTCAGAAAGACTGGGTCAAGACAGAAACTCAGATAAGCAACAATTAGCTCAGACAAGAACCTAGGGCCATGATGGTGAACCTTTGGCACGCATAGCCCTCTCTCTGGGCACACCAGCCATCACCCAGCTCAGCTCCACTGTGCATCCACGCACCTCTCACTGGCCAGCTGGTCTTTGGGTCTCTGCTGTATATGCGCAGTTACTCCCTCCCACTCCCAGTGTCCACTAGCTTTTTCCTCCACTTTTGCCACTCTGTGCCACAGAGAGGCACCCTCTGCAGGTGCCTCTCTGTGGCAGAAATGCTGGAGAAAGCTAGGGCGCGCTGGGGGAGAGAAACTGAGGAGATCGTGGAAGGCCTTGGTGGCGCAGCAGACTAAAGCGCCGTTAAATAGCACTTAGTTGCCAGCGGCCTGCAATTACTGCGAGTTCAAATCTCACCAGGCTCAAGGTTGACTCAGCCTTCCATCCGTCCGAGGTAGGTAAAATGAGGACCCAGATTGTGGGGGCAATAAGCTGACTTTGTATAAAAAAAAGAACTCCGCTTGGGAGGAGGGGGGGGGGGCGAAAGCCCTACTAAGCAGGTATATACAAAAGTATGAAGGCTATTGCTTAACGCATTGTAAGACGCCCTGAGTCTCCGGAGAAGGGCGGCATATAAATCGAACCAATCAATCAATCAATCAATCAATCAATCAATCAATAAATAAATAAATAAATAAATAAATAAGGCAAAAATGCAGGAGAACCAATCTGGAAGCCAAAATAGGGGGCAACTGCTGATGCAATTGAGTTCATACAGTTATACTCTTCAGTTCAGAAGAGGATTAGGCGACTGGAGGCTGAAACATAGGAAGAATGGCTGCAGGAACTGGTTTAATGAAAAGAAGGACCTGGGGAGACATGATAGCAGTCTTCCAATATCTCAGGGGCTGCCCCAAAGAAGGGGGAGTCAAGCTATTCTCCAAAGCATCTGAGGGCAGGACAAGAAGCAATGGGTGGAAACTCATCAAAAAACTAGAACTAAAGAGAAATTTCCTGAATGTTTGAAGAATTAATCAGTGGAACAACTTGCCTCCAGAAGCTGTGAGTGCTCCATCACTGGAAGCTTTTAAGAAGAATCTGGACAGCCACTTGTCTGAAATGGCTCTAGGGTCTCCTGCTTGGGTAAGGAGTTGGACTAGAAGACCTCTGGGGTCCCTTCCAACACTGATGTTCTATGACAGCATCTTGACCAGGTGAATAGCTTTGCAGAGGGCAGCAGTCTGCCTTCAGACAGGCTTTCTGGAGAGGAGCTTCCGTGTGTTGTCTTAAGACATTGCTCTTAAAACCCTCTCTGCTCCACCGATGAGAAGAGAGCCAGCTGTTCATTGGGGTAAAGGGTTGCCCCAAGCTCCCCAAGTGATGCCCCTTTTGAAGATCTGCCCATCCTGTTTTCTTCTGGCTGAATGGAGGCTGTGTTTAGCATAGCTGCAACTTGCGATAAACAAAATTATAGTCTGCGCCAGAGACGAAGCAGTATTCTTAATGTCCCTTTGGGGAACAGAATCCATTAGCAGTGTATAATATGGCCTGATACATAGATTTGTCTCATTAAGTTCCTCTTCCTCCTCCTCCTTCTCATCTTCCTTCGTCTTCTCCTTCTCTTTCACCCCCAATCCTTCTCTTTCTCTTTCTCCTTCTCCCTCCTTCTCCTTCTCCTCCTTCCCCTTCCCCTTCTCCTCCTTCTCCTTCCCCTCCTCTCTCCTCCTCCTTCCCCATCTCCCTCCTTCTCCTTCCTTCTCCTTCTCCTTCCCCTTCTCCTTCTCCTTCCCCTCCTCCTTCTCTCCCTTCTCCCTTCTCCTCCTTTTCCTTCCCTGACTCCCTCCTTCTCCTTCTCCCCTTCTCCTCCTTCCCTCCTTCCCCTTCTCCTTCCCCTTCCCCTTCTCTTCCTTCCCCTCCTCCTTCCCCCTTCTCCCCCTTCTCTCCTCCTCCTCCTCCTTCCCTGTTTCCCTCCTTCTCCTTCTCCCTCCTTCCCCTCCTTCTCCTCCTCCCCTTCTCTCTTTCCCTCCTTTCCCTTCTCCTTCTCCTTCCCCTTCTCTTCCACCTTCTTCCCCTCCTCCTTCCCCTTCCTCCCCTCTTCTCTTCTCCTCCTCTCCTTCACTGTCTCCCTCCTTCTCCTTCTCCTTCCCTGTCCTTCTCCTTCCCCGTCTTCCTCCTTCTTCTCCTCCCCTCCTCCTCCTGCTATTCCTTCTCCTTCTATTCCTTCTCTTTCTTCTCCCCTTCTCTTCTCCCCCTCCCCCTCCTCATGCTCCTGGTTTTTTTTTTTGAAAGCAAATGCACTCACTTTCAAGGTAGATAATACAAAGATTATACTGTTTATAAATGCTATAATAGCAAAACCACCGTTTAGGCAGCGTACGTCTCTGTGTGTGAGCACCCGCGCCTGGCAGAGCGATCTGTATTTAATAGATTGTTTTGCATTGCATTTGCACGCACCACATATGCGCTTGTTGGCCCAGCAGTACCTTACGCATTTAGGTTAATGTGTACACCATTGCACCAACCAGGACAGCCGCAACAATTCCCGCCACCCTGGTGGCCCAGATGCAAATGGGAGGAATCTGGTGCCATCTCCAGAATAAATCCTAGCGAATAAAGGATCAAGATTTGTTCCCACAGATACAGCTGCAGATTTTGGAGATGTGCCGATGAACTGGCTAACAAATTGCAAATGAGATGCTGAAAGCTGGTGCCTTTGAAGTCAGTGACAGTTTTGTGATCGGTGCCAATGCTGCTGTCAGGATTTAAATCCTCCCTAGGAGAGAGAGAGAGAGAGAGAGAGAGGGAGGGAGGGAGGGAGGGAGGGAGGGAGGGAGGGAGAAACCTTCTCCATCTGGCAACTTTCTGCTTTCTGGAAAAAAGGGGTGAGGGTGGCAGGGGATCGGCGTATGTCACAAAGGGGATACAGTAGCCTGCCTCCCCTGAATGGAGTGAAGGGTGGTGTAACGAGGAACAGAAAACTGACAAGAAGAGGGTATTTGTAGCTCAGGGTTGAACTGAGGGGTCCTCAGTGCTCTCTGAGCTTGGTTGGTTTCTTCCAGATCAGGAGGAGGAGGAGGAGGACAATGACTATGGAGTCCTCGGTGCTCTCTGAGCTTGGTTGGTTTCTTCCAGATGTTTCATGACCCAACTAGGTAATATCTTCATGCTAGAAGGGAGTGGGGTGTGTGGAGAGGAGGAGGAGGAGGAGGAGGAGGAGGAGGAGGAGGAGGAGGAGGAGGAGGAGGAGGAAGAGAACAATGACTATGCAGTCCTTGGTGCTCTCTGAGCTTGGTTCGTTTCTTCCAGAGGTTTCATGACCTGACTAGGAAATTCATCAGTGCTGGAAGGGAATGGAGTGTGCAGGGAGGAGGAGGAAGAGGAGGAAGAGGAGGAGAACTGTCGGCTCCTTGGTGCTCTCAGACCTTGGTTGGTTTTTACAGATGTTTCATTACCCAATTAGGTAACATCATCAGTGAAAGTAAGGGAGTAGGGTTTGCTTTCACTTTATAGACTAGTGATTCGCCTTGTCAGTGTTGGTGGGAGTAAATGGTGGGTTTTTTCTTGGACTCTTGTTTGATGTTAGCTTATTTATCTGAATTGGAAGTGTCTTGATTGGGGCATTGTTTGCTTCTTGGTTGTTGGCCTACAGAGAACCCTTCTGTAACATCTAACTGGCCAATTTTTTTCTACTCAGCTCTCTGTGCTCTGAAGTTATGAGGGACACCATCAGTTCAGGGCTCGGGGACAGAAACAGGGAAGGAGAAAGTTGAAAGAGGTCCCAGAGGCTTTGGTGTGATTCATGAAGATGGCCTCAGAAAAGGCATTCAGATGCTGTTAAGGCCACAACAGATGTTGAAGCAGATGTGAAGCTCAGAGGGATGGGGGGGTATTAACAAGAGTCAACTCCTTGGGATCTAAGAGCGAGGGAGGGAAAACCAGCAAGATTTGGTGAGGGTTTCTCAATAAAACAGTTCTAACCTTCATATTATAGGGATGCAGTGGCTCAGTGGCTAAGACACTGAGCTTGTCAATCGAAAGGTCAGCAGTTCAGCGGTTCAAATCCCTAGCGCCACGTAATGGGGTGAGCTCCCGTGACTTGTCCCAGCTTCTGCCAACCTAGCAGTTTGAAAGCACATAAAAAATTCAAGTGGAAAAATAGGGACCATCTTTGGTGGGATGGGAACAGTGTTCCGTGTGCCTTTGGCATTGAGTCATGATGGCCACATGACCACGGAGATGTCTTCGGACAGCGCTGGCTCTTCGGTTTTGAAACGGAGATGAGCACTGCCCCCTAGAGTCGGGAACGACTAGCACATATGTGCAAGGGAAACATTTAACTTTACCTAATCTTCATCTGGAATTCGTTTCCTGAACTGGTCTGTCTTGAGGACCGATTGTTCTGAACATCACATGAATCCATCTCTTGGGCTTTACATCCCGTCAAAGGTCCCACACTGCCTCTTACCAGCTCTACTCTTGAGCTTCCTTTACTACTAAAAACTTCTTAACCTTCAGATGGAATCCAAGAAGCTCCTTGGATGAGAAGCGAAATGTCCTCAGAGAAAAAACCAGAAAGTCCAGTTGCCTTTTGAAAAAGCAACTTTGGGACAACCATGATCTGGATGACTGAGAATCTCCAGAGACCTTCAGATGGAATCTGCTTCCCCATAACTAATTTTGTGTCCTCCTTTTTTGGGGGGATGGGGACGGGACGGGATGGACAATAATAGCAGAAAAATAACTCACAGTCTTCTGACCAGTAGAGTCAACAGGGGAAGAAAGATTCGCTTAAAGTCATGATTCCCATCACAACTGCTTAACTTCCATGGCAAAAAAGAATTGCAAACTTGGACAAAGCTCGGTCAACAACCAACTTCCTTAGCAATGAGAATTCTGGTCCCCGATTGTAGTCGTAAGTCGAGGACTATTTGACCGCTGGTTTAATTCCCATTGCTAAGGAAGCTGGTTGTGTTTTCAGATTTTGGTCACACACAAGGTCTGTTTTTTTTTTAATAGGGCAAGATTCGAATAGCTTGATCCAATGGTTAGGATTTGGGAGAATCCATTCTATCCCATACAATGAATGTACATATATCTGTGGCAGTGGTGAAATCCACATTTTTTTACTACCGGTTCTGTGGGCGGGGCTGGGTGGGTGTTGTGTGGTGGGTGTGGCTTGGTGGGCGTGGCAGGAGAAGAATACTGCAGAATCTCCATTCCCACCGCACTCCAGGGGAAGGATACTGCAAAATCTCCATTCCCTCCCCACTCCAGGGAAGGATACTACAAAACCCCCATTCCCTCCCCACTGCAGGGGAAGGATACTGCAAAATCTCCATTCCCACCCCACTCCAGGGAAAGGATACTGCAAAATCTCCATTCCCTTCCCTCTCCTAGGGGAAGGATATTGCAAAATCTCCATTCAAACCCCACTCCAGGGGAAGGATACTACAAAACCCCCATTCCCTCCCCACTGCGGGGGAAGGATATTGCAAAATCTCCATTCCCACCCCACTCTGGGGACAGCCAGAGGTGATATTTACTGGTTCTCCCAACTACTCAAAGTTTCCGCTACCGGTTCTCCAGAACCTGTCAGAACCTGCTGGATTTCACCCCTGATCTGTGGGGAGGAAGAAGTAGAAATACAATACGCTTATTAAATGAGCAAACTCAAGAACGTTGGCATCTCTCAACGTTCAAACCCGAAGTAGAGAGATCCTGTGTTAGAGAAAGCGGGACTGGTACGAATGACAGCTGTGATTTCTCGCTGTCTTCTTCTCCCAAGCCGAAATCAGATCACAGGGCTTTTAATGAAAACAATTGATGTTCAATAGAGTTTATCTCTTCTGCTAACTCAGAAAATCTGTGGGCAAATTCGAGAAAGAAGCAGGGTGGGTTTTTTTGGGGGGGGGTTGTCTAATGCTGATGAAATCGCTCTAGGGATTTCGCAGGAGGCTTTCATAATTTACTCCTCTTGTCATTTTTATTGCCCTCTTTTTGTTTTTAAGGCTAAAAGGATTGGGCCACTATGCAGATTCAGAAGCTGCCTCAGCAGTCCAAGTAAGAGAAAGAGAAGGAGAGGAAACCCCACTACTACAAAAAAAGAGAGACTCATTTAGGGCAAAGAACAATAACCAATCGAATTTGGAGAACTGGAATGAAACTTCATTTCTCATACGCAGACCATAACAAGAGGAATGCCACAATGCACTGTGAGAAAATCTGTCCCCCCCCCACCACCACCTTCCACCTTTTAGGGAAAAGAAGCCAAGCTGGTTAAAGGGATGGAAACGAGATGACAAATTGTTGAGAGAGGTCCTGTTTTCAATTCTCTCACTAAGAGGAGACTCAGCTTTCAGAATCAGCTCTCAGGACTAGGGGGTGACAGACAGTAACAAAGTTGGAAGGGATCTTGGAGGTCATCTAGTCCAACCCCTTTCTCACGCAGAAGAGCTGTGCTAGGGATTCGAACCGCCGAACTGCCGACCTTTCTCATAGACAAGCTCAGTGTCTTAAGCATTGAGCCACCTAATCAGGGGTCACATGACAGCAGCCTTCCAATATCTCAGGGGCTGCCACAAAGAAGAAGGAGTTAAGCTATTCTCCAAAGCACCAGGAGGCAAGAGAAGAAGGAATGGATGGAAATTAATCAAGGAGAGAAGCAACCTAGAACTAAGGAGAAATTTTCTGACAGTGAGAACAATTAACCAGTGGAACGACTGGCCTCCAGAAGTTGTGGGTACTCCATCACTGGAAGTTCTTAAGAAGAGACTGGACATTCATGCCATTTCAAACAAATGGCTGTCCCACCTCTTCTTGAAAACCTCCTCCCACCCACAACTTCTGAAGATAAGCTATTCCATGGCTCACTGTCAGGAAATTTCTCCTTAGTTCTAAGTTGGTTTTTTCCTTGATTAGTTTCCATCCATTGCTGTTCAATTCTTTTCTTTTCTTTTCCTTCCTTCCTTCCTTCCTTCCTTCCTTCCTTCCTTCCTTCCTTCCTTCCTTCCTTCCTTCCTTCTTTTTTTTGTTTCTTTCTTTCTTTCTCTTTCCCATTATTTTTTTAAAAAAGCTATCAAAAGAATCCCTTGGAGGTGGAAGTGAGATAAATAATAATAAAATAATGATTGTTTAAAAGAAAATCTCATGTAGGATCCTAACGAATTCCTCCAGCGCTTTTCCAATGGAGCCGATGCTTTAGGCTACTCTTCTCTTCTCTTCTCTCTCCTGCCCAGTTATTTGCACACTATTTGCACGCTATTGTCTCACTTTCAGGAGTAAGTCTCCTTTGCCAAAGGGTAGGAACCCCACTCTTTCACTCTTCCTGAGTGTCTTTCAATTATATTTTGTCCTAATGCCTGTGCATTTAGTTCCACTTATCCCCGGCTAATAGTTCAGCTCATTGTCAAATACCCATTAACATAAAATCAACATAGCAATTTTGATCAAGTCCTTCTATCATTAACCCATTTAAAAGGGAACTGCAGCTCCCATTTCAAATACACTTAATTATTGACTTAATAATAGTAGAAGACTCTTTGGTTCCATACAAAACAAGAGTGGAAAAATTAACCGTTCGCCTCCACCGCAAGCTTTCTTCTCAATGTCGTGATGAATTCTGAATTTTGCCAAACTTCTTCTCTGGGCAAACGTAGCCTATCGGCGATCACGTAGGGCTTAGATTGTTTTCCTAGCTAATCAGAGACAGCTCCGGGACTAATGAAAATCAAGACAAGGAATTTGAGTAAGAAAATAGAAGGAGGTTGTGTTCTATTAAAATAGCCAGGCAGATGTTTTTGGGAAATGAAATCCAGCACAAAAGATTAGATAGATAGATAGATAGATAGATAGATAGATAGATAGATAGATAGATAGATGATAGATAGATAGATAGATAGATAGATAGATAGATAGATAGATAGATACATATAGACAGATGATAAATAATAGCTAGCTACCTAGCTAGATGATACTGATGATACCGATACCAATGATAAACAGATAATAGATAGACAAATATACAGTATAGAGATGGTAGGTAGGTAGGTAGGTAGGTAGGTAGGTAGGTAGGTAGGTAGGTAGGTAGATAGATAGATAGATAGATAGATAGATAGATAGATAGATAGATAATAAACAAATAATAGTTATCTAGCTAGCTACATGATACAGGTGATAAACAGATAATAGATAAATATATAGAGATAGATAGATAGATAGATAGATAGATAGATAGATAGATAGATAGATAGATAGATAGATAGATAAATGATAGATAGATAGATGATAGATAGATATAGATAAAACAGATAATAGACACAGACACAGAGAGAGAGGTGATGAAAAGATAATAGAGAGAGATAGAAAGAGAGAGAGAGATGATAGCTAGACAGATGGTGATAGAGACACAGATGGGTAGAGATAGATAGTGAGACAGATGATTAGATAGATAGATAGATAGATAGATAGATAGATAGATAGATAGATAGATAGATAGATAGATAGACAGACAGACAGACAGACAGACAGACAGACAGACAGATGATACATACATAGATACATACATAGATACTGGAGATAGATGGAGATATGCTAATTGAAGCATTAATTCAGTGGTTTCAGTAAGACGGAGGCATTATTCTCTATCTTTCTGAAAAAAGCTATTAAATATTTGATCTGCCTACTCCAGCTAGATATATTGGTCCAATCCTCTCAACCACAGGGATGTCTGCCCTTGGTCACAATGTTTTAATTCTACCCAGCCATCCCATAACAAACCAGGCTGCGATTTCCGTTCCGTTCTAACCCAATCATCATGAAACAGAAATGTTTGTATGTCAATAGATAGATAGATAGATGATAGATATAGATAGATAGATAGATAGATAGATAGATAGATAGATAGATAGATAGATAGATAATATCCATGACTCTGCAGTGAAAATCCTACCCCTTATTTCTCTTAGATGTGCATCATGTGTAAACGGTTAAAGAGAGAAGGAATGCGGGCTTTGAGATCAAATGAATGAAATCTAAGCTATTTCCTATTTTGGCTTTCAAACAATTTCTGCTATTTCAAACATTTAAAACTAGGCCCGTCCAAAGCTCCATTGTATTGCCCATCCCAGGATGTGATGTAGATCTGTGTCCGCCAGCTTTAATCTTTTTACACACCCTCTTTCTTGTTAGTAACAAACCCTTTGTTGTAACTAACAACCGTTAAGGAGATGGTTGTTATCGTGTTGTTATTACTAACAACCATCCAGGACAGAAGCAACCTGGAATTAAGGAGACACGTTCTCAGTGAGGACAATTAACCAGTGGGACGGCTTGCCTCCAGAAATTATGGGTGCTTCATCACTGGTGGTTTTTAAGAAGAGACTGGAGAGTCACCTGTCTGAAATGGTATAGGCAGGAGTCGGTAACCTGTGGCTCTGCAGCCGCATGTGGCTCTTTCATCCCTCTGCTGCGTCTCCCTGTTGCCAGTCAGCTCCACAATTGATAGAGCTTTCGGTTAGGATAGGTAGAGGCAAAAGGAGGCCGTGCTAGGAGGAGACTCTATGGTGGGGGAACCGGACTTCCAATCAGCTGCAGAATTGAACGGGGGGCTTCCGATTAGTTCTTTTGTGGCTCTTTGAGTGTTTAAGGTTACTGACCCCTGGTATAGGGTCTTCTGATTGAGTAGGGGGTTTGCTAGCAGACCTCCAAAGTCCCCCAAAGTCAAGTTACAATCAAGTTAGTAACTTGATTGAAGTTACTAACTTAACTACTGCAGTAACTGACTTCACAATTGCAACAAGAAAGCTCGTAAAAGGGTGCAAAATTCACTTAGCCACGGAAATTTTGGACTCAGTTGTAAATCAAGGCACTGCCTGTAGATGAAAGAAACCCTCGTCTTTAAAAACAAAAAAAAGAAAAGCCGTGAATGACATTTAAATTTCCTACTCCAAGGGAAGAAGGAAAGCTGATTATTATTATTTTTTTTGCAAACCTCTCCCGTGCTGTCAATCACCCTCAGCCAAGTCTGACCTTGAAGCACAACGACATCGGTCAGAATTAAATGACTACAATGTGATGCTGTTTAGTTTATCTTTGGGGCCAGTGAAGATAAGATGAGAGGATGGTAGAACTTCATTTCTAAAGAGCTTCGTGCTTCCAACATCCTCGGATTTGGCATTCGGCTGAAGGCAGGGCCTTCCAAGAGAGAGGGAGATGGGGATAAATGATTTGTATTTATATTTTCCCAAAGGCCCAGGAGTGAGAGGAGGGGTATGTTATGTTATGGATCAGTGGTGGAATTCAATTTTTTTTTACTTCCGGTTCTGTGGGCGTGGCTTGGTGGGCATGGCAGGGGAAGGATACTGCAAAATCTCCATTCCCACCCCACTCCAGGGGAGGGATACTTTAAAATCTCCATTCCCACCCCACTCCGTGGGAAGGATACTGCAAAATCCCCATTCCCACCCCACTCTGTGGGAAGGATACTGCAAAATCCCCATTCCCACCCCATTCCAAGGGAAGGATACTGTAAAATCTCCTTTCCCACCCCACTCCATGGGAAGGATACTGCAAAATCCCCATTCCCACCCCACTCCAAGGGAAGGATACTGTAAAATCTCCATTTCCACCCCACTCCTTCAGAAGGATACTGCAAAATCTCTATTCCCCCACTACTCTTGGGGGAAGGATATTGCAAAATCCCCATTCTCACCCCACTCTGGGGCCAGCCAGAGGTGGTATTTGCCGGTTCTCCCAACTACTCAAAATTTCCGCTACCTGTTTTGCAGGACCTGTCAGAACCTGCTGAATTTCACCCCTGTTATGGATGCTTCTTTTAATTTCCTCTGGGGTATCTTCAAGCTAATGCAGGCTTTGCCCTCAACCCCCAACCCCACCCTCCCAAATGCAAATATCCAGCTGGGTTTCCTGACACCATCCGGTGGGATTATACCTTTGCCCCCTTTTTCATAATAATAAAAAAAAACATGCAGGGAAAATCAGTTGGGTCGGTCAGGCGCTTCCCATTTCTGCATCAAATTTTGGGTGGGTTCTGAAGGAATGAAGAAAAGGGGGAGGGGGTGGAGGGAAGAATCCTCCAATTTGCATAGTTGCCATGGAGAACAAGACAGCTGCCTGCAGGCTCGCACGGGGTAAATCCCCTATAAATCTCACACCCAGGAAGGGAGGGTGTTGTATTAAGGTATCAGGTAGCCAGAGAAATATGCGCTCCGTGCCTGGTTCAGCTGTGAGAAAATGTTTTCTATGGGGGTCTTTCTTCCTGCGATCTAACCAGACTGATGCTTTTTAGCAGATGGTCCTAGGAGTGACATGTATAAATGTAATTGCAAGCCCCAATGCACCATAAATCAGAATTAGCCACGAAGAAGCTACACAGAGCAGGCTTTCTGCTCTCCCCACCCACCCAATAGATGGTTATGTAATCTATAAATGAAAATAAAAACTTCAAAAAACATATAATTGTGGTGGGGCAAAATGTCTGGTAGAATTAGATGGTCTGAAAGTCTTCATTTTATTGTCTAAAGCTTCTGCTTCAAATATCTACTAAGAGCACATGTACCGTTTCCTGCCACAGGACAACTTCCTCCACCTCCTCTTTCTCCTCCTCTTCCTCCTCCTTCTCCTCCTCCTCCTCTGCCTCTGCCTCTTCCTCTTCCTCCTCCTCCTCCTCCGCCTCCTTTTCCTCCTCCTCTTTGAACAGGCAAAGAGGCCACCTGTTTACAAGAGCCACATTAATAGGCTCCTGGTCAGAAATATGAGAAAGATAATAAAATAATATAATAAAATAGTAAAGTAGAGGAAAATGAATCCAGTCCAAATACTGCTCTCCATTTCAGGGCCCAGGTGATGGTATTTAATCAACCTTGACTGATCTTTTCTTGATTGGATGTTGAGTTCCCTGGCCAACTGAAGTCAACTTTTCCACCCCATTCCTTTCTTACGGCTATCCTCATTATCAAGGCCGCCTTTTCCTCCAGATCAGCTAAAGACAAATATATATATATCCATCTTCAAATTAGCTGACAAGCTCAAGAAAAACCAAAAGGATCTTGTTTCTGCCTATTTTCAGTCCATTATCAAGGGCTAAGGAAACCCTACAGCTGTTTCTGTTTAGGCGAATGTTTGTGCAGCCTAGGTCTTCAAAACCATATGTTAAGCATCTGGAAAGCGCCATGACTGTCAGGACCGAATTCTCAGCAATTCAGAGATGGAGTTCAAATCTAAATCAGGAGATCATACTGGGGGCTTCTGTTTCTATCATATTTTGAGGCTATGTGGACACGAGGGAATAACTTATCTGGTTCACATCTTTATTTATTAGATTCCTACCTTGCCTTTATTGCTTTATAAGTAATTCGATGTGGCAAACATGTCTAATATTCTTTCCTCCTCCTCTTTTCCCCACAACAACAACTCTGTGAGGTGGGTTGGGCTGAGAGTGACTGAAGTCCCAGTCTCCTGGTGATTGGTTCAATCCCCAATTCTTAACTTTGCAAAACAAAATTCCATGCTCTCATAGCAGCAACCTCTTCCAATGTATTTTATGGAACAAAACCAGATACCAAAAACTGGGTGCCTTAGGGGGAAAGTGCAGAAAACCAGAAATTTGTGTGATTTTTTTTAAAGCTCAGAGGTGGCAAATAACAATAGCAGTAGCACTTAGGCTTATATACTGCTTCGAAGTGCTTTACAGCCCTCTCTAAGCGGTTTACAGGGTCAGTATCTTGCCCTCAGCAATCTGGATCCTCATTTTACTGACCTCGGAAGGATGGAAGGCTGAGTCAGTCTTGAGTCAATCAGGATCGAACTCCTGGCAGTGGGCAGAGATAGTCTGCAAAACTACATTGTAATAACTGTCTTACTATGTCTTCCTTCCTTCCTTCCTTCCCTACCTACCTACCTACCTACTACCTCCTCCCTACCTCCCTCCATCCCTCCCAAGCTATAGCAGATTTATATGCCGCTTTACAGTGCTTTTACAGCCCTCTCTAAGTGGTTTACACAACCAGCATCTTGGCCTCAACAATTTGGCTCCTCATTTTATGCACCTCGGAAGGATGGAAGGCTGAGTCAACCTTGAGCTGGTCAGGATCGAACTCCTGGCAGTGGGCAGAGATAGCCTGCAACACTGCATTGTAATAACTGTCCCACTATGCCTTCCTTCCTTCCTTCCTTCCTTCCTTCCTTCCTTCCTTCCTTCCTTCCTTCCTTCCTTCCTTCCTTCCTTCCCTCCCTACCTCCCTCCATCCCTCCCAAGCTATAGCAGACTTATATGCCGCTTTACAGTGCTTTTACAGCCCTCTCTAAGTGGTTTACACAATCAGCAACAATCTGGCTCCTCATTTTACCCACCTCCGGAAGGGACCAGTTTGAAGACCAAAGCAATCAGGGACTCAGGAGAATCTGAAATTGATGGTTTATCCTTACCCAACTTTTTTGAACACAAACCACGATCAGATGCCTTCAAATTCATCTCTGAAATTCATCATGCTGATGGGTAAATTTCTACCGGCCGGAGATTTCTCTGCACCAGAGTCAGGATCCCTGTTTTGTATTAATCCTGACAGTCTACAATCCCTGCTTGGAATTGGATGTGGCTGGGTTAGAGGTAGAAAAACCATTGCCATAGCAACACAAACATCTCCTCAAATCCGCCCACTCGGGGTCCTCGGCAGAATCGGAGGCCCAGCTATTCCTGCTTTCCCTAACTGGGGTGTTTTCTTTGCAGCTTCTTTTAAGGCTAATTAAATACCACTTGACATTGTGTATCATAAACAGAGATGGTGCTCTCCGCGGGCCCCACCGAAACCCTTTCAAAGGGCCTCTTGTGCCTGCTAGGATGTTGACATCCCAAAGAATAAGAAGCCTAATTAGTATCACCTAGGAAGCGCATCCCGGCATAATCGCGGCTGCAAACTCTGAACAATTCATCATTTAGCTCAGATAGGTCCGCTCGGTTCATTTTTCAAATTTCTGTTTCTATCCCACATGGGTTCCAAACCGGAGAGGGGATTGAGCGAAGCAAAAACAAGGCTCGGTGATCGGGGAGGGTGCATCTCCCACCGCCCCCACCTCAAAATAAAAACAAGAGACAAATGGTTAATCAGAGAGAAATCGAGGCCTGAGATTTGGCTGGTTGGATGTTTCTATTCCAAGCACTATCATTAAGTGTTGTACCTATTGATTCTTGACGAACGTATCTTTTTTTTTATGTACACTGAGAGCCAATCACACTTGGCCAATAAAAAATTCTATTCTATTCTATTCTATTCTATTCTATTCTATTCTATTCTATTCTATTCTATTCTATTCTATTCTATTCTATTCTATTCTATTCCACTTTAATTCTATTCTATTCTATTCTATTCTATTCTATTCTATTCTATTCTATTCTATTCTATTCTATTCTATTCTATTCTATTCTATTCTATTCTATTCTATTCTCCACGGAAAGGATCAGAGATCGGTTTCAGCAGGTTCTGACCAGTTCTGGAGAACCGGTAGTGGACATTTTGAGTAGTTTGGAGAACTGATAGTAAAAATTCTGACTGGTCCCGCCCCCATTTATTCTCTGCCTCCTAAGTCCCAGCTGATCAGGAGGAAATGGGAATTTTACAGTATCCTTTCCCTGGAGTGGGGTGGGAGTAGAGATTTTACAGTATCCTTCCCCTGCCACACTCACCAAGCCACGCCCACCAAGCTACACACGCCCACCAACAGAACTGGTAGTAAAAAATTTTGAAACCCACCACTGGGAAGGATACTACTTCCCACCACTGGGAAGGATACTACAAAATCTCCATTCCCTCCACACTCCAGGGGAAGGATATTGCAAAATCTCCATTCCCTTCCCACTCCAGGGGAAGGTTACTGCAAAATCCCTATTTCTTCCTGATCTATAAATTGGTTTTATAAATTTATAAATCTTCTTGGTTTATAAATTGAAACAAGTAAATAAAATAAATAAATAAATAAATCAGCTGGGACTTGGGAGGCAGAGAATAGATGGGGTGGGGCCATTCAGAGGTGGTATTTACCAGTTCTCTGAACTACTCAAAATTTCCACTACCATGTTTGTTCCCTGCTTCTTAAGTAGCATCATTTATGGCAGCCATTATGGCAATCTGTGCTAAATCTCTCTGTATCTCATTCCAGGTGACAGTGAGTTCTAGTCCTGCCTTTGCCATAAAAGCCATAAAAGGGGTGACTTTGAGCCAATTGCCAGGAGACGGTGAGTTCTAGTCCTGCCTTAGATGTGAAATCTGGCTGGGTGACTTTGGGCCAGTCTGTCTGTCTCTGTCCAACCCACCTCACAGGATTGTTATTGTGGGGAAAATAGGAGGAGGAAGGATTATTAGATATGTCCCAAAGGCGTGTTTTCAAGAGGCAGCTGATTTTCTGATTTTTCTTCGAAGACGTTTCACTTCTCATCCGAGAAGCTTCTTCGGTTCTGACTGGATGGTGGGAAATGGCTAACCATGACCTGGATGACTGAGAATCTCCATAGAGATATATGGGTATATTTGCTGCCTTGAATTATTCAGAATAAAGTAAATAAAGGCAGGCTAGGAAAAGAAATCTAATGAAATGTAGGATACAAATAAGTAAATAAGGGATTTACAAACACCAGAGATCACAATTTCAATTTTATCCCTTATTGCTTGTGAATAGCTGTATATTTAGTTTAGAATCTGAAAACTGTTTTTAAGCATCAAGCAAAGCATAAGCATCAGGAAGAATGTTCAGCACGGTATATATCCCAAAATAAAATCATGAACCACAATAAATTCTATGCATACCAATAAAAGTCGATTCTAATTCAGAAATCCTATCACACCGAAACATAGACTTTGGGTGGAGAGAAAGCTAGATTTTGGGTGCAGCCAATGCTTAAATCCATTTTTTTAAACTATTGGTTCTGTGGGCATGGCCTGGTGGGTGTGGCCCGATAGGCATGGCAGGGGAAGGATACTGCAAAATCTCCATTCCCATCCCACTCCAGGGAAAGGATACTGCAAAATCTCCATTCCCACCCCACTCCAGGGGAAGGATACTGCAAAATCTCGATTCCCACCCCACTCCAGGGGAAGGATACTGCGAAATCTCCATTCCCAGAGGTGGTATTTGCCGGTTCTCCAAACTACTCAAAATTTCCGCTACCGGTTCTCCAGAACCTGTCAGAATCTGCTGGATTTCAACCCTGGGTGCAGCCCAAAAGAACCAACCAACCACCAGAGTTGTGGAGAGGTCTTCTCGGCAACTTGGAAGAACATTTTGGAAGAACTGAGAAACGTTGTCCTTCTTTATTCAGACACTGTCCTTGGATAGCCTTCCATAAATTAGCACACATGGCTACGGTACCCTAAAGACAAATGGGTGGGAAGACCTTTGCCAGCCAAATGTCTCTGCATTCAATTCCTGCTGAAGGCAGGAGAACAAGGCTAAAAATAGAAGGAGTGACAACTCTTCCAGCCAGCTTCGAACTATCGAGTGAACTGTCTTCAAATTGGTATTCAGACTCATCTTAAAACAAGCTGTTGAAGTTGCGGATGTGATAGGCCCTTTTGGCCAGGTCAAAATCTGGAAGGGTATTTCATTCTTCCTGAGAGTCCTCTGTCCTCCCCTTGTCCTTCCTTCCTTCCTTCCTTCCCTTCTCTCTCTCTCTCTTTCTCTCTCCTTCCTTCCTTCCTCCTTCCTTCCATCCTCCGTCCCTCCCTCCCTTCCTCCTTCCTAAACCTTCAAAGTCCATCTATTTTATCCCTTGTTCTGGCCTCTTCAAGACTGGGCTTTTCTCAGAAAAACAGGATTTTTACAGCACATAGAACCATTTCCACCTTTACAGGTGAGAAAGTCTCAACTCTTTATCTGTCAGGAACTAATTCTGATCTACAAGTAGCTTGATGTAAATGAGTCACAGCACAATCTCTTCCTTCTAATGAGAAACCAAGAGCAGAAACCAATAGAAGGTAGTTCAGTACCATGGAGAGCTTCCTGGGGGCAGCTCACTTTAATAAACCTTTGGCCACATAGGTAGGAGTCCCTCCCTCCCTCCCTCTCTTCCTTCCTTCCTTCCTCCCTCCCTTCTTTCCTTCCTTTCTTCCCTCCCTCTCCCTTCCCCTGTCCTTTCTTTCCTTTCCTCCCTCTCCTCTTCCCCATCCTTCCTTCCCTCCCTCCCTCTCTTCCTCCCTCTCCCTTCTCTTCCTCTATCCATCCATCCTTCCTTTCTTCTTTCTTTCTTCCCTCCTTCCCTACCACCCTTCTTTTCTTCCCTCCCTCCCTCTCCTCTTCCCCTGTCCTTCCTTCCTTCCCTCCCTCCCTCCTCTCCCTTCTCTTCCTCTATCCATCTTTCCTTTCTTCAGTCTTTCCTCCCTCCCTCCCTACCACCCTTCTTTTCTTCCCTCCTTCCCTCTCCTCTTCCCCTGTCCTTCCTTCCTTCCCTCCCTTCCTTCCTCCCTCTCCCTTCTCTTTCTCTATCCATCTTTTCTTTCTTCCTTCCTTCCTCCCTCCCACCTTTCTTTTCTTTCCTCCCTCCCCTCCTCTTCCCGTCCTTCCTTCCTTCCCTCCCTCCCTCTCTTCCTCCCTCCCTCTCCCTCCTCTTCCTCATCCATCTTTCCTTCCTTCCTTCTGCAACTTTAAGAAAGATTTGTGACCATTTGCCAATGCCTTTGCAAATGTAACTTACCAATATTTTTCCCTGTGCATTTTCAGGTATCAATCCAGACATTGGAAAATATCAAATTAATCCAGACAAAACCAGAAAGCATCTTGCATTCCTGAAATCTAATTTCACCCCTGGTTAAGTCGATGTTGGTAGCTTTCATTCCTGTCTGCAACAACCAAGAATATACTGTAGTTGTCATTTACCTTAGTGCCAATCCAACTTGCTCTCATTTTTGTTTGTTTTAAAAAGCTGGTTAAGAATGTGGGAGATTTTTGTTTGGGCTGGATGATTAAATAAGCTGGCCTAATTGTCAATATGCAAATGAGGAAATCAGAGTAGGAGAGAGGGCTAGACAGGGAGGAAGAAAGGAGGAGGAGGAGAAAGGAGGCGGAAGTAGAGAGGAGCAAGAGGGGAAAGAAAAAGAAAGAAAGAAGGAAAGAAGAGAGGGAGATGGCAGGATTGAGAAGAAATATTGCTGTACAACAAAAAAGATGAAATGGAAGAAAGGCAACCCCGAACATATATAAATATGCTAAGATTAAGAATGGTTAAAAAATAAAAGAGAATAAATATGAATAAGCAGGAAAATTAGAATGTGAGGGCGAATGAAGATGTTGCTTATATAAGTAAGCAAGGAAATATTGAGATATGATTACAAAAAGGGAAAAAAGAAAATTGTGGCAAAAATTGTAATTGAGTAAAATGTATTTGAATTTGATAAATTGTATAAGATAAGATATGGCCAATACTCTGTTCAAAAAAGATGTGGGTGAATGTGTGTGTGTGTGTGTGTGGGGGGGGAGAAACCAATAAAACTTGATTTTTAAAAAAAAAAAAATATGCAAATGAGGACCATGATTCTCCAGATCGCAGACGAGTCTAAATTTTGCAACTTAGCCCGCAACATTCACACCAAAATGTTTGTGTAAGGAGTAATACAATACAATACAATACAATTCTTTATTGGCCAAGCGTGATTGGGCACACAAGGAATCACATGGTAGAAAATATGGTAGAAAGCATGCCTAGCCACTACAGGCATTAGGGACAGTTATTTGCAACAAGAAATGCAAATTGTTTGCAGAGGGTAGAGGAGGGAAGGGGTTTTCACACCAGGCTGTGAAAATTCTGTCAAATCTGTTATGCTGGCCCTTTTATCGTTGTATCCCTTTTCATTTTCTCGTCGAGATCACTGGGTAAGAATAATCATACTTTGAGAAGAGGTCCTTTCAACATTTCTTTCCCCCTGATGACTGAATCTGTGCCCAGACTTATTTTGGATTATTTATTTATTTTTTTAACTTCAGCGGACTTTGCCAGAATTCCAGCTGAGGAGGTGGACAAGCTTTTGAAAATTCAGAGGTATGGGCAGCAGTAATGAAAAACGAGAAGAAGATTTGAATTCACTGTGTCGGCCTAAAGACTGATGTCAAATTAATTGGCATATCTTTCAGAATTGGTGGAAGCTCTTCCAATTCTATAGGCCTCTACTCAGCCTTTCTGAGTTTGGTCACCTTCTTTTTCCTGAATTTCAAGCAAGAAGAAGACCTCACAGCTACTACCACCATCACATGCCTTATATATTTCCCCCAAAAAACCATTCATTCATTCATTCATTCATTTATCAAACATGTATAAAATTACAGATATAAGTGTAGTCTTAATGTTAATTTATTCATTTTCGCACCGTCGAATGTTTTTTGAATGATGGATTCCCCTGGCGGTACATTATTTCCTTTCCAATGTTGTGCATATGATATTCTCGCTGCTGTGAGTATGTGTAAAATTAAATATCCTGGGTTTTTTTGGTTTTTTTGGTTTTTTGTATTTGGTCTTTAGTACTCCCAGGAGAAAAGTTTCTGGAATCAATTCAATTTTACTATTAATTAATTCGTGTAGCCAATCTTGTATTTACTCCAATACCTCTTCGCTTCAGGACATGACCACCACATATGGAAGAAGGTACCTTGGTAATGACCACACTTCCAACACTTAGGACTTACATTTGGATAATTTTTTGCTGGTCTTGCAGGTGCTAAATGCCACCGGTATAACATTTTATATTGGTTTTCTTTGTATGTTGCCACTTTTGTTAATTTGTAATTTTTATTCCAGATCATTTCCCATTCATCTAAATTTATATTATGTCCTATATTTTTGGCCCACACTATCATTGGTTCTTTTATCACCTCTTCCGCTCTGTCATATTCTAATAAATAATTGTATAATCTGGATAATACTTTTTTTTCTGGACCCACCAACAGTTTGTCTAATTGATTTGCTTCCATCTCAATACCATAAATAATAAGTAAATAAGTAAGTAAGTAAATAAGTAAATAAGTAAAATCTGAAAGGCAGCTCCATCAAATGACATTCATCGTGTCAACTACTCAGGAAACATCAGACTCTTATGTTCGTCAGGGGGAAATGTCAATTTGCTCTTAAAATAGTCGTAAAATTGGTAGGTTGCTGTCCTAATGTAGCCAGCACAACGCAGAGTTCGAACGGTCCTGTCGGATGATTCAGTGGAGACAAAAAGAGCTTCGGGGCCCCTTCCTTTCCGAAGACCTAGACAGACGCCTGGCTGTATGAATAGACATTGACATTCAAAGTCTAGCAGGCTTTGAAAGGAGAACACAGGCGGGCAGAGAGAGGCAGGCATTTAGGTGGGCATTTAGATTCACCACCGGGTACATTGGCGAGGGCGCCAGAAGAAAAGGAAGCTTTGAAAGAGTTTCTCGTCTAGCTATATTTGGAGTGCCGTACTCATGATCTTGATGTTCAGAAATGAAAGAGGGATGATTTGGGTGGCTATGATTGGAAAGCTCTTCTTGGGTTATCCCCTGCAGTAGTTCTCAACCTTGGCCACTTAAAGATGTGTGGACTTCAACTCCCTGAATTCCAGTGCAACACGGGTGCATTCTACTTACCTTTACTACAGGTTTGCAGCGGGGCTGCGCGCATGCTCTTCTGTGCAAATGCAGAAGCGTTTTGATGACATCAGGGTCAGTGGGAGGAGCCTCCTGCCAGTTTTACTACTGGTTCTACAGACCCAGTGTGAACTGGGGGCAACCTACCACTGCAGTGCAAAAGAAACCATGTCTACTTCATCTTCTATTTGCTGTGGCCCACCAGCAGAGCTGGTGGCAGACTCCGACAGTGAGGAGGTTGGGGAGGAACATAGGCTAGTTCTGGAGTCTGGGGAAGGCTCTGTTGAGTGCTCTGCATCAAAGGCAGAGAGGGAGCCAGGGTCGTCTGACAGTTATCAGCTGCCTTTGGAGATGGATATCAGTGGGGCAGAAGAACAGCTGGAGCCTGTTCCCAATGTGTGCATGCACAGGGCTGCCAGGAGAAGGGAACAGCTAAGGAACAAGGGCCAACTCAGGAGTAAAGGCACAGGTGGAGGGTAAATGGCCCCTCCCATAGGGAATAAAGAGGAGCAAAAGGGGAGGGGAGTTTGCAGGAGACGATTTGTTTAGTTCATTAGGGTGAAGATCTGTTCCTGACTTCTTGCCAAGTAATTGCTGCTACAGCCTGGTGTTTGGAAGATATCGGCCTGGCAACTCTCCAATCCTGATAAAGTTGTGAAATCTCATGAAAGTTTGCCAGGTGTTTGCTGAAGAGGAATTTCCATTTAACCTAAATAAAAGAGGTTTTATCAGGATGAGGAGTCTGTTTCATGCTCTTAGGAAACCTAGGTCAGTATGTTGTTATTTATTTATTTATTGGTTTGATTTATATGCTGCCCTTTTCCGGAGACTCAGGGCAGCTTACAATGAGTTAAGCAATAGCCTTCATACTTTTGTATATAGCTGCTTAGTAGGGCTTTCGGCCTCCACTGTGGTGTTCTTTTTTATACAAAGTCAGCTTATTGCTCCCACAGTCCAGGTCCTCATTTTACCTACCTCGGAAGGATGGAAGTCTGAGTCAACCTTGAGCCTGGTGCAGAACCAGGGGTGTAGGACAGTGTTTTGTAACCTTGGCAACTTTAAGATGTGTGGACTTCAGCTCCCAGAATTCCCCAGCCAGTTGAAGTTTTCCCCATGCTGGTTGGGGAAATTCTGGGAGTTGAAGTCCACCCATTTTTAACTGGCTGGGAATTATGGGAGCTGAAGTCTATACATTTTCAACTGGCTGGGAGTTCTGGGAGTTGATGTCCACACATCTTAATGTTGCCAAGGTTACAAAACACTGTCCTACACCCCTGGTTCTGCATAATGAATAGCATAGAATAAGAGAACTAAAGCTATACCCAAGTGGCCTTTCTGAATTTCTAGGGCAGAGCATAGAAGATTTCACAGAAATTGGATGAAGGATTTCCCTTGTCATTAAGTAAATTTAAGTGCACTCTAATCCACCCAGGAGAATTTGATTGATAGTCTTCTTGAAGAGGCATTTCAAAAAGTCCATTCTCTTTCATCAACTTGGATGAAAACAGGGAGCCTTAACCTATATACTGCAATATCATAACTGAATGTTCTTCCGTGGCTCCTCCATGGGTATCATTCTTCTAGTTTGGAGACTCATTTTTCCCCGCTTTGGTATCTTGGCTTTAGAGCTAAGACAAGGACCAGACACCAAAAGGGAACATATTATCACATGTGGTGGTCTTGTCATAAGGCGAAACAATACTGGCAAAAAATTAAAACACAAATAGAAGAAATTATAAATCAACACATAGAAATGAGGCCAGAAACTTTCTTACTGGGAATAATTTCAGGGTCATATGAAAAAGAAATACAATATTTAATCATTCACATAATTACAGCAGCACAAATAGAACTGGAAAAATAACAGAACTGGAAAAATAACAATATACCATCAGAAGACAATGTGATTAGAAAAATCATAGAGTGTGCGGAAATGGATAAGCTTATGAAGGAGATACAAGAAAAAGAAGAAACAGTACTACCTAGTCTGGGAGATATGGTATAAATGGTTGGAGAAAAAGGGAAAAAAGGACAAGGAAAGAGTAAATAATGGTTGAATTAGGAGGAGAAATATAGGAACAAATGGGAAGAAATAAAAATTGTGGAAAAGAAATTGGGTACAGTTTATGTCAAATGTAAATAAAACAATTGGAATAATATAATACATTTTAATGGTGTATATATATAATATATTAGAAATATATGTAGAAGAAGAAGAAGAGGAGGAGGAGGAGGAGGAGGAGGAGGAGGAAGAAGTGGAAGAAGAAGAAGAAGAAGAAGAAGAAGAAGAAGAAGAAGAAGAAGAAGAAGAAGAAGAAGAAGAAGAAGAAGAAGAAGATCTTGAAGGTGAATATCTTGTGGGACTTTCGAATACAGATGGATCGTAATTTGGAACACAACATGCCAGATATCACAGTTGTCGAAAACCGAAATGTACAATTTATTGACATCACAGTACCAGGAGATACCAGAGTCGAAGAAAAAGAACTGGAAAAAGTCATGAAATATCGCGACCTGGCCATAGAAACTACAGGCTATGGATGAAACATGTAACACTAATACCCATTGTCATTGGGGCACTTGGTACCATGTCCAAGAATTTCACAAAACACTTCAAGAAATTGCAGCTTCCTGCAATAACATCAGCGGAACTGCAAAAAACTGCGCTACTTGGAACATCATATATTTTAAGAAGATACTTGGTTGATACCTAGGACGCTGGCAGCAACCTGTATCAATCATTAGCACCAGTCAATGGTATTTGTGACACATTTTTAAATGTCCAGTTGACTGAGTTTCATTTTTAATGAATAAAAGAGAATAATAATAGTAATAGTAATAGTAATAACTTTATTGTCATTGTACGTGTATACACAGTATACCCATACAACGAAATTCACTTAACACCCAAAGACCAGGTCCAACACACATAACAATCCCCAAACACACTCCCACCCACCACAATTCCCCACCCCTAAACCACCCAAAGATCCACACAACAGACAAAGTAACGCTGTCCAACAGCTCACCGATGGTGGCCCTTTAGTTCATGGTTGAGTGCAAACATAGCTCTGGGATAAAAACTATTCAGAAAATGTGTGGTCCGAGTTTTAATTGTTCTGTATCTTCTTGTTCGAGAAGGCAACAGTCCAAAAAGATTGTAAGCAAGATGGGAAGAGTCTCTGAGAATGTTATGCAACTTTCTCAAACTGCGAGATTCGAAGATGTCGTCCAGGGCTGGTAGCTGGAGTCCGATGATATTCTGGGCAGTTTTAATGATTCTCTGTAGAGCCTTTTTGTCTGCTACAGAGCTGCTCCCATTATGAAAGATATATTAAGATAAGAGAGAGAAAATGTATAAGTATGGATTACCGACGTGAAACTGTTGAAAAGAAGAAAATGTTAATATCTCTTTTTTTGTTGTTTTTTAAAAACTGTTTAATAAAAATATTTTTTTTAAAAAAGAAGAAGTGGCAGGATGTCACATGTGAACTGACAAGTGGTGAATCGTGAAGGTTGAAGTGAAGAGCATCTAAGGAGATTCAGCCCAGAGAAGTGACTTGCATTTTGAATCAGCACAACTTGTCAATGTTGTTCAGGTTGCTCCCAATCGGACAAGAAGGCAACAGAATTAGGTGTCCCTATCCCTCACTTTTAGGGATCCTGCTGAGTTTTTCTGCTCAAACCTGGTGACAGATTTGTGATAGCCGAGTGTCCCTGGGCTCCCACTGCACATGGCATCACATAGAATGAAATTAATCAGACCCCGTTTCCCATCAGATGCAAATGAAATTATAATTCATTCCAGGCTCCCAGTTCATATAACTTTTTATTATAACATGACACAAACCTGGAGATACTCTCTCTGGGAGTCAAACTGATTGTGATTGAGGGTTGAACAGAAGAGCGGAAGGTCACCTCATCGCCAACTGAGAGGTTCAAGATTCATTCTCTTGGCTACTCCTGAAATGACCCCTTTGGATGGAGGATTGCCCTCTGTAAAGCTGGACATGAGGCCATCCCACAAGTGGCAAATCAAGGGCTTTCTCTTGAATCTGTTGAGCAGCACTTCTAATTGCTTAAGCCACAAAGACTTCCTCTGATATTATGAATCGGGGTTCATCTTTCAGAAGAACTATTACTTCTGCAGTGAGACACACCGTACCACCATGGTGGAATTAAAATGCCAATCCTCGGTGGTTCTATCTAGGGTTTTTTTTTTCTTCTTCCAGTTGTTGTACCCTACCTGGCTCCATGTCATTCCATCCCCTGGATGGACTCTGTTTAGAATAGAATAGAATAGAATAGAATAGAATAGAATAGAATAGAATAGAATAGAATAGAATAGAATAGAATAGAATAGAATAGAAAGGCGGCATATAAATTGAACTAAATAAATAAAATAAATGAGTAGAGTAGAGTAGAGTAGAGTAGAGTAGAATAGAATAGAATAGAATAGAATAGAATAGAATAGAATAGAATAGAATAGAATAACAGAGTTGGAAGGGACCTTGGAGGTCTTCTAGTCCAACCCCCTGCTTAGGCAGGAAACCCTGCACCACTTCAGACAAATGGTTATCCAACATCTTCTTAAAAACTTCCAGTGTTGGAGCATTCACTACTTCTGGAGGCAAGTTGTTCCACTGATGAATTGTTCTAACTGTCAGGAAATTTCTCATTAGTTCTAGGTTGCTTCTCGCCAATGGTTTCTTCTCGCCAATGGTTGCTTCTCGCCAATGGTTTCCACCCATTGCTTCTTGTCCTGCCTTCAGGTGGTTTGAAGAATAGCTTGACTCCCTCTTCTTTGGGGCAGCCCCTGAGATATCAGAACACTGTTATTATGTCTCCCCTAGTTCTTCTTATCATCAGACTAGACATACCCAGTTCCAGCAACCATTCTTCATATGTTTTAGCCTCCAGTCCCCTACTCCTCTTGGTTGCTCTTCTCTGTGCTCTTTCTAGAGTCTCCACATCTTTTTTACATCGTGGCGATCAAAACTGGATGCAGGATTCCAAGTGTGGCCTCACCAAGGCCTTATAAAGTGGTATTAACACTTCACGAGATCTTGATTCTATCCCTCTGTTTGTGCAGCCTAGAACTGTGTTGGCTCTTTTGGCAGCTGCTGCAACACGGCTGGCTCATATTTAAATGGTTGTCCACTAGGACTCCAAGATCCTCTCACAGTTACTGCTATTGAGCAAGGTACCACCCATACTGTACCTGTGCATTTAGTTTTTCTTGCCTAAATACAGAACCTTACTTTTCTCATCACTGAATTTCATTTTGTTAGATAGCGCCCAATGTTCAAGAATGTCAAGATCCTTCTGTATTTTAAGCCTATTTGGTTTGGATGAATGTCCTCCTAGCTTGACATCTAGGACCAGACTCGACCACCGCGAGCACATCAGAAGGCTACACGTTATTCACACGGATGATCTCACCGACCTTGGGAACAACCAAATATTAGCCATCCCCTGAGCAAAGATACCCAGCTTTCTTTCATGTTTCCAGATGCAGCCGTTCGTTAACGTATCTCTTCGTCTTATGGAGAAGCCTGGAGTGAACTACTTGCCTGAGGACAGATGTTCACATCATAGCAAACCAACAGAATGATTGACGTTAATTGTGAGAGCACTTGGCAGTTTTCCACAAAATGGCTAAACAGAGAATAATTTACGAGCTGTCCAGATAGATCCCTTTAAGGTCTGGATGGGGAAAGATAGTTACCATAATCCAAGCAAGAGCGTGCAGAAGTTCATACTCCTTGCAGATGTTCCTTGTAAGCATGGCATTTATCAAGCTAGTGGCTGTTAAAAGGAGTTGTGTTAAAAGTGACACTCAGTAGCTGAAGTATTGTAACCCTGTGTTCTAGGTAGTCCATGTAGGAGAAGAGTAGGCAGAGCTGGGGGGTGGCGGAGTTAAATGGGTCATCAACCCAGAGTCATTACATTCCCACCAATAGTCTCAATCCAACTCCTATTGAATTTAATTGATTCTTATCTGGTCCCAATTTAGTGTTGAACTTTAATTGCTTTTGAGACATAGGCTTGAGCAATCAATATTCTGAACTTAACGTATGGTCCTGATTCTTTGTGTCTGACAGTCCTTGACTTACAACCATTCATTTAATGACCCTTCAAACTTACAACGGCACCAAAAACAGTGACGAGCAGTCCTTGCGTGTTGAAATCACTCAAATATCTGGATTCTAAGCCATGAAGTGCTTCCTTTATAGATAATAGCCAGTACCTTGAATAGCATCTAGAAGTCAACTCACAACCAATGTATCTTGCAAACAATACAAGATCCTGGTACCCAATGCCCATCATTGTACAGTTTGCATCAGAAGAAGCTTTGCAGTACTCGTCAAGGATGTGTCTCCAGTCGATCTGAGGTGGAGAGAAAGTTGGGGTGAAGCTTTGGGTGAAAGTCCCGATTTGGTAGGGGGACAAGATTAATTCTCTCGGTTATGTAATATATGAATGGTTCTTGGTTTCATTATAACCATTACACCTTCTCTGAGGAATCACAGCCTTAAATGAATTAAAAGATAGAGGGATTGAATCAAGATCAAGTGAAGTGTTAAGACCGCTTTATAATGCCTTGGTAAGGCACCATTTGGAATCCTGCATCCAGTTTTGATCGCCATGATGTAAAAAAGACATGGAGACTCTAGAAAGAGTGCAGAGAAGAGCAGGAAAGAGGATTAGGGGACTGGAGGCTAAAACATAAGAAGAATGGTTGCAGGAATTGGGTATGTCTACTTGAATGAAAAGAAGGACTAGGGGAGACAGGATAGCAGTCTTCCAATATCTCAGGGGCTGCCCCAAAGAAGAGGGAGTCAAGCTATTCTCCAAAGCCCCTGAGGGCAGGACAAGAAGCAACGGGTGGAAACTCATCAAGGAGAGAAGCAACCGAGAACTAAGGAGAAATTCCCTGACAGTGAGAACAATTAATCAGTGGAACAACTTGCCTGCAGAAGTTGTGAATGCTCCAACACTGGAAGTTTTTAAGAAGTTTTTAACCATTTGTCTGAAGTGGTGCAGGGTTTCCTGCCTAAGCAGGGGGTTGGACTAGAAGACCTCCAAGGTCCCTTCCAACTCTGTTATTCTATTCTATTCTAAATATATAGTAGTTCTATTTATTAATAGAATGAATTGGAAGGGATCTCAGAGATTTTCTAGTCCAAACCCCTGCTTAAACAGGAAACCCTATACTATTCCAGACAAATGATTGTCCAATCTCTTCTTAAAACTTCCAGTGTTGGAGCATTCACAACTTCAGAAGACAAGCTGTTCCACTGATTAATTGTTCTCACTGTCAGGAAATTTCTCCTTCTCCATATAGTAAACTTCTCCACATTCTAAATTTCTCCATCTATAAACGTGATTGCACCCCATGTGTTTAATACTTTTTTGTTGCCGTTGTTCCACCACAACGACAACGGGGATATTTTGAAGGGACTCTCGTGGAGGCATTTTGCTCCACGATGTGTTTTCAGGTTAGCCCAATCTATTTCATGGAGATGTTTTAATTAACCATCCTGGGGGACAGCTTTCCAGGAGATGCCGACATTTTCAACAAGATCATATTTGATGCTAAAGGAGAAATTATTCCAAGATGATGGGGAGAGACCAAGAGAGCAAGACAATGACAGCACGAAGATAGAAGGAGGAAATTACGCTACGGGGAGCTTTATGTTTGATATAAAACTGTGAGACAAGGCAGTGATTAGAACCAGAAAAATGGGCTTTGTTTAATAGGGGATTGATAGCAGGCTACGGAGTGGGTGGCCAAGCTGTAGCAAAGATGCCAGAAGCAGCAGAGGCGAGGGAATTCTGGGAAAGTCTCCAAGTGGCCTCCTTTCCAAGCCCAATTGCGGTCATTTTTGTGTCAAGCTTTGAGATGATCACAAAGATAGACCTTTTGAGGGGAATGTTCTGTCCCCAATCTGGGTCTTGTTTCCTGGATGCTGAAGTCCACAACACTTAAAGTTGCCAAGGTTGGATACCCATGTTTTAAAAGGTTTTATGATTTCTTCTTTGGGGGATTTTTAGACTAATACAGAGGAGGAAGAGGAGGAGAAAGAAGAGGAGGAGGAGGAAGAGCAGGAGGAAGACGAGGAAGACGAGGAGGAAGACGAGGAAGAAGAGGAAGGAGCCTGTGTAGCGTAGGGGGCTAATGCCTCCTACTAAAGGCAGCAGTTAACACCAGCTGCCTGTAATTTCTCTGAGTTCAATCCTAGCCAGGCTCAAGGTCGACTCAGCCTTCCATCCTTTCTAAGGTGGGTAAATTGAGGACCCAGTTTGTGGGGGCAATAAGCTGACTTTATATAAATATACAAAAGTATGAAGGCTATTGCTTAACGCATTGTAAGCTGCCCTGAGTCTCCGGAGAAGGGTGGCATATAAATAAATTTTTAAAAAAAAGAGGTAGGGGAGGAGGAAGAGGAGGAGGAGGAAGAGCAGGAGGAAGATGAGGAAGATGAGGAGGAAGACGAGGAAGAGGAGAAAGAAGAGGAAGAGGTAGGGGAGGAGGAAGAGGAGGAGGAAGAGAAAATTATAATTAATTGTAATTTGTGTAAATTACAACTTACAAACCACCATGGATGGGTGGAATCACAAAAGGTTTTATGATTTTTCTTTGGGTGATTTTTAGGCTAATACAGAGGAGGAGGAGAAGGAGGAGGAGGAAGAGAAGGAGGAAGAAGAGGAGGAAGAGGTAGAGGAGGAGGAAGAGGAAGAGGAAGATGAAGAGGAGGAATAAGAAGAGGTAGAGGTAGAGGAGGAGGAGGAGGAAGAGGAGGAGGAACAGGAGATTATAATGAATTGTCATTTGTGTAAATTACAATTTACAAACCACTATGGATGGGTGGAATCACAATGCAGGTAGTCCTTGCAACAGTTCGTTTAAAAAAGGCAGTGATTAGAATCAGAAAAAAATAGATTTTGTTTAATAGGGGATTGATAGCAGGCTACGGAGTGGTTGGCCAAGCCATAGCAAAGATGCCAGAAGCAGCAGAGGGCAGGGAATTCTGGGAAAGTCTCCAACTGGCCTCCTTTCCAAGCCCAATTGCCGTCGTAAATTGAGGACCGGCTGCTTATCTGCTTTTCTTCTTTCTCTTTTTGCTCTCTTTCCATTCCTCACTTTTTTTTTTTTTTTTTTTTGGTGAAGATGAATTAATGGGTGAGGACTACCAAAGAGAAGATTGTGGAGGAATGTGCTATAAATATTTACATAAGCACATCTCTAGGGTTACATTACACCGTTTTATATCGCAGCTAACATGTGGGCCATTCTCCTAAAACTGCCTGCAAAACTGCACGATTTTTCACACGCCAGATGAAAGTATGAAAAGAAAAAAATATTCTCCGCCTGTTTCAGATTTGCCTTATTTCACCAGGATGTTTCTGTAAGAGCACAATAAAATTTGCGGATGGCAGCCTCAAATAGCTCACCTGTAAGGGTTTTTGCTCCACCATCCATGAAACGCAGGTAGGTAGTCCTCACTGAACGACGGTTCAAAGACACGATAGCTTCGGAAAACTTGATTTGCAACCTGTCCCCCACAGTTACAGCTGTCGCATCATCCCCAGGGCCATGTGATGGCAACTGCTGGTGCTTGGCAACCGGCTCGCGTTTAGGACCAGTGGCAGAATCCTGTAGTCTAGGGGTGGGCAATGGTGGCCCTTTTACAACCTGTGGACTTCAACTCCCAGAATTCCTGAGCCAGCTGGCTCAGGAATTCTGGGAGTTGAAGTCCACAGGTTGTAAAAGGGCCAGAGTTGCCCTCCCCTGCTGTAGTCACATGATCCTAATTCATTACCTTCCTAGCTGTTCCATCTCATCTATCTATCTCAAACCCCTCTTCCACCCATGGAAAAATCAATCAACTTAAGACTACAGGTAATCCTCGACTTACAACCACAATTGAGTGCAAAGTTTCTGTTGCTAAGTGAAACATTTAAGTGAGGTTGCCCCTCCTTACAACCTTACTTGCCACAGTGTAGATAGTAGAGTAGAATAGAATAGATTGGAATAGAATAGAATAGAATAGAGTAGAGTAGAGTAGAGTAGTAGTAAAGTAGAATAGAATAGAATAGAATAGAATAGAATAGAATAGAATAGAATAGAATAGAATAGAATAGAATAGAATAGAATAGAATAGAATAGAATAGAATGCAGGATAGGATAGAATAGAATGCAGGATAGGATAGGATAGGATAGGATAGGATAGGATAGGATAGGATAGGATAGGATAGGATAGGATAATAGAGTAGAATAAGAGTAGAGTGGAGAGAAGTGAAATGGAGTGGAGTGGAGTGGAATAGTAATAAAGTAGAATAGAATAGAATAGAATAGAATAGAATAGAATAGAATAGAATAGAATAGAATAGAATAGAGTGGAGAGAAGTGAAATGGAGTGGAGTGGAGTGGAGTGGAGTGGAGTGGAGTGGAGTGGAGTGGAGTGGAGTGGAGTAGAGTAGAGTAGAGCAGAGCAGAGTAGTAGTAAAGTAGAATAGAATAGAATAATAGAATAAGAGTAGAGTAGAGTAGAATAAAGTAAAGTAGAGTACAGTAGAGTAGAATAGAGTAGTAGAGTAGAAGAGGACTTTATTGTCACTTTAAATGTATACTAATCAACATACATTAAAAAGAAATTTGATTGCATTCAGCTCTCAAAAGATAACCCTTAAGCATACACACACACACACACACACACGACACAGAGAAACATTACATTCTACTTCAAATGTATACATATACTGTATATGGCGGGGGGGGGGGGGAGAATCCTGCAAATTTACAAGACAGGTGGCATAAGGAACAAAGTCATTACAGAATCTAGTAGTCCTGCTATAGAGAGGTACCCCTTCAGTGGGAAGGTAATAATGTTCTGTGCGCCTTTGGCATACAGCCATGCTGGCCACGTGACTATGGAAACACTGGCTGCCTTGGTCAAGAAATGGAGATGAGTACCGCTCCTAAGAGCTGGACATGACTGGATAAGGAAACCTTCACCTTTTGCTTCTCTGGTCAATAATTCCACGGATGACCTAATGAGGAATCAATGACCCCAGATCTCCAGTTTCAAAGCCTGGGATGGTCCTGGAACCAGCAGATCATCGAAAAGAGGACCATGATCCAGAAGTTAAGCAGAGACTTCGATTGATCCTGCCAAACTTTTCACTTTGATATCTGCTTGTTTGCTCAGAGAACTTATTTTTGGAGAATTGTCCTCCATGCCTCGCTACAACTCTTCAAGTTACCTAATTTGACGTGACGTGTCCTAATGTAGTATGATCAGGCCTAATTTGATCTTATTAACTCCCATCGTAATCTATTAGTGAAACATCAGATTCCATTTGAGGAATATGCGCATGCCATACATAAGAGGCACCTTGAAATCCTGGACATTAATGGAATTCATCAGAGGGGCACCAAAATTTAGATCCGTCTCTGTACAGTAAGGCAGGAAGTTGGGATTGGAAGCAAAAAAAAAAAAAAAAGAGAGAAGATATTGATGTCCCTCATGTCATTAGGTGAAAGTGGAGGCAGTTTGATAGGGGTATAATTAGAGGAATTCTACAGGAACCTGATACACCTTGATAAGATTAGCGGAAGACAAAAAAACTCTCAAAGGGTTTTTGCCAATCTCTAAGTCATTACCCAACGGAACGTGATGTGAAACTCAAGTAGACTTTGGATGGTTGAAAACATGGATGACCTTAGTGAAATTTCCCAGAGGCCAGAAAGGTAGTCCATCCAAGGAGTATAAAACTTCTAAATCTACTTTATATAGAAAACTTTGAAAATCAGAGATATCCTTCTGATGTTGGAAGGACACTAGAGCTGATAGTTAGTATTTAGCGAATGGAACACCTTACCGTCGCGTACTCTTTGCCATTCTTCTTGGACCCAAATAAAAATATATGAGCGTCCTTGTGGACTCACAAAAAATGATGCAATGGGACAATTATTGATAAAAGAGAGTATCTGTAGCTCAGGGTTGAAATAAGGGGTCCTTGATGCTCTCTGAGTTTGGCAGTTTTCTTGCAGACATTCCATTACCCAGCTAGGGAACATCATCAATGCTAGAAGGGAATGGGGTTTGTGGAATGGAGGAGAAGGGGAGGAGGAGAAAGAGGACAACTGTTAGGGTCCTGGATGCTCTTTGAGCTTGGCTATTTTCTTGGAGATGTTTCATGACTCAACTAGGTAACATCAATGCTAGAAGGGAGACAGAGAGTAAATTGTACTCCATTCTAGTATTGATGATCATCCCAGAGTTGTTTTTTTTCAAGAGGCAACTGGACTTTCTGAAATTGGACAACCATGAGCTGGAGGACTGAGAATCTCCATAGACATTTAGCATGGATGATATTACTTAGTTGGGTCAGGAAACATCTCCAAGAAAACAACCAAGCTCAAAGAACACCAAGGACCCCATAATAAGACTTGGGTCCAGAATTTTGCCAGCTCTGCATATAGAGTTCTGGAGGGCTTTACTTCTAATAGAAACTGAGGTTCTTCTTTCCAGGGTTAACTACTTGCTCTAATTTGAACCAGGAGGAAATTCTGCTATCGGTGCAAACAAATTAGAAGCCAACTCATCCCACCCCATGCCACCATCCACGCCTTGATACAGTCAAAAGATTCTTGCAAATTAGATGCAAAAGCAAGAATGTAACGTGGCTTGTACTTCAACCCTCCTTCAACATGTTGACCACCAATTGGGTCAGGAGCAGGGGTGAAATCCATTAGGTTCTGACAGGTTCTGGAGAACCAGTAGCAGAAATTTTGAGCAGTTCGGAGAACTGGTAAATACCGCCTCTAGCTGGTCCCAGAATGGGGAGGGAATGGAGATTTTGCAATATCCTTCCCCCAGGGGTGGGGTGGGAATGGTTACTTTGCAGTATCCTTCCCCCAGGAGTGGGGTGGGAATGGGGACTTTGCAGTATCCTTCCCCCAGGAGTGGGAATGGGGATTTTGCAGTATCCTTCCCCCAGGAGTGGGAATGGGGATTTTACAGTATCCTTCCCACAGGAGTGGGGTGGGAATGGGGATTTTGCAGTATCCTTCCCCCAGGAGTGGGAATAGGGATTTTGCAGTATCCTTCCCCCAGGAGTGGGAATGGGGATTTTGCAGTATCCTTCCCCCAGGAGTGGGAATAGGGATTTTGCAGTATCCTTCCCCTGCCATGCCCACCAAGACACACCACACCATGCCCATCAAGCCATGCCCACAGAACCGGTAGTAAAAAAAAAATTGGATTTCACCACCGGTCAGGAGGACTACAGTTCTTAAGGTTTTGAGAGCTGTGATTCTTCACACATTTGGAGTCATTGAGCTCGAGTCATTTGAGCCTGATTGATGAGCATATTGAGATTAGTAGCAGCAAGCACAGCCTGTTTCTGCACTTTCTGCACTTTCCTTCAAGTGTGATGGCGATGGAAAATGCCACGTCAAGAAGTGTTGCAATGAGTCAGGATTCACACGCAATGTCATTGCTTCACAATAGCCAAGAACCAAACACACCCACACCAGAAACAATGCTGTGTTACAGCGGGAAATGTTATTTTGGAGCAAGGGATAGGACTGGACTTCAGAAGATTAGGTCCCATGATTTTTGCGTCAACTCTTGAGATGATCACATAGGTAGACGTTTTTTGGGGGAATGTTCTGTCCCCAATCTGGGTCTTCTTGACTGCTTTTTTTTTTCTGGAAGTTGAAGCAAAGTCCACAACACTTAAAGTTGTCAAGGTTGGATACCAGTGTTTTAAAAGGTTTTATGATTTTTTCTTTGCAGTTTTTTAAGCTAATACAAAGGAGGAGCAGGAGCAGGAGGAAGAGCAGGAGGAGGGGGAGCAGGAGCAGGAGGAAGTGGAAGAAGAAGAAGAAGAAGAAGAAGAAGAAGAAGAAGAAGAAGAAGAAGAAGAGGAGGAGGAGGAGGAGGAGGAGGAGGAGGAGGAGGAGGAGGAGGAGGAGGAGGAGGAGGAAGTGGAAGAAGAAGAAGAAGAAGAAGAAGAAGAAGAAGAAGAAGAAGAAGAAGAAGAAGAGGAGGAGGAGGAGGAGGAGGAGGAGGAGGAGGAGGAGGAGGAGGAGGAAGTGGAAGAAGAAGAAGAAGAAGAAGAAGAAGAAGAAGAAGAAGAAGAGGAGGAGGAGGAGGAGGAGGAGGAGGAGGAGGAGGAGGTGGAGGAGGAAGTGGAAGAAGAAGAAGAAGAAGAAGAAGAGAGGAGGAGGAGGAGGAGGAGGAGGAGGAGGAAGAAGAAGAAGAGGAGGAGGAGGAGGAGGAGGAGGAGGAGGAAGTGGAAGAGGAAGAAGAAGAAGAAGAAGAAGAAGAAGAAGAAGAAGAAGAAGAAGAAGAAGAAGAAGAAGAAGAGGAGGAGGAGGAGGAGGAGGAGGAGGAGGAGGAGGAAGTGGAAGAAGAAGAAGAAGAGCAAGAAGAAGAAGAGGAGGAGGAGGAGGAGGAGGAACAATCAACTCAGCAGAGGAACAGAAGAGCTGTTTTTCTTCCAGATTGAATCACATTTTGCAAGTCGGGCATTACGCTTAGCCTCTACCCCATTAAGGAAAAAAATCTCTCCGGTGTCAGCGCAATATTTTCCCCTTCTGATTAAAGCTTTCCAGACAGGGAAATATGGATGCATTTGTCTGATTTGTGGAAGCCTGGAGGGAATAAAAGAAAGCTGCTTATTTCATGTGTTGTTTCTCGTTTCTCTTACGCCACTGCCAAAAATCTCACGCCTTATCGGAACTATCGGAAATGTCCCTGTCATTGTTTCTGAAGTGAACCTTGGAGATTTGGCTCTTTTCCCAAGTCCTGGGATGAGAAGCTCTTTGGGGATTAGGAACTGTGGATTTAATATTTATACATGTGTGTTGAGTGTATGCGTACATGGACCTGACTATGACAAAGAAATTTAACAGGCCGCAATACCCATATGAGTGAGAAGGAAATTTTTTGTTTTTTGTTTTTAAATTTGATTTATATGCCGCCCTTCTCCGAAGACTCAGGGCGGCTTACAATGCGTTAAGTAACAGCCTTCGTACTTTTGTATAGTTTATACAAAGTCAGCTTATTGCCCCCACAAACTGGGTCATCATTTCACTTCCCTTAGAAAGGATGGAAGGCTGAGTCAACCTTGAGCCTGGTGAGACCCGAACTGGTGTAATTGCAGACAGCTGGATGTTAATTACGGTGCTTTAGTCTACAGAGCTAAACCAGGCTCTATAATATCCTTTTTAATATCCATCCATCCATCAATGGACTTTTTTGATTTGCACAATTTTTATCTGGTCTTCAATCATTGATTGTTGAATTTTGAATTTTATATTTATAGGTGTGTGTTTGTGTGTGTGTGTGTGTGTGTGGACCTGAGATTGAGGTAGAGACATACCATCCATAAGTGTGAGAAGACAATTTTTATGTCTGTCTGTCTATATATCTATGTATTCTCTCTCTCTCTCAACTCTCATCTCTCTCTCATCTCTCTATCTCCCCCTCTCTCTCTATCATTCTCCCCCTCTCTCTCTATCATTCTCCCTCTCTCTCGCACTCTATCATCCATCCATCCATCCATCCCATCCATCTCTATCTATCTATCTATCTATCTATCTATCTATCTATCTATCTATCTATCTATCTCTATCTATCTATCTATCTATCTATCTATCTATCTATCTATCTATCTATCTATCTATCATCTATCTATCTGGTTGAGAGGATTGGATCAATATATCTAGCTGGAGTAGGCAGATCAAAGATTTAATAGCTTTTTTCAGAAAGATAGAGAATAATGCCTCTGTCTTACTGAAACCACTGAATTAATGCTTCAATTAACATATCTCTATCTATCTATCTATCTATCTATCTATCTATCTATCTATCTATCATCTATCTATCATCATCATCATCTATATCTATCTATCTATCTATCTGTTTGTCTGTCTATCTCTATCTATCTATTACCTATCTATCTATCTATCTATCTATCTATCTATCTATCTATCTATCTATCTATCTATCTATCTATCCATCCATCCATCCATCCATCTATCTATCATCCTCCAGGTACCATTTTGATTTTTGATCTGCTCTTCAATCTTATTAGGGATTGTGAAGATTTCAGGCTAAATTAGGTCTACCATTTCTGTTATCAAGGATTTACTCCCATATATATATTAATATAAATGTTTGTGGAGAAAGATCCCTCTAACAAGTCAGATCACAAACATCAGGCCAAAAAAAAAATGCATACCCGTACAGAATGGGCAATCCTTTCTTCCAGCCGTGTTTTAAAATAATATAGCAAATTGAATATGAAAGTTTAATCACGTTGTCAGATTGCATTGATTCAAGTAGACAATTCAAGAACTCAAACTCGATCAACAATTCTGAATTGAATTAATGATCCAAACTGGATCAGCGTCAAACTGGACACTATCAACACTTACGCTCTTTGGCTATGGACTTTCCTTTTTCTTCCCCACCCAGCCTTGCAGAAAGATTAAATATGTGCCACCTTGAGCAGGACAATCTCCTAATATATGTTTGCTATAAGCTTATCAAATCCCATCATTTCCCGTGCCCTCTGCTACCCTGGGGTTGTCAGTTTTATGAGAATGGCTCTACATACCTGCGTATGAAATTTGATTGCGAACAGTTGCCTTCAGAAGGCTGACCTTCAAAACCATATATGCATGGCAGATATATTCAGATTCACATTTCCCCAAGTCTTTCAATAATGTGCTCAGCTCCAAATACATTTTTGCTTTTAAAAAAATGCATGCCCACACACAAACATACACACAGTCCACAGAGAGAAAGGGAGGGAGGGAGGGAGAGAGGGAGAGAGAGAGAAGGAGAGGGAGAGGGAGAGGGAGGGAGAGAGGGAGAGGGAGGGCAAGAGAGAAAAAAGAGAGAGAAAGAGAGAGAAGGAGAGGGAGACGGAGAGTAGAAGAGAGGGAGAGAGAGAGAGGAGACAGGGAGAGGGGAGAGAGGGAGAAATAGAGAGAAGGAGACAGAGAGGGAGGGAGAGGGGGAGAGAAAGGAGAGGGACAGAGAGAGGGAGAGGGAGAGGGAGAGGGAGAGGGAGAGGGAGAGAGAGAGAGAGAGAGAGAGAGGGAGGGAGAGGTTAATCCTCAATTTACAACCATTTGTTTAGTCTTCAAATTTACAATCGTGTGAAAAAGGTGACTTGCAACTGGTCCTTGCACTTCTCACCAGTGGTGGGATTCAAGTAATTTAACAACCGGTTTCTCTGCCCTAATGATTTCTTCCAACAACCAGTTTGCCAAACTGTTCAGAAAGTTAACAACCGGTTCTCCTGCAATGGTGAGAACTGGCTGAATCCCACCATTGCTCCTCACTGTTGCAGCATCCTCAAGATCACCAGATTAAAACGGTTTAGTTGGTTTAAAATGGTTGGTTTAGAAGACTTCCAAGGTCCCTTCCAACACTTCTGTTCTGTTATTTAAATTCAAAATTCATTATTAAAATATATATCTCAGTCTGTGTCCAGGTCTGAATAATCCTGCAGAATTGAATAGATTAGACTTAGAGGCAAAGACTTTCTGATGTTGACATATGTAAAACTGGAAAACAAACAGCATTCGATTCTTTACTTATTTTCTATTCTTCCAATTGTTTCTCTTCTTTCCTTATTAAAAAAATATCAGATGTCAAAAAGAGATCGGATTTAACATTCTGTCTGCCTTTTTTATTTTTTTGCTGAAAGTCAGCAGATGTTGGCACAGATGATTCCATTTGATGTTATTTGAATATTGCCAACCCCTTTGCATTTACTCGACCTGTGCAAATCCAGACAATAATCCCAAATTAGCAAAAAGAAACAGGAAACCGGTCCAGCAAAGCACAACAAACAGGTTTGCAATAGTTAAGGAAGAGGCTGTTCATTATGATGCATTCTTTTTTAAATAAATAAATAAATAAATAAATAATTGCAAAATTGCAAAATTTCACAAACCGACTACCTACAACGCCATGACCGTGTTGCTAAGATCATTCACTGGAAATTGTGTCAGAAGTTTGGATTTGAGTACAGCAAAAACCACTGGGAACATCAGGTTGAGAAAGTTTTAGAGAATGAGAAACTCAAGATCTTGTGGGACTTTAGGATTCAGACTGACAGGCACTTGGTCCACAACACACCTGACATAACAGTAGTTGAAAAGAAAAAAAGTATGGTTCATTGACATTGCAATACCTGGTGATGCACGGATTGAAGATAAGCAGCAAGAAAAAATCACAAAGTACCAGGACTTGCAAATTGAAGTTGAGCGACTGTGGAAAAAGAAATCGTGTGTTGTCCCGATTGTAATTGGAGCCCTTGGAGCAATACCCAAAGGGCTACCTTGCTATTTAGAAATTCTAAATTTACCGGACTTTAACATTTTGACTCTACAAAAAACCACCTTACTCGGAATAGCTTACATCCTCCGACCTTAACAGTTCCTAGGTCCTCGGTTAGGACTCGAGCTGCTGAACTATTAACCAGCCTCAAAGACTGTGAATCTCACTACAGATTAACCAATAATAATAATAATTTGAGGAAGACCATTGTAATTGTTTGCCATCCTGAATATTTTTTCTATTGCAGGTGTTGTGTAAATCTGAATTGCATAAATCCCAGGTGATTGTCTCTCTCTCTCTTTGTGCATATATATATATGCACATTATCTCTGTGGCACCTTTGGGGTTAATTAAAATTTGCCTGCCCGAGTCTCTAAAGATTGCAAAGATTGGCTCCCAGGCTGTATATATTGAGGGCTGCAGGTGTGAGCCAAATGGTGGACTCCGAAATGCATTTTCTGGTGGAAACATAACATAGCAAACCCATTTCTTGGATAAATGTAGATGATTAGGGAATCAGAGGCTAAAATATATCAAGAACGGTTGTAGGAATTGGGTATATCTAGTTTAATGAAAAGGGATACGGTGGCTCAGTGGCTAAGACGCTGAACTTGTCGATCGAAAGGTCGGCAGTTCGGTTCGAATCCCTAGGGCCGCGTAATGGGGTGAGCTCCCGTGACTTGTCCCAGCTTCTGCCAACCTAGCAGTTCGAGAGCATGCAAAAAATGCAAGTAGAAAAATGGTGGGAAGGTAACAGCGTTCTGCGTGCCTACGGCATTTAGTCATGCTGGCCACATGACCACGGAGACGTCTTCGGACAGCGCTGGCTCTTCGGCTTTGAAATGGAGATGAGCACCACCCCCTAGAGTTGGGAACGACTAGCACATAGGTGCGAAGGGAACCTTTACCTTTTAGTTTAAGGAAAGGAAGGACTAGAGGTGACGTGATAGCAGTGTTCCAATATTTGAGAGGCTGCCACAAAGAAGAAATCGGCTTATTTGCCAAAGCACCTGAAGGTAGGAGAAGAAGCAACAGATGGAAACTCATCAAGGAGAGAAGCAGCCTAGAACTAAAGAGAAATCTCCTGACAATGAGAACAAATAACCAGTGCGGCACAACAACTCCCGAAGTTGTGGGTGCTCTTCTCTTTCAAGAAGAGACAGGACAGCCATTTGTTTGGAATGGTATAGGGTTTTCTGCTTGAGTGGGGGGGGGGGGGGGTGGACTAGAAGACCTCCAAGGTCCCTTCTAACTCTACTATTCGGAATAAAGAAGGAGAAGAGAGATGGAAGATAATAGAAGGAAGGGGACATGCGTGCAGCTCCACTGGGGAGAATTAAATCTTCTCACCACTACTGTACCAAGGAGGCTAGTTAATCCTGCTACCCAAAATGTTTTGAAAACCAAAGCCTTTTGAAAACCTTCCTATTGCATCATTCTGGGAGAGAGAGAGAGAGAGAGAGAGAGAGAGAGAGAGAGAGAGAGAGAGAGAGAGAGAGAGAGAGAGAGAGAGAGAGGAGGTAGATTATAAACAGGCCAAAGCAAAGGAAAGGAGCTGGAGGAAAAAAAGAGGAGGGGAAAAGAGAAATAAATATTCCCTGTAGTTGGACGGTCTCGAGCTTTAAGGCACCAGGGAGACTAATTATTTTTTTAATGCTTGTTGTGATGCTCTCTCTGAAGACCATCTTGTTTGGGATTCCTCCTTTCTAGGAAGATCTTTTATAGAGAGACTCAGCTCCCAAGAGTTTAGTCTTTCTAGAAATTCAGACCCGTAGTGGAGAACAGATTGGTGAGGTCTAATCCGAAGTTCTGATTGAGTTCCGACGTTTCAGTCAAGGCAACTGAATTTCCATTTAGTCGTGCCTTGTTTATTTATTCACTAGCTGGTAACCCAGTGTTGCCTGGGTATTTAGTATATTTTTTGGACTATAAGATGCACGTTTTTGTCTCCCCAAAGGGGGTGAAAATGTCTTATAGACCAAATATTGCCGAAGCCCCGCCCACCCACCAGCTGGGGGGTTTTTTGCCTCCGCATGCCCCATTTTGAGGCCTTTTTTCAGCTGGTTTGAAGCTTTCTTTGACCCATTTTTGAGGCTTTTTTCAGCCCATTTTAGAGGCTTTTTTGGCCCATTTTTGAGGCTTTTTTTGGCCCATTTTTGAGGCTTTTTGGCCCATTTTTGAGGCTTTTTTCAGCCTGTTTTTGAGGCTTTTTCAGCCTGTTTTCGAGGCTTTTTTTGCCAATTTTGTCAGGAAAAAACGGCCTTAAAAATCTCAAAAATGTGGCATGTGGCCATTGCGAAAGGTCACTGGGACTGATAAGCTGGGTGGTGCGGCTGCTATATTCACCCTGAGGGGTGTTAGGGGTGTCTTACCCCACAATTTTTTTCCCAGAAAGTAAGTCATCTGTGTACCAAGTTTGGTTGAAATTGCTCGAGGCATTACAGAGTTATGCTGGAACACACACACACAGAGACATCATATATATATGATGTTTATCCCGCCTTTATTACTTTATAAGTAACTGAAGATGACATTCATAATACTCTCCTTCCCTTATTCCCCACAACAACAACCATGTGAGGTGGGAGAGAGAGAGAGGGAGGGAGGGTGGGAGGGAGGGAGAGAGAGAGATTGGGCCAAAGTCATCCAGCTGGCTTTCATGCTAAAGCATAACTAGAATTCACCAACTCCTGGTGATTTCCTCAAAGTCACCCAGTTGGCTTTCATGGCCAAGATAGAACTAGAATTCACAGCTTCCTGGTGATTTCCTCAAAGTCACCCAGCTGGCTTTCATACTAAAGCAAAACTAGAATTCACTGCCGCCTCATGATTGGCCCAAATTTTTGGCTTTTGTGCCTAAAGCCGGACTAGAACTCACCATCTCCTGATGATTGGCTCAAAGGCACCCACCTGGCTCTCACGCTAAAGCAGAACTAGAATTCACAGACTCCCCGTGATTGGCCCAAATCAATTTATCTGGCTTTCATGCCCAATAAAGGCAGGACTAGAACTCACCCTTCTCCTGGTTTCCAAGTCAGCCCCTTGACCCCAACACCAAACTGGGTCACCCTTAATATAAGTGTATGCTATATATTCCACCTACAATACAATTCGTTGGTTACAACGCTGGGACGTGAGAAGCATCCGGCTAGAAAAAGCTTCTGTATTTCACAGGGGAGAACTCCGTGTTCGACACGCCGTGGGAAAGTTAAAGTTATTCAATCACAAAAGAGGGAATTATGGGCCAGGTAATCAGGAATTTGCCCAGACCAGAGAGTGTTGATTTACATTTACTTTTTGCAGAACCTATCCAGGCGTGCTTCTAAAGATAATTCATTAAAAAAAAAGAGTACTATTTCTATTTATAATATCCAAAGGGACTCAAGAGACACTCGGGGTGTTTCAGCTCAACGCCCCTTAGCTCAAAACAGATGCAGCGTAATTAAATCTCCCCAAATCCTGGGGTCATGCTACTTAATTACTCCTCGCATTGTCTTCTAGACTTGCCTTAGAGTAGCTGTCATCCAGATCCAAGCATCTGACTCCAAGAAAAGACACTTTGATTAATAATATACGGCCAACCTCTGTCTTCAAACAACGAGCCAGACAGGCGCTAGCTCTGTTCTCTCTGACAGAATGACATTTCAAGAAAAGCTCGGGGTGCAAGTAAGTGTTTTCCTGGCTCCGTTTCTGCCGCAGCTCCACACTACACGCCTTGTGTGCAACAGGCAACGGATGTCCCTGCCTGTTTCACTAACGGTGTCAGGAGCAGAGCTGCTCATAGCTTACTTAAATCGGCCATTTTTATGAACGTCTATCTATTTTACCAGCATGGGAACAAGCAGATCAACTTGGTTGCTGGATGGCTCTCTCCCTCTCTCAGCTTAAGCCAACCCACTGGGGTTTTGTAGTGGGGAAAACAGGAGAAGTAATATTAGGTACGTTGGCCACCTTGAATTATTTGTAAACACAATAGCAATAGCCCTTAGACTTATATGGTTTATGGTTTATTTGATTTATATACCGCCCTCCTCCCGAAGGACTCAGGGCAGTGCACAGCCGAGATAAAACACAGAATCATATCAAAGTTAAAACCAATTAAAAGAATTAAACAATTTGACCATTCATCATATAAAATCATATAAAAACCCCTGATTTACAAATATCCCATCCCGGTTCTTATTCAGCCAGGCCAGTCTATTGAAATAGCAGGGTCTTAAGGGCCCGGCAGAAGGCACGGAGGTCAGGGATTGTACATATCCCAGAGGGTAGTTTATTCCAGAGGGTGGGTGCCCCCACAGAGAAGGCCCTCCCCCTGGGGATCACCAGCCTACATTGTTTAGCTGACGGCACCCTAAGAAGCCCCTCTCTGTGGGAGTGCATTGGTCGGTGGGAGGCTAATGGTGGCAGAAGGCGGTCCCGTAGGTATCTGGCCCCTAAGCCATGGAGCGCTTTAAAGGTGGTAACCAACACCTTGAACTGCACCCGGAAAACCACTGGGAGCCAGTGCAGCTCGCGCAGGAGAGGTGTCAAATGGGTGCGTTGAGTTGAACCCATAATCACCCATGCAGCTGCATTCTGGACCAGTTGGAGCCTCCAGGTGCTCTTCAAGGAGAGCCCCATGTAGAGAGCGTTACAGTAGTCCAGACGGGACGGGACGAGGGCGTGAGTGACCATGCATAGGGTATAATGCTTCACAGTGCTTTGCAGCTCTCGCTAAGCAGTTTATAGAGTCAGCCTTCGATGATCTGGGTCCTCAAGGTCAGAAGGATGGAAGGCTGAGTCAACCTTCAGCCAGTGAGAATCGAACTACTGGCAGTTGGCAGAATAAGCCTGCAACATTGCATTGTAACAAGTGCATCACTATGGCTTCCTTCCTTCCTTCCTTCCTTCCTTCCTTCCTTCCTTCCTTCCTTCCTTCCTTCCTTCCTTCCTTCCTTCCTTCTTTCCTTCCTTCCCAAACTATAGCAGGCTCATATACTGCTTCACAGTGCTTTTACAGCCCACTCTAAGCGGTTTACAGAGTCAACGTGTTGCCTTCAACAATCTGGCTCCTCATTTTACCGACCTCAGAAGGATGGAAAGCTGAGTCCACCTTGAGCCAGTGGGAATCGAACTGCCAAACTGCTGACAATTGGCTAAATTACCCTGCAATATTGCATTCTAACCACTATGCCAGCTAGGTGACTTCGGTAAAGACCAAATACAACACAACACAACACAACACAACACAACACAACACAATACAAAAATACAAATAAAATAAATAAGATAAGATAAGATAAGATAAAATAAAATAAAATAAAATAAAATAAAATAAAATAAAATAAAATAAAATAAAATAAAATAAAATAAAATAATAAAATAAAATAAAATAAAATAAAATAAAATAAAATAAAATAAAATAAAATAAAATAAAATAAAATAAAATAAACTCTCACAGCCGAGTTTTTAAAGGACACTTATTTACAGGAGGAAGGCCATCCAGATTTTCCCAAGTGAGATGATCAGGATCCCAGCAAAAAAAAAAGAAAAGAAAAAAAGAGAGACCCAAACTCTTTTGATGGCAATCATGTCTCTTATCATACCTCTGTGACTTTGTCACCTTCGTTTGATCAACTTCAAGAGGTGCATTGACAACCTACTGAGATCAATGGCTGAAAGGAAGCGACAACCCAAAAAGACATACGACCAATTTTTGCTGAGCCCCTTTGAAGCTTCAGATGTTCTTCTGAACTCGTCCCCTAACTTCACCTTGCTTGGGGGAGGGAAAAAAAAATGAAACTTCAAGACATGTAAATTCAGGGCTGTTAAAACTTTTGAGCTGAGAACTCATTTCTCCTCTCTCGCTACTCCCGTCTCAGGTACCCGTACCATCCTGCATTGCAGAATCGATATGGAAAGAGATTTTCAAATGACAAGGTATCGAAACATCTCCACTCCATCGTGTAAACATTTCTGACATCATCAACCTCACCCTTGGCTTTAGCTTCAATGATCTTTTTTCAAAAGAGCCTTGGTGGCGCAGCAGACTAAAGCACTGTTAAGTAACACCAGCTGCCTGCAATGACTGCAAGTTCAAATCTCACCAGGCTCAAGGTTGACTCAGCCTTCCATCCTTTCGAGGTAGGTAAAATGAGGACCCGGATTGTTGGGGCAATAAAAAAGAACACCACTTAGGGGGGGCCCGAAAGCCCTACTAAGCATGTATATACAAAAGTATGATGACTATTGCTTAACGCATTGTAAACCATCCTGAGTCTCTGGAAGAGGATGGCATATGAATCCAACCAATAAATAAATAAATAGCTAGGGTGCTACCAGAAATGGAAAGCCAAGAAATACATTGATTCATCTGCTTGGGATGAATTCTTTGATATTTCAGGCTTTAAAACTGTTTGAACAATTCATCCGGCTTGTGAAGGTCAGAAGTGAGAGGACATGCGTGTTCACAGAAATTTTCTGATTTCCTACCGGCCAGCTGATTTTCGGGCCTTCCGGGCCCACCGGAAGCCAGGAAATGGGCTGTTTCTGGCCTCTGGAGGGCCTCTGGGTGGATTTGAGGAAGGCGGTTTTTGCCCTCCCCAGGCTCCTAGAAAGCCTCTGGAGGCTGGGGAGAGTGAAAAATGGGCCCACTGTGCCATCACATGCCAAAAGTAGGGGGAGCAAAGGCACATGCACGAGAGGGTGGAGCATGGGTGGGCATTGAATTATGGGTGTGGGCACACAAGCGCATGATCCCCCCGCTCTCCCCCCACTTTTGGCACACAACAGCAAAAAAGTTAGCCATCACCGGGGTAGGTTATCTCCTGCTTGAGGAGGGGGCTGGACGAGAAGACCTCCAAGCTCCCTTCCAGTTCTATTCTGATTCTGATTTTGACTGTAAACTATTCTGTATAATCTAGGGCCCATGGAAGAAGATGCATCTGATATCCTTCTGATATATATATATATATATATTGAGAGTTAACCATTCTCCCTTCCTGTACTTGGAAATGCTGAACCACTGTACGATTCCTTTCCAGTTCGTGTATTAAAAATATCAAAGCTAAATTCCTCCTAACGATCTATAAATCTAGACAATTGCATTTATTTCCATGAGTCTATTTTTTTCCCCTTTTTATCTTCTCTTTAACAAAAAAAAAAATAAATCTTACTGTAATAATTTTTAATCTCTCTCGACATACACTAAATTTAACATCTCAATACTTGTTTTTCCATTTGCCCCGGATGCTGTCATATTACTCCAAGGGAATTGGGCCTCGAGATTCTATTTTTTTTTCCCTTCCCTCCTTAGTATTTATTTGGTAAGTGCGAGTTATTATGTGAAGTGGAATTACTTGTGACATTTTCCAAAGCTATGAATAATTACGCATTGCTGAAACGTGACTAAATTATTGCCTTGCCGTGACATTTCAATCTGTGTAACAAATAAATTCAACCCCTCCTTCCCTTCACTCTTGTCTACAAAAATCCTGAATAAGATGTAATTCTTTAGCGTGCCGATGGGAAAAGATCCACCCAAAGTCAAACTCTTGAAACCAGTGGCGAAATTCACATTTTTTTACTATTGGTTCTGTGGGCGTGGCTTGGTGGGTGTGGTGTGGCTTGGTGGGCATGGCAGGGGAAGGATACTGCAAAATCTCCATTCTCACCCCACTCCAGGGGAAGGATACCGCAAAATTCCCATTCCCTTCCCGTTCCTGGGGGAAGGATATTGCAAAATCTCCATTCCCACCCCACTCTGGGGGCAGCCAGAGGTGGTATTTGCTGGTTCTCCAAACTACTCAAAATTTCTGCTACCGGTTCTCCAGAACCTGTCAGAACCTGCTGGATTTCACCCCTGGTGGGAATGGATATTTTGCAGTATCCTTCCCCTGCCATGCCCACCAAGCCACGCCCATCAAGCCACACCACGCCTACCAAGCCACACCCACAGAACCGGTAGTAAAAAAGAAATTAGATTTCATCACTGGAAGTGGCCCAAGGTCACCACCCAGTTAACTTCAAGCTTCAGGTGACACTAGAACTCCTCATCTCCTGGTTTTCTAGCCTGCTACTTTGTCCCGTTACACTCAGCTAGTTCTCTTTTACTCCTTAAAAACACCCATCTGAACGTTAACAAGCCACCTCTGGATTAAATTCCCAGTGCGGAGTGTGTTTGAAACACAGCTTGACCTTTCCCTACCAGAGGGATTTCTTTTTCTTCGGGGTCCCAAAAAGAGTTTTTAGGCTAATCAGTTTAAAGAGAGGGTGAGGAGAAGAGAAAAGGAAAAAAAAAAGAAAACGGGGAGCCTGCAAAGCCGCGTCGAGAGAAAATCCTATTATTAAAAGATGGCATTAGATAATTCTCCGGTTGAGAATTCTTTCCAACTGGGTTTTTTTTCTCTCTCGTTATTCTCATTGTCCTAATCTCATTTAAACAGACACCCTTGCAAAAACGATGAGCTGATAATGACATCGTTCTTGTGAGATAGTTTTGTTTTCCATCCATTAGTTAGGTCAGTGATGGCTAACCTTTTGGCCGTCGCGTGCCAAAACCGGGGGGAATGTGGAGGGGAGTCATGCGCGTGTGTGCCCATACTCATAATTCAATGCACCCCACCCCTGCGCATGCATGCGTGACCCCCACACACACACACATCTCCCACTTTTAGCACGTGATGGCTCAGTGGGCCTGGTAGGCCTGTTTTTTGCCCTCTCCAGGCTCCAAAGGCTTTCTAGGAGCCTGGGGAGGGTGAAAACGGCCTTCACCACTCCACCCGGAGGCCCTCCGTAGACTGGAATGGCCCATTACCCAACTTCTAGTGGGATCTGAAGGCCCGTTTTTCACCCTTCCCAGGCTACACAGGTTTTCTAGGAGCCTGAGGAGGGTGAAAACGGCCATCCCCACCCCCTGAGGCCCTCCGAAGGTCGGAAACAGCTCGTTTCCTGACTTCCGGGAAGGCCCGAAAATCAGCTGGCTGGCGCATGTCTGCACGCTGGAGCTGAGCTACGGCAATGCTTGCGTGCCCACAGATATGGCTCCATGTGCCACCTGTGGCACGCGTAACATAGGTTCGCCATCATGGAGTTAGGGGATGACTTTTTTTTTTTTTTTGGCTGGAAATCCACTTTGCTAAAGACAGATTTTTTTCCTCTGTGCCATCACTCTGCTAAACAATCAATTCCCACAACACTGTCTTATGCCCTAGGACTGTGATGGCTAACCTTTTTTTCCCCTCAAGTGTCAAAAGTGTGTTTGTACGCCCTAGGATATCAAACCACATAGTAGGGCTGTATTAGTATTATCCCCTTTTTCCTTCTTCTTTCCCTGCCTCCCTCCCTCCTTCTCTTTTCTCCCTCCTTCCTTCCCTTCCTCCCTCTTTCCTCTTTCTTTAGCTTTGTTGTTTGAATCTTATGATGTGTGTTGATTGCTTTTGTTTAGTGTTATTTGTGATGATTGTATGTTATAGAATAGAATAGAATAGAATAGAATAGAATAGAATAGAATAGAATAGAATAGAATAGAATAGAATGGAATTCTTTATTGGCCAAGGGTGATTGGACAAACAAGGAATTTGTCTTAGTGCATAAACTCTCAGTGTACATAAAAAGAAAAGATACATTCGTCAAGAATCATGAGGTACAACACTTAATGATAGTCATAGGGTACAAATAAGCAATCGAATCATACTAGGAAACAGTCAATATAAATCGTAAGGATACCAGCAACAAGGTTACAGTCACACAGTCATAAGTGGGAGGAGATGGGTGATAGGAACAATGGCAAGATTAATAGTAGTGCAGACTTAGTGAATGGTTTGACAGTGTTGAGGGAATTAGTTGTTTAGCAGAGCGATGGCATTATGATCATGATTTATTACTTGTTGCTTGTACGTACAGGGAGAACTCATGCACCGGAGACAAACTCCTTGCATGTCCAATCACCCTTGGCTGATAAAGAATTCTATTCTATTCTATTCTATTCTATTCTATTCTATTCTATTCTATTCTATTCTATTCTATTCTATTCTATTCTATTCTATTCCATTCCATTCCATTCCATTCCATTCCATTCTAATTTCATTGTTCTATTCTATTCTATTCTATTCTATTCTATTCTATTCTATTCTATTCTATTCTATTCTATTCTATTCTATTCTATTCCATTCCATTCCATTCCATTCCATTCCATTCCATTCTCACCCAGCAATGAAGCATCAGCCTGCTGATTAGACCTATCAATTACCATGTTTCCCTGAAAATAAGTCCCTGTCTTATATTTTTTTGAACCCTGAAATAAGCAGTTGGCCTTATTGCCATGTGCTCAAAAGTCAGATTGGGTTTATTATCAGGGATGACTTCTTCTGTGGGAAAGAAGGTAGCTGTCACATCTCATATAATATCAACCTGCTGGATGGGGCAATATTAGATATAATGATATTTTGATCAGGAGACAATAAAAAGCAGGAGGAACTAATATCGGTTTTATTCATGGAGCTGGGAAGAAAGCCATCGAGTCTGCAAATGAGCGTGGCTCATTTTCTTTTGGGTATGAATTTCTGATTTGGATCACGAAAGGAAGTGTAATCTTTACCCAGGAGCAGCTGGCCAGTTTCAAAGCAGGACATATTTTAGCAAATGCTGGTTGGAGATATAAATATACGATCTACAGCGTGATAAAACAGCATATATTCTAGTTATGTAAGGCTAAGCTACAACTATCGGAGAGGGATCTGATATTTCTGGCACAAATGTTTTAACTTGCATTTATCTCTTGTAAAATGTGCAAGGTTGTGAGATTAGCTAAATGGTGTGATGCTAACAAGAAATTATCACAATCTGTCTTACCACAAGACAACTCTCTCCAGATATGCGGCCAACAATGAGGTTTTTTTTAAGTCTCCTCCTCCGCCGCCTCCTCCTCCTCCTCTTCCTCCTCTTCCTCATTTCCTTCTCCTTCCTTTCTCCTTTTCTTCATCTTCATTATCTTCCTCCTCCTCCTCCTCCTCCTCTTCCTCATTTTCTTCCTTTTCCTCATCTTCAATATCTTTCTCCTCGTACTCCTTTCTCCTCCTCTGCCCTCCTCTTCCTATTTCCTCCTCCTTCCTTTCTCCTTTTCCTCATCTTCATTATCTTTCTCTTCCTTTCTCCACCTCCTTCTTGTCCTCCTCCTCCGCATCTTCCTTACCTTCCTCATTTTCTTCCTTTCTCCTTTTCCTCATCTTCATTCTCTCCTCCTTCTCCTCCTCCTTTCTCCTCCTCCTTCGCCCTCATCTTCCTATTTCCTCCTCCTTCCTTTCTCCTTTTCCTCCTCCTCCTCCTCTTCCCTCCTTTCTCCCTTTCTTTAAACTCATCCTCATCTTCCTTCTCCTTCTTCTCCTTTTCCTGCCCCTTCTTCTTCTTCTACCTCCTCCTCTTCTTCTCTCAGTTCCCTCACAAGAAATCAGAAGACAACTTTTCTTCCATAAAGCTCCAATTCAGAAGAAGACATGACGATGGATGCTTGGGCATTTTCATTTGGAAAAATGTATCATGGGAAGCCTCATAGGCATCCAGTTCACATGACTGATAATAGAAATTGCCTTCTTGTAATATTTAGAAAGAGCACAAAATCTTTCTGCTGAGGGTTTGAAGATCTATCTAGGTCTTATTCATTTTAGACTATACTGTACACAGAAATGCACTATATCAAAAGCTTGGATCTTAGAGTTTATATTTCCATTTGATGTCCATAACCTACATACTATTTAGAGCGCTCCTTTAATTTATTGTTCATTATCTGTAGTTTTTCCTTTCTCCTCTTTTTTTTTAAGCTAATTGTGTTGAATATTTCTAAAGTTCAGCAGAGGCATGATTTCCGTACAGATTGTCCTTGATTTACAACCACAATTCAGCCCAGGGTTTATGTTGCTAAGTGAGTTTTGCTCCATTTTACTGCCAGTCACAGGTGGTATTTGCCTGTTCTCCGAACAACTCAAAATTTCCACTACCGGTTCTCTCAACTGCTCAAAATTTCTGCTGAACCTGCCAGAACCTGCTGAATTTCAACCCCCCTGGCTCAGCATCTTAGCCACTGAGCCACCTAGGGAGCCACGAGGCTCTTAGTCATCTTAGCCACTTAGCCATCAGGCTAAGTCTATCCTAGCAACATTTTATTTCTCAACCATCCAGGTAGTCCTTGGCATATGACTTATACAATTGGGACGAGGATTTCCATTGCTAAGCTAAGTCATTCAGTGAGTTGTGCCTGATTTTTACTTGTGCTTTTGGCATCATTCCATTCAGCTAAGCAGGACACACATCCAACAAGCAGATCCTCTTGTTGGAACTGAAGGAAATCCCCCTAGATGTGATGACTTCAAAATCGAAATCGAAATAATGTGTTCTTCCATTTGGAACTCATCAAGTTCTCGAGACAGCTGTGCTGTTGAAAA